>VYXC01003764.1:334002-397922 GCA_013397175.1 Platysteira castanea | reverse complement strand
GTAATGTTGGAAGCCTTTTCCATGGACATGGGTCCAAAACAGAATCCTGGGAATCTTGCCAGAGTCCTGAGTCTGCCTGGTGGGGTTCCAAACCCCCCCGGACGGACAGAGGGACACTCTGGGCTGCCACAGAGAGGAGAAGGATATGTGTGGACTTAAATAATATGTGATACATAACTGTAGTATGTGCCCTCAGCCTAGGAGCATGTGCCCTGCTATGTTTCATTACACACTTAGCTACACCTGTGGATACGAATATGCTGCTAGCAAGAACTTTTCTTGATTTTCTCTAATCCCATGAGAGACTTTTCTTTCTCACAGAAGCCATTAGTAGAGTTTTGTAAGCTATGGACACCTGTAACCTTGCTAGCTCTTGTTTATAGTACAGTAGAAAAATATTTGGACAACTGATGTTGTAGGACTTGAGCCAGTGATCCCTAAGGGGTGGTTGATCCTCTGACCAATTATACCAAGAAGCACAAAGTCTATAAGAGAGTTGTAAAATAATAAAATAAAGCAATATTGCTGCTGGAATCCTGCCTGCTGTCTCTCTCTTCTCCTCCCTACTGCCTGCAGGACACTACACCTATGAAAAGTTTTAGCCACACCAAACCTTTCTTTAGCCCACAGGGAAAGAATATGGACAGTAATGCCCTTGGTGCCACAACTCTCAGCATCCTTCTGCCTTTCTGCAGGGACTGAATCCCTCCTCCCAGCCAAATCAGCCTGGCTGGCATCACTGAGGCCAGGGGTCAGCCCCACTTTACCCCCTCTCCACACCTTCCCTCCTCTCTCTCAAGTACCAGCCTGGCTCCACAACTTGTATCCAAGCTCCTGCTCCCCACCTGCACAGGGCTGGTGCCAAACCTGGAAAAATCTCCTCATCTTCTCCTCTCCTACTCCCTTTTCCCCTGCCTGCCACACCTGTATTTGCTAATCAGCTCACAGCATGCTCAGTAATTGCCCACGAGAAAACACGGGTGCAGATGTGGTGGGGAGACAGGGGCACGCACAAAATGAGATTCTTGTTTTCCAAACAGACACCAAAATTTAATTACAGCCTCAATAAACGGTTATTAAAACCCTCTTCCCTTTGTTGTTGTTCTTCCCCCCATTGTCTCCTGGCTCTGCATTATTGAATCATCAGCTCCTGTTGTCTTGTTTGGGTGCTTTGAGGAAAAGAGAAAATGCAGGAAACTGCAAACACAGTTTGGACCCACACAGTGTCTTCTCCTTCTCTCCTCCCTTTTCTTTTACCATAAATTTTCCCTCTCCTTCTGATAAAAAGGTGTAGCAGAGAGTTGTCACCCATATTTTCTGTCTGCTTTCATTCCCAGTCAGGCAGGAGTTCCCACTCCTTGGCACCGGGAACAGAGAGGAGGAAGGAAAAGGGGAATTTTCTGCTGTCTGTAGGGCCATGTGTCCCAGTGAGGGGTGCTGGAGCCCAAAAAGGGGCTCTGCCTGCTGCAGCTCTCCACGCTGGGCTGATCTCCTCATGCCCTGCCAAGACTGACACTCCCCAGTGTCTGCATCCTGAGGGAATGGCTTTTTGCCTGAAGACAGGGGAGCTTTGGGTTTCCAGCCCAAAGGGATCTCCCCACCTTGGGTTTGAGCAGTGCCTGGTCTCCTGTTGTCCTGTTCTTTGAGGTGACCATAGTGACCTCCTCAACCACGTCAGCTATCCCGTGGAAAGGCCTGGATGTCCCTTTTCCTGCACCCCTAAAATCCTGAGGCAGTTAAACACTCCTGGCTCTTTGCAGGACCCCCTTACAGCTTCCCTAAGGATTTGTGAGTGTTTTACCCTCAGGGTATGAGCGAGGATTGACATCCCCACTGCACTCCTTCAGGGAAAGAAGGACACAAAGTTCTTCCTGAAGCTGGAAGCTGGTGCCTGGTATTGGTCCCTGGGAGGGTTCCTTGCTAACTCCGCCATCCCAAGGACATGGAGAGGTTGTAGGCTGCATCTCCACAAGGTGCCTGTCAAAGGGTCCAAAGCTGTGCCTAAAAAGGTAGGAATTAAACCCTGTCCATGGCCAGCTTCCCTGTGAGGCCGTTCAGGGCAGAGGGCACTAAGGAAGCTTTGCTGCTACACCAGGATTCATTAGCACACCATGTTAGCCCTGGGCAGGCATCAGCAATGTTAATCAGACGTTTCCCCCCTTCCCTCCTCCCGGCTTTAATCCCTCTATCAGGATCCCCAAAGGTTTGACATATGCACCCCAAGCCTGCTCTCAGAGCTTGGTGCTATCTCTGCCTCCATCAGGAGGAACCAGCCGGTGTCTAAGCTGCCCTGCTGTCTGCTGGGTTTTCATACTTGATTCCCTCTCCTTCCTGCATAATCCCTGCTTGTAATTACAAATATCAGGCGTGGGGGGCCAGGGGGGCCATCTGTGGAGATAAAAACTGCCCTGTTTGCTGACCAGAGCAACCAGAGATGGCTCCAGCTATTTGCCAGCTCCATTGCATAAATCCTAAGGGCCTAAAATTGTGTATTTACACGGCTCCTTAACTCCCTTCTTGTCAAGGGCAGCCTTCCCACCCCGGGTGGAAATAAAAAGGTGTTTATTTGCACAAGCCCTGAAGCCTGGTTTGCCTGTCACATGGGTGGCAGATTTATCCACGTTCTGCTCATCCCTTAGAGCCAGACTGAAACACATGGAGACGAATCCTGAGGGTGGGCAGGAAGACAGGATTCAGGTACACCCTCCAGAGAGCAGTTTCCCACACAGAAATAGAGGGGCAGTGCTGCAGGAGATTTAATCTGGGTGAGGGGGAGGAAAAGGCTTTGGCACAATAAGAGGATGGGCCCTGAATATATAGATGTGAAGTGAGGCAGGACCACCCCAGTGAGATGCTCCAACTCCCCAAAACCTTGGCTTGAATTCACTTCCAGGCAGAGGTGCCTTCTGTTCTCAGAGGTTCTCTCAGTCACAAACCCACCAGCCAGGACGTTTCCCATCTCAGTTACCCCCTCAGACCGTGATGGGCCTGGTTTTGTACCAGTTTTCATGGAGGTTCACCAGAACCCATTCCCTCATCAGACACCTCCTGCACTCCCAGCCTTCCCCCAGTGCTCCCCACACCCTCACACTGAGCCCCCAGGTAAATCCCAGAATCTTCTTTCCCCAACCTCAATACCAGACACCCCTTAAGGACTTTCACTGATGGGCCACAGCACCTTCCCAGCCCTGTTTCCCAGATGTGCCTCCACTTAGCTCTGGAAGTTCATGGAATTCATTCCACCCATGAAATCATTCAGGTTGGAAAAGCTCTCCAAGATCATCAAGTCCAACCATTACCCCAGCACTGCCAAAGCCACCACTAAACCATGTCCCCAAGTGCCACATTTACACGTCTTTTAAATCCGTCGAGGGATGGGAGCTCCACCACTGCCCTGAGCAGCTGTGCCAGGGCTGGACAGCCCTGGTGGTGAAGATCGTTTGACAGGAGGGGAAAGATTCACCCGAGCACCTTCAGTGTGGCCAGCAGTGTTTGGGCAGTGGTTTCTCTGTCCTAGGAACCAAACTGGGACTGGATGTGGTACCAAGCACCAGCCACAGCATCCACTTTATTGTGTTGTAAAACATCCTGCCACAGGTGAAGGGACCTGCTGGAGCTCTCGCAGGCAGTGCCAAGCGTGAGTCAGACCTCTCTGTTTGCCCTCGAGGCTGAAGAGGGCAAATCCCTGGCCCATTTTATTTACCAGCACAAACAAAGCCTTTGATCCCACAGAGTCCCTGGAGAAGTCTCCTGTGCAGAATTCACGGTGCAAGTCGTGTTGTCCTAAAGCAAACACCCACTGCTGGCCCCGTGAGTCACACCCCCAGTCTGATGACGGTGTTCATTAGATCCCTCTTGTCTACAGTGGGAACACAGCTCACAAACCACCCACGCTGGAGGCACCGCAAGAGGTGAATCCCACCTGAGCTCCCAGTTCAAAGGGGCCCAGCTCTGCACCAGGTTTCAAGGGGATACAGCAGAATCCATCCCTCCATCACCCAACTCCCCTTCTTGGCACAGGAAGTGAAAAAAGCAGATGTGAAGGCCAGCAGGAGCAGCCTAATGGGATGTTCCAATTCCCCAAACAGGCTTTTCTTAGCACATCATAGCTGGGCCCTGGCCCTTGCTCCTGGGGGCAGAAGGAGATGGGGATGGGTAGAAAAAACCCCAACCAGGCCCAAATTGTCCCCTCCATCTGATCTGGAATCAGTGAGCTCACAGTTCTTACTCATGGCTTTTGGGCAGAACCTTACATCAGAGTTTATTCTCTTTGCAAGGATCTTGAGCTCCTGACCTTCCCCACATCCTTCCCTCCACACTGCTCTCAAATCTTTTCTCCTGCCCATTCCAAAGGAAAATTCCTCTAGCTTTTGGAAGGGTCACTGTGTGAGCAGCAGAGAGATGACAGCAGCACTCTGAGCAGTCACCAGAGATGTTCCCCAAGCATTCCCATCCCCTTTCCCCCTCCCTTTCTCCAGAAGTTCCAGTCCTTTATCACACTCATTTCCGCCCAACTATTTATTGTGCAATAACTCATTACCATTTCTCCTAGGACACCTTTAATAAAGGCCTATGCTTGCATATTAAATATTAAATTTATAAGATGTATAATCCTTCTAATTAAGTTGAATTTAATCTAGAGCTCTAAATTGGAAGGAAAAGAGTGGGGAGAAAATAAGAAAGGGAAGGAAAAAAATCAGAAAAGCCGAGCGTGGCACAGAATATCTGCGTGTGCCAACCACCCTGTGGTGTCATTGTCTGAGAGCAAACACCGAGGGGCTGCCACCACTGAGATGAGAGAGGGCAGGGGATCCACAGAGCCCTTTGAAGATTCATTTCATGCCACTCACGGGCAGCACAGCCAGAGGCGAGGCGTCCACCCACCACAGAGCCCTCCTGGAGTCTGACAGACCTGGTTCCCTCTCCTGCTCCACCACAGACTCCCTGCCTGAGCCTGGGTGGGGGAAAAAGGTTCAGAGGCACAAAGGGGCTTAGGAGCTGTGTCTTATTTGAGACAGGGCTTAGCTGCCAGCAAAATGGTTCTGAAAGCTGCTGACTTCGGGGAGTTTTGGTCCACGTGGCTTTCCAGCCTTTGGATTTCATGCAACGTTTGGCTTCCTTGCAAAAGTCAGAGAACCTAATCCCAAATAATTTGTGTTTTGTATTGGTCCTGAGCTGCAGTTCCTGCACACAGGGGTAATTCCAGTTCCTCCTGCAGAGGTCCTGTGTATCTGCTAAGATCCTACAGCTTGGAAAGCAATGGGATCGTGTCTGGATTCTTCAGGAATGGAACCTCATAGAGTCAAAGAATGATTTGGGTCGGAAGGGACCTTAAAGACCATCCAGTGCCACTCCTGCCGTGGGCAGGGACACCTTCCACTATCCCAGGCTGCTCCAAGCCCTGTCCAGCCTGGCCTTGGACACTTCCAGGGATCCAGGGGCAGCCACAGCTTCTCTGGGCACCCTGTGCCAGGGCCTGCCCACCCTCAAAGGGAAGAATTTCTTCCATAAACTCCAACTTCTCCTTAGTTTCGATATGTTCTTCCAATGCCCAGAGGAGACAGCAGGCCTATGGGGACTGACAGTAATGAATGACATTTTCACTTTTGAAATATCTTATTTTGTCTGGATTTCCCATCTTACCAACCCCACAGCTATATATATGACTGCCTTTGGTAAATGCAATTATGGGTTTAGCACAGCTCTTGAACATTCTTCCCAGCCTTTTTCCATGGGAAAACACGGGGTATTTTTCAAAAGCAAGAATAAGGTAACCATCACTCCTGGCCAGAAGCTGGAGAGTGGGGGAGCTGTGCTGTTCTAAGCAGAGTGTGTAAGTGCCAGGGCATCTCTGCCCAAGCAAAAGCAATTTTTAACAAGTGGTGGCAGGCTGGGGACAAGAGAAGGGAAATATTTGGCAAATTGAGCACTGCACTGGGTTTACTGCATTGTTGGACAAGTAGTGTCCTGACCTATCTCCACATCACCTGGAAGAAAACTCCCCAGGGACGTTCCCAGCACAGCTGGAAGAGAACCCCCTTGGGGTAACTCCAGCACACCTGGAAAAGAGCTTCCAAGGGTTGTCCCCAGCACCCCTGGAGGTCACCAAAGCTCCTTCAGCACACCAGAAAGAAGAGGTGATTATGATATTCCCAGCACAACCTATCAGTGCTTGAAGACAGTCCCACCAGGACACAGTGGCACATCTGGCACCACGTTCTACCGAGAGGCTCCGAGCCCATCTGGCAGCACTAGAGGAGTTAAAAAGCACAAGAACTGGAGTGCTGAGAGACAGGAATGTGAATTGTCTCTCCTAACAACCTAATGTTCCTTCCTACCCACTGACTGAACAAGACCCACGGCCTGCAAAGCGTGGAAACCTCTCTCCTTGTTGCCTCTATTACACCCGAGTTGTGCTCCTGCCTTTTTTCTGTCAGTAGGAGACCCTTGCAGGGCCATAAAGAAAATAACTCACTTACTGGCATTTTCTTCAAAGTCCATATTGTATGCATTGCTTTTCACAGGGAATTGGATTTTCAAATTCACAGGCTCTAAAGGTCAAGGATAACAGGCTATCAGCATTTAATATGCATTCCAGGGAAAAGAAAAAAACTATAAAATTTGAAATAAAGGCTGCATGAAAATTCATTTCCAAAAAAACCCAGATCAAAACATCTCCCTTCCCTCAGTATGAATTGGCATCTGCTCTTTGTTGTTGTATCTGAAATGTATTAAAAGTCTCCTGCTAGCACCATGGCTTAAGTCAACATCTGCAGCATTGATTCCTGAAGGTGATCCAGTAAGGAGGGGGGTTGGGGCCAGGACTTTTGTTCAGCATCAAAACAACAGCAACAGCAACAGCAACAAAGACCATTGTAGCTTTTGTGCCTGTGTGTGCCCGTGCCTGTTGGAGATGCTGAGGTGGGTGAAGGTGTTGAAAGAGACTCAGCACGGATTTCAAACAACTCCCTGCTGCTGGAGGGATGGGGAGGAGCAGAGAGAAAGGAGAATATGAAGCCCTAAAGCTGTCTCTGCTCTCATTTCAGCCCAGCCATTCTCAGGAAAAGCAACCAGCTACTCTGAGTTTTGCTGCATACCCCAATAGGAGTAAGACTGGAAAGGAAAGAGGAAGGAAATTTGCTCAGAATCCCAGATTCTGACCAACCAGATGGTTGTCTTCTCCCTTAGCAGGTTCCACGGGTAACACCCAAAAAACATTCCACATTTTCTTTCAGGTCTTCAGCACTGAAACAACTCCCTCCTCACTGGAGGAATTCCCATTCTCTTAGGATCCAAAACTATCACCCAAATCTAGAATTTAGCAAGGTGGGTGTCCGGGCAGAACTGGTGTCCTTTGACAGCAGGTGGATACAGGCAGACATTTCCAGAAGGTTCTTAGCCCAGCTGGAGAAAAATAGGACAAAAACCTTCCCTGAAAATGCATTTTCTCCTCCAAGAAGTTTAGACAACTTGCTTATAGATGAAATTTCACTTTTCAACAGCTGAGAAGGGCCTCTCCCTTTGAGAACTGCCCAAATCCTGCACTCCCCAATCTTGCTTTCAACAGAAAAATCATTCCCTGCCTTTCCATCAAACCCCACCCTGTGACAGAGCTCTCAGCACCAGTTTCCACCTGGATCACCTCATTCCCTGGGTCAGGGCAGCAGGGATACAGGAATTCACACCCACACACAGACTCTGATTCCAGGGGTGAGGGAGGGCCACAGTCCAAACCCTCATCAAAGCCATCATGACTCACGGGGTCCCTCAGGTGCAGAATCATCTCGAGTTAAGGCAGGAGCAGAGGCACAAGGAAAAGAATTCCCAAATTCCCCAACATCCCTGTTCACAGCCTTATCTGTTGTGCCACATGTCCCATAAAGCCTTCAGCTGGAGGAAAACCCATCAAAAATGTGCTGAGTGACTTCAACACCATGGAGTGCTAAGTGATTCACCGTGACTCAGTGCTTGGTGCAGAGAAGGAGAGGGAGGAAAACTCGATGGGAGAGATTTTGCAATCACTCTTCCCAATCAACTGCAGGGTGGGATCAGTCTGCCCGTGCTCCCCTGGCCTGAGCAAGGATGTGCCTGGGAATCACTTCAGCACAGGAGCTGCTGGCACAGCTGTCCTTGGCTCCTAGAACAGGTGTATCACCTTCCTCCCCGAGGTCCCTCAGGATTTCCCCTCCATCAGCTTTGCCCAAAGCCCCCAGCACCAAACCAGCACGAATCCTGGTGTCTGCACATCTCAGGGGCTGGGGCTGTGCAGGGCATGGGAACAAACTCTGCTGCAGGAGTTTCCTTTGGGTCAACTCTGGGCACATCCAGCTTCCAGGGCATGATGGAGCTTTCAAGGGAATTTTGAACCTGTGGAAGCTCCCTGGTCCCACTCGTTTGAGGCTTGGCAGGGAGCCCCCTCCAAGGCATCTTGCAGTGATTTCTTAGGATCTACAGAGAAAACAGACCCAGATCCTTCTCGAGAGAGCCCAGACATTGCTTGCGTAAGAAACAGTGGGATCTGAACCAGCCTAAGTCCAGCTTAATTCATAGAATCAGAGAATATTCTGAGCTGGACAACCCCCAAAAATCCCACCATGTGCCTGAGAGCATTTTCCAAGTTGTTTCCTGAACTCTCTAAGACTTGGAGCCATTTCCACGGCCCTGGGGGGGCTGTCCCAGTGCCCAACCACCCTCTGGGTGAAGAACCTTTTCCTAGCACACAATGTTACCCAGTGTGGTGTGCATCCCTCCCTCCCCAGCCCCGGGACACACCAATGTCAGGAGCTGCACCAAGGAACCCATCATCCAGGTGTAACCAGTGTGCATAAACATCTCCTGGTGCCCTTCCAGGGTAGCTGGCTGCCAGTCTCCATAGCCCAGGCCACCCTGGCTGGCTTGGGCATGACAGGGGTTTTGTGCTTCTCTTTCCTTCCTGTCCACATGGATCTTCAGGAGGAGGCCGAGGCATTCCTCAGATTATCCACAGCTGCAATCCAGGTTGGCTTTGCCAGCCCATCATCTCCAGCAGCCTGTGCCCCCTTCCCGTGGAAAACAGCCCTTCTCCCTTCCAGTGCCTCCCACCACGCCCACGGCAGGGTGCTGGGAGGTGCTTGGAGAAGGGGTTAAGCTGCCCCTCCCTGGCACAGAGCCAGGCACCCAAAATCAGTCCCTCAGCAGCCAGTATGAGTCAACCAATTCCCACATCAAAGCCTAGGAAAAGCTGGTTGCTGTTAAGGGAGCATTTACGAGGGGTCTGGAGGTGTTATCACGTTGGGAAGGTTTCTCCTTCCCCAAGAGCAAGGACTCCTGGACAGCAAGTCCACAGCCCAAAGCAACACCTTGTTGTGAGGGAAAGAAAACTGAGACAAACTGCTGCAAACAGGTTAGAAATCGGCCACAGCTGCACAGAGAGAAAGTTTGGGGGGTGAACTGGTTTGGGTTGTGCAGCACAGAGTTCTCCAGTGGAGGAAAGAAACACCTGAGGGTTTCCAAAGGTTTGTCTGCTGGGGTGGACTGAAATTAAATTGACCCCACCAAGCAAGGGCTGGGAGGTTCCCAGTGAAACAGTCAGACCATCACAGCTGAAGCCAAGGGAGCCTTTTTTCACAAAGTTCCTGGTCCACCAGAAGAACTTTCTGCCTCAGGATATCAGGTACCAGTAAATGTGCAAGAGAGAGAGAGCTATTTGCATCATCCATCTGTAATTCTGAAACACAGCCAGCCCACTGCTCCATCTCCTGTCAGGCAAATCTGGCTGGATTCAGAGTCAACATTTCCAGACACTTGGAGATGTTTGGATCAGGGAAACACAGTTTATTTGGGAAAAGGCATTTCCCTCCCTCACTCTTACCTGCTTTGAATTCTGCCCAGTGAGGTAAGGACTGAAGTCAAGAGGAAAACCCACCAGTAGTGCAGGAATGGTCCTGAGCACAGCGTGTCCTTTCCTCTTCCAGGACAACAGCTCACCAAATTTTTGCCCCTCGTTGCCAGTACAAGTGGCTGAACTTATGAAAGAGAACTGGATGTGTCTGAAAATGGGAAAGGATGGGATAGGTAGAAATTTGGAACAGAGGTTTAGGGGCATGAATGGAGAACACTCGGAGGTTGAAAGCAAATTCATTTTAGGAGGTATAAAGGAGGACATTCAGCATTTCTGTTCTTTGTGCAGATAGGAGGACAATTCCTTTCATTTGTCCCTGGAGCTCTCCAGGAAAGTCAAGTTGCTTAGTCTGCTTAATTTCCAGCAAGGGTTGCTGACATGAGGAAAATTGTCCTCACACCCAGGCTGTGAAACACTGGAGGAGGCTCCTGGGGAGGGAAAGCAGCTTCATCTTTTGTACTGGGGCAGGTTATTCTGCCTGCTCACATCTGCACAGGCACCAGTTCCATGGATCTCACAGGAACAGGCAATTCCATGGAGTGACAGTGGCATTCATTGGGATTTCTGGACAGAAATCCACGTGCTGCTCTGCCTGGGCTGGTGGATGGCCACAAAGCCATAGGGCTACCCAAAATGGCAAAAGATCCTGAGTAGCAAGGTTTTCACCACAGAAGCAGAGATAAGAGGTTGTTTTGGGAGAGCTCTGGTGCGTGCAGGGTATGGGGAGGTGGGATAAGGTCTTTTCCCAGCCTTTGTTATCTGGAAGATCTTGTTATCCTCAAGGAACCCTAGGAACCCCGAGATCCCACAGCCAGCTCATGGGCCATGGCACTGATCCCCTCTGCCTCCCTGCTCCTTCCCTGGGAAACAGGAAGGAGAACGTCCTTTTCCTCATTCTCCTCCCTTGTTTCCACATGGAATTTACAGGTGGGTGATGCTTCCTGCTGCCTTTGTGTGCCGAGTGCTGGGCTCCAGTAACGCCAGAGACTCCAAAGTGCTGCTGTAATCTCTGCCTTCAGTACCTTCTGCATGTGGTTTAGGTGGAGGAAGAAGTTTAACCCTTCCACCTCCACCTGAAAAGCCACCAAGTCTAGTGGAAAGTTTTGGGGTTTATCCTGGAGTGGCTGTTGGGAATAGGGGAGGACCTCGGGCACTGCAAACTGAAGGTTGGTGGCAGGCAGGTGGTAATTGCTCTGTGCTGGCCAAGCACCAGGTCTCTGCTCCCTTCCCAAACACAGCAACCACAAAGCTTCCAGCCTCCTGCTGACCATCTGCTGTGGAAATGCTCCTGGACAAGTGGCCTCTCCTGCTTTCTCCCCTGTCATTGTGGAGCAGACTGAACCAGAGATGATTTCCCGTGTTCATTCCTGAAGAAGGACGTGGCCCTTGGTAGAAGATGCCCCCTCATGCACCCCCGGGGCTGTGTCTGGATCCTGCTCCAGTTCTTCCCACACCAGGGACATCCGAGCTGGTTCCCATCATGCGTGGGATGAAGGACACCGAGAGGGCATCGTGTCTGCATTGCACAGCTGGCCCTAAACATGCAAACCTGGAACATCTCAGCTCCATCAGACCCCAGCACAGCCCTTGCTACTGAAGGGAGCACAGAACCTGCCCTCCCTGCTCCATCTCAGGCTTCTCCACGGCAGAAGGCGAGGGACAGAGCCATTCCCTGTGCAGCCATCAGCAGAGAGCATTGCCATGTTGTGGGGCCAAAAACTGCCTGGTAATCCCTGCACAGACACTCTCCATGGCAGCCAGAAGTGCCTCTGTGCAGAGTTTGGCTTTCCTGGGGAAGCAGAGAAACAAGTGGTAAAAAGTGTTTTTCTTTAGCTTGGGCAAATGGGCTTTTATTCAGTCGCGCTTTTTTTTTCCCCCTTTCTTTCTCCTTTTTCTCTTTTTTTTTCTTTTTTTTTTTTTCCCCAGCAATAGCACAGCCGTTGCCTGCATACTAAGCACCCTGCAGCACTCTAATTATCCTGGCAGCACACACAGCCCCTGCTTCTGCTGATGGCTGCAGGGAACCGCTGGGAAGGCAGGCGGGGATTAGAGGGAGCCTGTGGGCAGAGGGAGAGGGATGCAGGACCCGGCCCAGGAGGTCAGGCCTGAAATCCCTGCACCCTGAGTGGAGGGTTGGGGCTGGAGTCACGGTGGGAACAGGAGGGATGCCCTGGGTCTGCATTAACCTGCCTGGAGGTCCTGATGGCTCACTAAAAAAGGGTGGTGAGCTCCTCCCACGGGGTGCTGGATGATGGTGTGATGGTGGCTGCAGGACTGTGGGTCAGTCCCACATCCCACTGGTCATTCACCACTAAATGCAGGCTCTGAAATGCTGAGGACTGGGGCAAGAAATGGCCTCATCTCAAATAGTGAGTTCAGTTTTTGGCCCCGCGTGACAAGAAGGACGTTGATGGGCTGGAGCACATCCAAGGAAGGGAACGGAGCTGGGGAAGGGTCTGGAGCCCCAGGAGCAGCTGAGGGAGCTGGGGAAGGGGCTCAGCCTGGAGAAAAGGAGGCTCAGGGGGGCCCCCGTGGCTCTCTACCTGACAGGAGGGGTTAGCCAGGGGGGTTTGGGCTCTGCTCCCAGGGAAAAAAGGACAGGAGGAGAGGAATATAGTCATTAAGGCTGGAAAAGCCCTCTAAGATCAACCATATTTGAGAAAATGGCTTCAAGTTGTGAGGAGGTTTAGATGGAACATTCAGAAAACTTTGTTCACCAAAAGGGCTGTCCAGCCCTGGCGCAGCTGCCGAGGGCAGTGGTGGAGTCCTCATGCCTGGAGGGGTTTTAAAGCCACGTGGATGTGGCACTTGGGGACGTGGGTCAGTGGTGGCCTTGGCAGTGCTGAGGGAATGGTTGGACTTGATGACCTCAGAAGTCTTTTCCAACTCAAACGTCTCTACGATTCTGTGGGGAGCCAGGAGGACTGAGCTGAGCAGTGGGGCACCATTTTTTATGGTAACCTGTGAGAACTTTGCTCTGGAGATAAGGTGTCTGTTTTCAGGAGCAACACAGACCTCCAAAACACCCAGGGGCACACGTATTGTGGGGCCCTGGGAGAAACAGCCAGGATCTTCTGCTGGGGAACTGTCTTCTGACAGGTGAAAGCCAAGTAAAACTGGGCCATTTTCTTCCCTCTTTCCTACTACTCAGCAAAAACAAACTGGATTTCTACAGTGATTGTTTCTCTTTTAATCTGTCCTGGTTCCTAAAGCTTTAATTAAGGCCCTGCTGGGGTCTCATAGGATGCTCACAGTTCCTTCAGAAGAGTCCTAATTCATTTTCAGACTCAGACCAAAGAAATGCCGAAATGAGGGAACTGGGCCTGAAACCTGATGGGATTTCAGCTGTAAGGACCAGAGAAGGGAACCCTTCTTTGTAAGAGGCTCTAATTGTTATGGGTCAAGTCCTGCCTGCAAAGAGGGCTTGGCCAGAGTCCAGTTCTGTGTGACTGATGCCTTCAAAATGAAGAGAGGCCCTGGCTGAGGGGACACAAGAGCCGAGGGGTCAGCAGAACAGGGAATATTTGAAGGCTAGAAAGGACCTTTCCAATCACTCTGAGCTCCTACACTGTCCATAGCAGGAAATCAGTCAGTGCTAGTTGTATAAACCATGTGGATCTCTCCAGAACTTCCTTCTACATCCACTTTTGGCTAAGGGACAATCCACTGTCCCTTTTGGGCCAGGAATGCAGTGGCTCCTTTGGCAGGTTACTCCAATAGTTAATCTCAAAATGAGTTTTTAAAATAATTTCCCTCTATTTGTCACTTTTATTTGTCTATGTTCACTTTCCAGGAAGCAGCATCTTTGCTTTGCTGTAAGAGAGGCCTGAGCAGGATACACTGCAGTATTGAATCCCATTCATTAGTCCATTTAAAGGCAAGATTTTCCACATTTTATGCCATCCACAGCTTTGACTTTGACAGTGAAGTCTTGGAGGACCCTTGAGCTGTGTGACCATGCAGTGCCAAGCCTGGGCACTTCCAGTCTGATGTCCCTCTAACCTGCTGTGAGATTCCTCCAGGCCCTCCCAGACCATCTCCAGTGTCCCCTTGGGAAATGACTCACAGGTCACCACTTGAGCCTTCCCTGATTTTCCTGTAGAGCTGTAGAACTTCCTGACTTATCCCACGGAGAAGAGTGCATTCCTTTCCCTCTGTGCTCCTCTTCTGCAGACTGAGAGGCGCTGCCATGCCCCCACCTCAGCGGATGAAACATTCCTGATCCTCCCACCTTCCCCCACGGACAGCGAGCCCCGGGATCACTCTCCTCTTGATTTTTCCTGATGGGTCCATCTAAATGTCATAAACAAGCTGAAGGCCCTGCATTGATCCATCAAGTAGAAGAATTGCACCGAGATTAAGTAGCCACAAACAAGGCCACTGCAGTCAATCTTCCCTCTGTGGAGGCATCAGCAGGGGGAACTGGCAGCTGAAATGCCTCCAAGCATTTTAAAACCCAAAGAGCTGCGTGTTTTCATCTTCGTAACCAGCCTTGCATGATGCATCCAAGCTACTGTTTATTACCCTGGCAAGAGCAATCTACTGCAGTCCCAACAAATGTAAAACAGACTGGCTTTTCCTTCTTTCTTTTTTTTTTTTTTTTGGTTTTCATTTTTTCCCTTTTCTTTTCCTTTTTCATAAAAGCAATAAACTCTGAATAATCTCAACATCACCATTGGCTTTATTGGTTAATCAAAAGCCTTTTTTTCCCTTCTGAGCCTTAGCCAAGCTCTTAACTTCATATTTAATGGGCAGATATTTTCTCCAAATGCTCTTTTTTCATTCTCATAAGCTAACTATGCAATGGATAATGGCTTCTTTTTCCTGTTGAAGTGGGTTCTTTATCTACCTTTTGGTTCCAGCTGATATAAATCCCTCCTTTTCAAGATGTGTAGACAGACCATATTCCTAAGTGGGAGACTGGCTGCATCTGTCCTCAAAACCTCTCCATTGTCTGTTTTCCTTCCTTTTTTCCACGACCCATATGAAAATCTTGGAATTGTTGTCCTTGAATAATTTTTTCATATAATTATAATTACTTTATATACGTATTTATTTATTTATTTATTTATTTATTTATTTACTTATTTATTTATGGATTTTTTTTTTGTTTAAGTTCTAGTGAATATCCATCGCCAGGCCTGAAAAGACCAAGCTCCATCCTTCTTGATGATGAAGGGACACCTCAAATGACCCATCTGCCACTTGAATGTCACCAGCCCCACGGTGGGCGAGTTCACAGTGGGTGCCAACAGCACAGGGCGGGCTCTGGGTGCAGCATTTTAGAACAGAGCAGGATGAAACAGGGAGAAGCTCTTCTAGACAGACATTCCCAATAAACAAGTTCTGTGCTGGACAGTGAGTTTTTGGGAGGAAGGGGTTGGATAAGGGCCCTTCCTGCTGCTCCAAGTGCTGGGTCCTCACTCAGCTCCTTGCACCAGTTCCTTTTGCTCTCTTCCCCCACTGCCCAGCCAAAGCCACCCATGCAACTGTGAAAAAACATAAGAAAATACGCTGCTACATTCTTTAAAAGAGAATCCCAGGGGTGGATCCCCCAGCCTGGAGAGCTGTGTCCCTGCTCTGCTGTCTGCACGGAGCACATCAGCCCCCAAACCTCCTTCCAGCTTGGTCTGCCTGAGCCACATCCTGGGAATTCTAGGCTCCAAACTGTCTGACTCAGGCTTCCAGAGGCAATGAGAATATCTGCACTTTAGGTGGCTTCAGAAGCCACTCGCCTTCTGCAAAAGAGCACTTCATAAATGGATGTTTTTCAGTCACAGATTATTTTTTTTCATCTCCCATGCTTGTGTTTTTTTCTGAGCTCATTACTGGCTTGGCTGTTAATCCCTTCCACGACTCTATCCCTCATCTTCAGGGGCAGTTTAACAGTCCCTCTGCTTGTGAAAGGGCCTTCAGATCTGGGATCACAAAGCATTAATTATGGATCTGCAGTATCAACTCCGTGCCACTTGCTACATTTGCGAGCTGCCAGAAATCAATGGGAAGTTTGTGAGAACTGCTGGCTGTGATTTAAGGCTCCTTCACAAGGAAGAGCTGGGAAACCTCTGCATGACTTTTGGGAGAGAGGTCTGGTGCACGGGAGGTCACTGATGGCTTGTGACACCATTATTTCTCGGGGAAAGGCCAGCTTTCCATTAACTAGCCCACTTGTGGGGTTATCTCTGCACTTGAGCATCCAGGGATGAGCAAACCCTTGGATCTGACCCCAGGCAGCAGCATCCTGGCCCTGTCAAAGAGTGGCTTCACTACACCAGCACAAATGGCCTAAAAACGCTCTGACCTTGCCCCTTCCTCCCTCAGACCAAGTCCTTGGTGTCCCTCTGGCTCTTGCACAACACCTCAGTCCAACCTCTACAGAGGAATAAAATAAACTCAACTGAAAAATATGGGGTTTCTGGAGGTTTAATGTCTTGAAGTGGTCCAGCACAGGTCCAGGTAAGCATCCACCCCTGATCAGAGGGAAGTAAATCTGTTAACGTGTTTTTTATTTTTATTTATTGTTATTCTGTCCCAGTGCTGCCCGGAGTCCTCATACAGCTCTTCCTGCCTTGTGCAAAATCTGACTGAAGACTTCCCAAATTCCAATCCCAGCTCCCAACGGGAGCTCACAGCCCTCCCAGGTCACACTGGGAAAGGTTTCACAGCCCATGCATGGCCAGGTAAAAAAAAAAGCTAATGGTAAATGCAGGACCAGAGAACAAATCTCCTGTCTCCCCACCATCCTTGTCCTCCTCCCAAGGCCAGGAGGAGGTGCAGGGAGGTGCAGGAGGGTGGTGGAGGAAGGTGCTCCACGGTGGTAGGAGATGCTCTGTGGGGTCTGGCCTGGAGCTGCTGCCCAAGAGAGAGCAGCGAGCCACCCAGGGGCACTGCAGAGCACAAACCTTGAGGCACCTGTGCCAAACCCGGCACCAAGTGCAGCTACCCCACACACAGAGGGTGCTGCTGACCTCTCCTGCTGGACCGAGCACCCGCCTGCCTCCCCAGCAAAGCCAGGGTGGAGCAGGGTCTTGGTCACAGACACCCAGGTCCCTTCAGAAGTGACATTTCCCCAAGGCCTGCTCCACACAAAGCCAGCACGGCCTTAGCTCAGCAGCTGGGGAAAAGCAGCGGCCAAGCAACGGGAACCCCGTGAGTGCACCCTGAAAAAGGGCAGAATTCTGCCACAAAAAGCTCCTTTTGATGGAGACTTTGCTTGCGGCAAGGAAGCAAGGCCCCAGCTTAGGTCCAGCCTGGCTTTCTCCTCACCCCAACTCGTAGGGACAGGTTCAGCTGCCCTCTGAGTGTTCCCAGCCCCGGGGAAGGGATGTTTCGGGAGGAGGAGGAGGAATTTCGGGGTGGGGGAAGGCAGCACCTGTGCCTGGCTGTGCTCTGCCGCGGCGCGTTGCTGCCATCCTGAGTCCGGAGGCGCGGGCTGTTCGCAGGGAACACGGGCACCAGGACACCTGTGAAAGCTTCTCAGTAACCCCCGGAGCAGGGACTCCTTTCACTTCACTCCTGGGGTGAAGGGCTGCAAGAAAAGCTTTGCTCCGAACGCAAAGGATGCAGAGATAAAGGGTTTTGCTTGCCCGTCAGCCTTGCCTGTGCCCTCCTAACGCAGGCTCTGAACGGCCCTGGCCTGGTTTAAATGCCCCAAGGAGCAACAGAGGCTGTCCCACCACCCAGAACAAACCTCTAGCCAGCACTTCTGGTGCCCCACAGTTTCTCCAAATGGTTTTTCCCCGTTCTAGGGGAGAGAGAAATCCCTGTGAGGAAGAGCTTCCCCAGACCTTCCCACCCTTGCTCTGCTCTCCCTGATTTCAGCTCCTAAACCAGTTCCTCCAGGCCATTCCCTTCTCCCCATCCCCTCCTGTTCATCACTGTCCCTCTCTCTGGGACAGGGTCTGCGGTGGAGCACAGAGGTCCAGCTACTGTGGGGGAATCCAGAGCCTCTGAAAAATCAACACATTCTGAATTCCCCTGATTTAAAAGGCCTTTGGAACAGCAAAGGCAGTGCTGTGTCTGTGACAGGGAAAGGAAACGAAATCAGAAAACCCTGCAGTATTTGTTTCTGCTTTTAACAGCATTATTTCAATATATGTGCGTTCTTTTCCGTGCTTTTCCAATCCTGAGGAAGAGCAGGGTGGCACGAAGCTTTTCCCTCCTTGGGGGAATGTTCCTCTGGGAGGTCAAAGGCAGAAGCTCCTGATTCCTGCACAGCCTTTAACAAGGAGCCAGGGTGTTTGGTCTGTAGCAAAAGTGCTTTTCCTCTCAAGCATCCCACAGGCGTTTCAGCTACATGCAGGTAAATGAAGACTGCAAATTTAACCAGGGCTAAGGAAAAAATTCTCCATCCCTATATATTAGTCCCTTCACACTTCTCAGTGTTCAATATTGCACCCCCATCAGTATTCTGGTCACCTGTGGTATCTTTCAGGAGTCTGAGGCACATACAAACAGGACACAAAAGACCAAAATTATTCTTAATGCAAAAATAAAATGAGGAGAAAATCATAACCTTTCACATCAGTCTCAGACACCACAAGAAAGCAGCAAAAAAGGATTTAATTCAGTTCTGCTTTTCCTTCAGGAACAGCCCTTAAACATAAGCACTACCTGTGCCGATTTACCTGGGAACATCAATTAAGCACACTGATTTGCTGTTTGCCTATTAATCCAATTACTTCATTAGACAGAAGGGTTTTAGCGAGGGAGCCTTGAGAGGTTCAGTACAGATAAGTCTGGAAAAGCTCACACGCATTAATGGCATGCAACCCCTGCTCAGGAGGCAGCTGCTGAGGAAAAGCCTCAAACCAAAGAGCAGATCCTGGCCCCAGCACGGAAGTGGGGCTGGTACCATCCCGTGGCTCTGCAGGGAAGTGAACATTCCCTGCTGAGCTGTGAAAGGATCCAGGAGGTCTTCTTTTCACTCTCTCACTTGGATACTCCGTGTTTACCCACGGAAACCTCCAAGTAAAGCACCACTCTGGTTCCAATCAGAGAATCATGTCTGGGACACATTTCCTGGGGCACTTGAGCTTAAAGGCAAAGCCACCAGTCTCATGGCTGCTGGCTCCTGTGGCTTTCTGGAAGCCTCTGCTTCTGGAGTCATAAGAATATTTTCATACTTTCAGATTTTAATTTTTTAAAATTTATCTTCAAGTTTTTGCTCTTGTGGTTATGGAATTCCAGACTGGTTTAAGTTGGAAGGGAGCTTACAGACCATCCAGTTCCAGCCCCCTGCCATGGGCAGGGACATCTTCCACTGTCCCAGGCTGCTCCAAGCCCTGTCCAACCTGGCCTTGGACACTTCCAGGGATCCAGGGGCAACTTGTGCCGGGGCCTCACCACCCTCACAGGGAAGAATTTCTTCCCAATATCTAATCTAAATCTGCCTTCTTTCACTTTAAAATCGTTGTCCCTTGCCCTGTCACTCCATACCTGTATAAAAAGTGAGCCTTCTTCCTCCATTCATTCCTTTAAGTTATGGTGAAAGGCTGGGAATGTCAATATTTACATAGGTAGAGGTTAGGTATTAAACACTGATAGTTTTGGGGTTCCAGAGGAGAGGATGTTGCTCTCCTTTAGTCAGAAATCCCACTGAGTGGCTGCCCCCACCAAAATCCCAGCATATCCCATCCTTCCTTCCCTCCCACATGTGAGACTTGAGGTTCCCAGCCACGAAGGGGTTCCTGGCCAAGACACTGGTCCTGGCCAAGACATTCCCTCAGGCCTCGTGACGAGGAATTTGCCTTCCTGGAAGCATTAGGGCTTCTTTAATCACAGCAACCTTCTCCCACCTTACAAAGCACCTGACAAAATACCCCTGTTAGCACAACATGGATCTGCTCCCCCAGCTGTGTCCGACACGGGGTGCCAGAGCAGGAAAGAAGCTCTAAATGTATGTGGGGAGAGTGGGGAGGGGGCATCAGGGGGTGTCCCCTGCAGGGCATGAGACTCGACTGCCTTTGAAAGTCGACCTGAGCAGCTGTTCAGCTCCAGCAGCCGGTTTTTCCCTCTTGCTTGCACTTTCCTGGAGTGTTCGGTCTGTCTCGGCAGAGAGCTTTTATTGCTGAGATGGTTACTTCAGCCTTGTCTCAATTTGCTTTTAGACTAACAAGCAATGTAGCTGCAAATTAAAAAGATGGAAAACAACAATAACCAAAGCTCTGCCTCTCTCCCCATCCCTCCTCCCTTCCAAGAGGACGCTGAAAGATTGAAAAGTGAGTCACTGAAAGATCTTTCTAGGTCACAGAGACCTTTTCCTAATGCACTGTGAAGAGAGGAAGGAAGGGTTTGTGATTGCTGGGCAGGGACCTGGACTCAGATCCTCACTTGGCTACAGGCTCACAGTGCATTTTGCATCTATTAATTACAGAACTCCAGGGGATTAATTTATACAAAATGGGTAAACGATTCCCCACTTTCCTGTCTGGCTGCTCAATTTAGAAGGTCACGTCTTTGGGGCACAGATTGCCTTTTTTGGGGAAAGTACAGCCCCAGGTACCCATCAACAGGCTGTAAATCACAGCCACAATGAGCAGCATGAACTACAAGAGCATGAAACACCATTCCCAGGCCCCAAACCCACCATTCTTTATAATTTCAGCCAAAAGAAATTTCACTTTTTGGCATTGTGTTCACACTGCCTGTAACTGGGGTGGTTGAACTATTCGTGGGAAGGGCTCTTTTCTGAGGGAGAAAAATCCTGGTATCTAAAGGAAGATCATGTTTTGAGCACAGATTCTATTCTCCAAGTCTGAAGCAGAAATTAAGAGCTCAAGGAAAGATTCAGTTGGGATCCATTTTTGGTAGAAAAGGGAGAGAATTTGAAGCTACAAATCCTGACTTCAGGTCAGCTTTCCATCCCGGCAGAACCAAACAATTTTGGCCAAATGGAGACAACCAAGAGAACAGGGGAATATCAGCTGAGCATGAGATGGGTGTGGGCTAGACACAGGAAGTGGGATTACTTAGGAAAACACGAAAGGCACTAACAGGTTAATGGGCAGCAGTGTGGAGTTAAAATATCAGATGGCTGGGAAAAGCTCCCTGAGCAGTCTCTTGGATATTTGACTGTTTTCAAAGGGAAATGCTGGAAGCAGCTGCTCCTGGAGATATTTTCGACTTTGGGGAGGCCAAACGCCATAGGACATGGTGAAGGGAATACTTGCAAGAGCAGGGAGGGACAGCTCTTCCCCAAGTGTTGTTTTTCTGCTCTGCTCCTCTCCCAGTGACATTTTCTCCCTCCCTGGCTTTGAAGGCTGTGACAGAGCAGACACCCCACGGTGCAGGGAAACGTCCCCAGGGGGATTCACAACCTTCCACATCCCTCAGAAGTGGAATTTGCAGCATGCTGGGCCTCAGGATGGCATCACTCTTGGGCTGGGCCTTGGAGATTATTGATGGATCAACAACTTCTGTCTCTGTACCGTAGGAAAGGCCAGAGAAGTTGAAGAACAAGAACCACAGAATGGTTTGGGTTGGAGGGACCTTAAAGCCCATCTCATTCCACCCCCTGCCATGGCCAGGGACACCTCCCACTGTCCCAGGTTGCTCCAAGCCCCATCCAACCTGGCCTTGGACACTTCCAGGGCTCCAGGGGCAGCCACAGCTTCTCTGGGCCACCTGTACCAGAGCCTCATCATCCTCACAGGGAAGAATTTCTATCCAATATCTAACCCAAACCTACCCTCTGTCAGTTTGAAGCCATTCCCCTTGTCCTGTCACTCCAGACCCTTCTCCAAAGTCCATCTCCAGCTCTCCTGGAGCCCTTTTAGGCACTGGAAGACACTCTAAGTTCTCCCTGGAGCTTTCTCTTCTCCAGGCTGAAATCCCCAAGTCTCTCAGCCTGTTTTACAGCAAAGGTTCTCCAGCCCTGTGATCAACCTAGTGGTTTCCTCTGGACTTGTTCCAACAGGTAGGAAGGTTTCTTTTTGTACTGAGGCCCAAGAGCTGGATGCAGAGATGCCTCTGCATGGGATCCCAATGAAAATGTTAGAGAGAAAGGGAAACATGGGAGAACAGAAAACATTTGCCAATCCTCACCTCTTCTTGTGCACACTCACTGCACAACCAGTGCTGTGTTCAACTCACTCCCTTCAGCATCTCCTCTCAGGAGGAGGGCACAGGTTTCTGAACCCTGACTAACTCCCTGTGTCACAAAGAAGGAGCACTTTTATTTTCCTGGTGCGTTGACTGAGACACGGAGCACTGAACTCATGTTCTGACACAGCTGCTCTCCAAATCTCAGCATCAAATGGGATCAGCAAACAGAGCTTAAAGGGACTTGGAGATTATCTAAACCCTCCCCTCTGCTCAAAGCCAAGGCCCTCTATGCCTCTGTTATTCCCAGCTATTCCCAATATCAGTTGTTTATTGCTTTTAGAAGATCCAGTGTTAACAGCTTCCAATTCTCCTGCATTTTCCCCCCATTCCTGGATTTTAATTAAGTTAGATGAGCAGCAGGTCTATTTCCTCTCATTTCTCTATTTCTCTATTCTTCTGGAGGATAGAAAAAACCAAGAAGAGACACAAGGTTTCTTAATTGTCCAAAGATGCCACTGACAAATTGGTTAGTTTTTACTGACTCTCAGTTTCACTGCCGTGGGCTTTTTTTTTTCACCTACAGAAGAAAAGGCCACGCCAGAGGAATATTTATGAGCCTGCACAATGGGGAAATGGCTTGTAAAAGTATCTACGGCAAAGCACAGCACAGACATGTCTATTTGCTAAGGAGCAGGACCAAGTTACCGAATCTGGGGAGCCACTGATGTATGCAGTAATAGAGTGAAATCAAGCTCCAGAATAAAATGTGCAGTCAGGCAGAGACCCAAATGAAATGCCATTGCGGGATACAAATGAAAAATTATCAAAGGATAAAATGAAACCCATCAAAACACAGTGTCCTTCACTTTGTTGTTTTTATTCTAATTCAGAAACATTTGGGTTTCATCTCCAGCCAGGCCCTAAACAGAGGCAGACTTGCATGTTGTATTTCAGGCGCTTTTTCCTCACTCTTTTGTTCTTCTATTTCTCTTTTTAATTCAATTTTTTTAAGCGAATCCTAAAAGGGAAAAATAATTCTGCCTTTTTTTTCTAATCTGAGCAGTTTGCCCTTTGCCTGCAGGCTCTGCCCTCAAACCCCAACCCCTATTCTGACCTTGCTCCCTGACCTCCCACATCCCTGTGGCTTTGCCTTGAGCATCCTGGTGTTAAGCCCAGAGCCTGGCTTGGGACAAGAGGGTCTGTGTAAGAGAGATATCCAGGTTTTCTCTCCTTAGAGGACAATCCACCTGGTCCCTATTATCTCTTTCTCCTCTGCCCTCCATCAGTAAGATGTTTAAGAAGTGTAATTGCCCCAGTTTGAAACACTCACAAGTGATTTTTTTCCCCTGCCAGCTGCATGGATCTTTTGCTGGCTGAATGGCCAAGCTCTCTGCTCTAAGAAATCACCCCCCTGCACCCTCGAAGGGACTTGCAGAGAGGAATGCAGTGGCTTTTTACACCATTATGCAGTGATTAGGCTGAATCCTCTGTTGAAGCACAGGATTTCCAGGTCTGGGCACCAGCCTCGTAGCACTGACAGGCACTGCTGCTGACTCCCTGGGGCAAGGAGAAGAAAACTGGCTGTGTTGTACTAACAGGGAAGGCAAATTATTTCCTAGAGGTCATTTAACAAATCAAGCATAGTCAGAAGGTGCAGATGTCCTTCCCTCTGTCTGTGCACCACCTGGGATGCAGGCTGGGTGCAAGCCGTGCTTGAACTGATGGCAAACAGCTCTGGTTTGGGTACTTTTCATAGGTATTTGGGTCTGTGCTATAAATGTTACCAGCTGCACCCGCACGTGCTGTTCCTGAGGTAATTTGGGCAGAGCCCTGCTGGGGTGTGCCTTTGAACTCTGGTGTTGGCGAGCAAAACCAAAGAGATTGTAGAGATTTAGAGGGAAGGTTTAGACTGGATATCAGGAAGAAATTCTTCCCTGTGAGGGTGGGGAGGCCCTGGCACAGGGTGCCCAGAGAAGCTGTGGCTGCCCCTGGAGCCCTGGAAGTGTCCAAGGCCAGGCTGGACGGGGCTTGGAGCAGCCTGGGACAGTGGGAGGTGTCCCTACCCATGGCAGGGGGGGGAATAGGATGGGCTTTAAAGTCTCTTCCAACTGAAACCATTCTGCGACTCCATGGTTCCTATGGTTTGGGGCAAAAAACCCTCTATTGTAGAATGTGGGGAGGTTTCCCAGTCTGAGTGCTGAAGAAAGTCCAAAACTTGATGTCCATCAGACACAGGGAAACATTACAAGGATCTGATCAGCACATCTTGTTCCAACTCAGGCCAATCACATTTCAATTCACCACAGAAAATCTCTGTTGAAATCCAGGCTTAGAATACATGGAGTTATTTCCCATCAAGGTTTTATCCTCAGGGCATTCAGAGACATCACCCCAGAAGGTTCCCAACAGCCACCTCTCTTCAAACATGCTTCTTCAAATCTTAATTTTCCATAGTCGTTTCCTATCCCTTCTAGCTGAGGCATTCAGACATTCTGCTCTTTTTGACCACACGGATCATTTCAAGCACATATTATTGCGTTGCTATGGTTATATTAGGATTGCAGTTTGCCTTTGTATTTGATTCAAACCCGAAATGAGTTCTTCCTACATAACCAGTTTTCTAATTTAGAGATATCACAATTGTGGAGTTTTTTTGTTTTTTTTTTTTTTTCTGTAGCCAGTATCAAACATCATTTCAACATTTCAATGTAATGGAAGGGCTGATGTCAATGTAAAATTCGATCTACCCTCCGAAGGAAATTTTGTAATCACTTAAAATTTGGCTGCTTAACTTTTAGATGAGTAAAATAAGAGAAGATGGGTGCTGGTTGAAGCACTGAAAATGTGATATTTCCAAGAGAGCACACTTTTGCAACAGTACATAAGACGAATTGTGAACGGCCATTGCAAAAAGGGGTCAAACTATTTAGGCCCCTTTCATTTGGGTTGATTTCTTAATTAGCACAAGTCCCAGCATCAGATTTGGGAGAAAGACTGATTTTTGTCAGAGATTTAAAATTCTGCTCCTTCCTGCTAAGGTGAAAATATTCACAGAAAGTAGCTATGAGACTCCTGCAAACTCTCTGGAACAAAGCTGAAGGAAAATCTGGATTGGTAAAGAAATTTGAAGACCAAAGATTAATCTGAGAGAAATATACTGATAAAAACACAAAACCCTTTAAGAGTCGGGCTTAAAATTAAGGGTACAAGATCAAATTTTAAGCATCTTTCTTGTACATCATCTTGGACAGGGAAAGGAATACAGAAGGACCACTACTGATGGTTGCTCCCATCACAAAAACTTTACTCATTGCCCGGCCAGCATCCTTCCTCAGGAGTAGGAGATGCAAGGATATCACGTTCCATCTGCCTGCCTGGAACTTGTTACCCACCAGTTGCTGGGGTGGGATAGTCCCAGCACCAGCCTGAGTCCCCGAGCAGGGCTGGTCCATCCCAGAGCCTTTGGAGAGTGACCCCTGAGGCTCCTGGGGACTCTTCTCTGTGCTTGAGGGTGGGGAGGCCCTGGCACAGGTTGCCCAGAGAAGCTGTGGCTGCCCCTGCATCCCTGGAAGTGTCCAAGGCCAGGCTGGATGGGGCTTGGAGCAACCTGGGATAGTGGAAGGTGTCCCTGCCCGTGGCAAGGGGTGGAACGAGATGATCTCTAAGGTCCCGTCCAACTCAAACCATTCCGTTTTTCCATGATAATGTGCAGGGAAAAACCCCAGTGCTCCTTCTCTTCCATCACTCCAGCTCTGGGGTGCTCAACACCACCAACCTCCCATCCCAGCCTCCTTCCAGGCCCTCTTTTGGGATCAGCCTGAGCTGTGGGGGTATAAAACAGGGGCAGTCAGTGCAGGAGGCAGGCTGAAGGCAGCGCTGCTTTATTCCTTCCCCCGTCTGCCCCTCCTCCTCCTCAGCCTGCGCGGACACCCAGCACCGATGCACGGGCTGCTCCTGCCCTCCGCTGGCTGCTCTCCGCAGCGCAAATCCCCGCTTTCCAAAATCCCAGCCACCTGGAAGTCAGGAAGAAGAGGAGAATTCACCTCAGCATCACTCAAGCACCGTTTGATGCCGCCCCTCTCTCCAAATCTGATGAACAGAGGTACAGCCAGCGCTGGGCACATCAGAGCAGAGAAAAGCTGAACTTTCCCTGGTGGTCTGTGTCAGCTCTTAATTACAGTGGCACAGCTAGCAGGGAAAGCACTGGAAACACAGGAAGAGCTGAGAAGACAGAGGTCTGATTTTTAAAATGTTGGTGGTAAACAGGGAAAGAGTGATTTACTCTTGATAAGGGGGTGTGAGGTGTGGACTCCCAGAACCTGGGGCGCTAAACTGTGTGGGATCAACTCCTGGGCAAGAAGAAGGGGAAAAATTCCTTCCACAAAACAGGATATTTAATGAGGTGAGTTACTCTGGCACTGCAGTCATAAAATCACAGAATATCCTGAGTTGGAAAGGACCTACAAACATCATCCAATCCAACTCCTGGCCCCGCAGAGGATATCCCAAAAATCCCACCCTGTCTAAATGCTCCTGGAGCTCTTGGAGCCTTGGGGCCATGCCCATTCCCTGGGGAGCCTGGTCAGTGCCTGACCACCCTCTGGGGGAAGAAACCTTTCCTGATCTCCAGCCCAAATCTCCCCTGGCACAGCTCCAGCCACTCCCTCAGGTAACATCCCTCAGACCATGACTGCATTTAAAGCACTGCTCTTATTTAATGCCACTATGATGTCATGGGACTGAGAGGACAGGGTGTACCCTCCTGTCTGAAAGATGCTTTTTTTAGAGCAGATTCTCAGGAAAGTGGAAGTGTCTTTCAGATGGGTTTTGACACACCGGGTTGTTTAGAAAACATGCCAGTTTAGGTTTCTGCAAATAAAGCTTTGCATGGCTTGTTCAGTGGAAGGAACACTACAAACTCAACAGAGTCAAAAATTAGTAATTACAACATCTTCAAACAAGCTCCTCGGGGTTCATTAGTTTTCCTCACAGATCATGGGGCAAGCGCTTCCCCTGTGCCTCAGTTTCCCTCATCTGTGAAATGAAGGTGTTATTCTGCTTTTCTTATGAGAACGTTGGGGTAACCAGCAGACACCTGGCCTGGCTCTGCCATTTCTGAGGGCTTTAACGCCTTCTGCAGATGTGCAATGGGTAGAGGCTCATCCCTGGCTGATTGCTCTTTTCTACAGAGGAGAACTGATGTGTTTTGCTCCTACTCAGACCTCGGCTGGATCAGCCACAGCAGAGTCTGACACAGGAGGCTCCCTGCACTCAGCTGCGTTGTTTCCTCATCCCATCTACACCCACCAGGCATCTCTGCAAAGGAACAGGGATGTTGCTGTGCGAGAAGCAGCTGAGATCCTTCCCTACAGCTTCCCAGTCTGGGATTGTCACAGAGGAGAGGAGAGGAGAGGAGAGGAGAGGAGAGGAGAGGAAGATGTCCTTCAGGACACAAGGGGCCAGGGGTCATAAGCAGGAGTGGCTGTCACCAGATTTCCTATGAGTGTGTCCCTGGTTCCCTCTGACAGCACCTCCTGCTCTTCTGGAGATCTCACAGCTGGAAGTGAAGGGAGAAGGCTTTAAGATGTCCTTGGGGAAAGCGTGGCAGGAGAGGGGTGCTATGGAGGGAACAAAAGCTGCTCAACCTCGATAAGCAAAAATACGGCCTGGGGACACCATGAGTATCTTCCTGGTGGGGACACAGATGAATTTTCTCCAAACCAAGGCTCCTCAGGAGCATTTTCTTCCCTGTGAGGGTGGGGAGACTCTGGCACAGGGTGCCCAGAGAAGCTGTGGCTTCCCCTGGATCCCTGGAAGTGTCCAAGGCCAGGCTGGACAGGGCTTTGAGACGCAGCTTTGAAGAGGTCCCTGCCCATGGCAGGAACTTGGAAGTAGATTTTTTTAAGGTCACTTCCAACCCAAACCGTTCTGTGGTTTTGAGGGTTTTGGAGGTTTTTCCATGTCTGTTTTCAAGGGTACAGCAGGACACAGCAAGGTAACAGCAAAGGCAGAGGTTGCACAGGACGTTCAATACCTTTGGGAAAAACCCAAGCCTGTGACATGAGCAAGTTCCTTCACCAGAGGCACCTGCTGAGATATGATCTTGCTTTGCTTTGGGAAACTCCTCTGATGTTTTTGTTTGTGGTTTGGGGGGTTTTTTTTGTGTTGGGTTTTTCTTTGGTTTTAACTTGACCAACACCAATTTAGAGTGTTTATTTCCTAGATTAACTTTGGGAGAAGCCTATTCCTTCGCTCACCTCTTGAATCCCCAGTGCCTCTGGCTGGAAGGCAAATGCGACCCAGGGAATGCCCCTCCAGAGTTTAACTTTCCCGGCGAATCCCCTAAACTTGGGAAACCCAGATGTTAGAAACTGATGTTTCGTTAAATTCACCACGCGAGGGCAGCCTCCTCCACCGTCCCGTGTTAAAAATCCTCCCAAACCGAGGATAAAAGGCTCTTTAGTTTGTTTGAAGTCCCTCGGTGATAATATTGCTGCGGTGACACCAACTGCTGACTGATTTTCAACGAGAGATGCACAAACAGTTGGGCTCGATGATCTTAAAGGTGCTTTCCAACCTAAATGATGCTATTATTCCATAAAATATCGTTCTATTATATTAAAAAAAAAAATAAAAATCATCACAGGTGTTCCAAAAAGGATGCCTGGAGCTACAGGAACCTTGCTTAAGGACAGGGTTGAAAGTTCTCCCGCACCTCAAACTGTGGCCACAGAAAGCGCAGGGTTAAAACAAACGTAATGACTGTAATGACTGGTGAGCCCTGTGTGTGTAACGCCGAGTTCCTGCGCAAGTCATCTCCAACAGGCACAAACCTCATTCTTCTGGCTCTTGCATCAAGAGCCATCACCTCCAGCAGATAAATAAATGCTGATTTTTGCAGCCCAGAGGCAGCAGCAGATTTATCAGCTGCTGTTTGATGGAGCCACTGCTGCGTGGGGAGAGAACATCCCACTGAAGGCGTTGAATTACACACATATTTTGCCCTGGGTTGTGTCCTCCTCTTGATTCGTGCACTCACAACCCAGTGGAGGTAACAGACCTGCTTCCCCAGAGCAGAGAGCAGCAGGAAGAGCCAGAGTGGGTTCTTCCAGTGGTTGCAGTGCTGCTAAACCCCTGCTGTGTCCGAGCTGGCAGCCCTGGGTGTGGATGCCAGCCTTGCAGTCCGAATCTCTGGAGAGAGAAGGAATAGCAGCGACTATCATTAAGTGAACTTGTTTCTGTGATCACTCCTTAAGGACTGGTCCCAGATTTCTCCCTGGAGTGCCTTTAAAGAATTTGATGAAGTGTTATGCTTAAGCTCTGTGTATAGGATTAGCCCCTGGAAGAATTTTTCCTTCTCCTCTCCAGATAGAAATGGTGTTTTCCCATGGACTGAGCCTTCATCTGTGTGCTGGTTTAGCCCCAAGACAATCTAGCAGAGCACTCGGCATCCTCCCGGGCTTGCCACAACCCAAACACAGCAGATTGGCCAAAAAGAGGAGAGCCCAACCTGATGAACTATCACAGCATTGTTTGACAGCCTCTGGAAGCTGAATTTGTGCAGAAAGTCAAGCCTTGATCTGGATTCCCCGATGCCTCAGCTCTGCAGACTGTCCCAGCAAGTTAATCAGGAAGATTATCAATTTACACCCACTTTGCTTGAACATGAGCAATTGACTATCAGAGCAGGAGTGAATTTGGCACCAGCCTTAACATATTAAGCAAATTAAGAGCTGGGATAAAAATCATTATATCTGACAGAGCAATTTGTGCATCAGAAGACGGTGTGCTTTTAATTCGTTGGCAAGAAGGAGGGGGTAGGGGCAGCATCCATTCTCTGTAAACCCAAAGATAACTGGGTGTGGTTTATTCTGGTGCCAGCCTTTCCAAATAAGAAATAAATAATCAGGCAACTGCCACAGACAGATAACCATGCCAAAGAAGAATTGGCCGTTTATTGCAGAGAAATTCGTCCTCTTATCCTGGCACCACGCTGAGGGAAAATGTGGCATGGGATAAAAGCAGGATAGCTCAGGACACGTCAGGAATGGTTTGTTCAGGCTGAAAGAAGAGCTGTGAAAACCTCTCCTACCTGAGACCCTCGTGGCCCAACCAGGTTAAAGCCAGAGGGGCCCAGGGCATGGAGAGATTTCCAGGGTGGGAGTAAAGGCTGAGTGATGTAGAGCTGAATGTTGGCATTCCCTTTGATCCAGTCTGGGACTTCAAATGAGAGAGACGACACCCTGATTTCCTCCTGACCTACCCTTCATCTGTGTGGGAGGACATTTATCAGCCTGAGATCACAGAATTCAAGAATCACAGAAGGGTTTGGGTTAAAGCGCCCTAAAGCTCATCCAGTTCCAACCCCCTGCCAAGGGCAGGGACATCTTCCACTACCCCAGGCTGCTCCAAGCCCTGACCAACCTGGCCTTGGACACTTCCAGGGCTCCAGGGGCAGCCACAGCTTCTCTGGGCACCCTGTGCCAGGGCCTCCCCACCCTCACAGGGAAGAATTTCTTCCAAATATCTAATTTAATATCTCATTTTAAAATGTCCCCTCTTGTCCTAGCACTATCTGCCTGTGCAAAATCAGCCTCCCTCTTTTCATAAACCCTCTTTAAGTAGAGCAAGTCCATACTGAGGTCTCCTCAAAGCCCTGTCCCTCTCTTTTCCATGCTCAACAACCCCAGTTGTCTCAGCCTGTCAAGATAAACATTGCACCTTTGTTGCAGCATTAGGGAAGCAAATTTCCACTTAAGAAGTATCTATGTTCACAGGTGCTGCATGGCACAGAATAGATTCTGCAGGCTGGGCAAGATCAAGATAGAGCAGGTAAATTTGGGGTGATAGGGAAAAAAGCAAATTGATGGGTTATTGTTTCACCATCATGAAGGACGTGGAGGACAATTCATCAGCCTGCCCAGCAGAGCAGCTTCTAGATACCTTTATTCCTCTGCCCTTTTTTTATGATGTCCCTTCAAGTCTGAGAGCCCACTGAGGACTGCTTTGAGCCTACAGTGCCATGGCAGGAAATTTCTGTGAGGCTCAGTGCAGAAGTGTCCTCTGACAAAGAGGGCACAGGACTCTGCCTTAGCAGCTCTCTGTGCTACCCTCTGGATTCAGGGGATAAAACAACCCAAATCTGGCTCAGGGGTTAATGTTCTTCCTGCAGGGGTGGCGAGCAGCACGAGGGCTTTGATGAAAGGGGTCTCAGAGCCTCTGCAGAACCAGGTGCTGTGAAGGAGCAGAGCTGACTTGGACAAGACACCAGCAAAGCTCAAACCAAGCTGCCCTGAGGGCTGGAGCTTCCCCCCAGCTCACGGTGATCTGAGAGGCCTGAGCTGCTCCTCAGGGGTTTTCTCCTGCATTCAGGGCTTGTTAGACAAGGGACAGGCAGGGATGGCCAGGTGTGGAGCAGCTGCTGAGATGTGATGCCTTGGAAAGTAGAGGGCCTGGCAGAGGAGATGGGCAACAGCTGGTTTGGGTTTTCCACTTCTGAATAATGATCTTGAAAAAAATCCACCCACCTTTCTCAGACAGGCTGAGAGGAGTGGGGGTGTCCATCCCAGAGAAGGCTCCATGGAGACCTTAGAGCCCCTTCCAGTGCCTAAAGGGGCTCCAAGGGAGCTGGAGAGGGAATCTGGACAAGGGTCTGGAGTGACGGGGCAAGGGGAATGGCTCAGTGCTCTCAAAGGCCTTTTCCAGCCTTAGTGATTCTATGGCACCTGTGGTCTGGGCATTCCCCAGACACTCCCTCTGCCTGGGAAGGGATATCTGGAGGATGCTGCTGATGCTGGCGTGGTGGGACAGGGTGGTGAAGGGTCAGATTCTGTTCTCTGGTGGACTGCAGCCCCTCCCAGATCTGCCTTCTCACGCCTGTGCCTGCTGAAGGATGGAGACTCAAACAACTCCATGGTTTTTACAGAATCACAGAATGATTTGGGTTGGAAGGGACCTTAAAGATCATCCAGTTCCAACCCCTGCCATGGGCAGGGACACCTTCCACTATCCCAGGTTGCTCCAAGCCCTGTCCAGCCTGGCCTTGGTCACTTCCAGGGATGGGAATCCACAGTTTCTCTGGGCGACAAGCAAGCCAAGGTTTCTATTTTCCTTCGTCTCCTGACACCAAAGGAGAGTTGTCCATTTTTCCACTTCTATAACGAGCATCCTTCTCTTCCCCATCCTGGCTCCTTGGCCACATGAGGGCTGGGAGGAGAAGGCCTCTGAAGCTGTGCTGCTTTAGGAGGCATCTGAAGCCCCTCCAAATCATCTCAAAGACACATTGAAGCCATGCAGGCCTCAAGAGAGATCTCCTGCTTTCAGGAGGAGCTGACTCACACTTGGTTCTAAAGGAGGTGGCAAATGAAGAAAGAAAAAAGCTGTAACTCTGTAAACTCGTAAATCACCAAAGTCCTGAAAGAGAAGGGAAAAAAAAAAAAGGCAAGAACCCAACACGGCCTTTTTGGTTTGCAGATAAGCACCAAGTTTGGCAGGAAGGAGATTAGGGCTTTTTCCAGTGCACCTCGCAGTCGATAATTCCCACAGCAACAGAGCCCCGGGCTGCAAACAGCCACACGTGTTCCCTGCAGAACACGGGAGAGAGCAGAGGGGCAGAGGGGCAGGATTAACAGCTCGGGATTAACTCTGCCGACACCAAGGGAAGGTCCTGGCTGATCCCCTGCACACACCCTCCTCTGGAGAAGCATTTTTGCTGTCTTTGCTAATTCAGAGTTTTTGGAAGCCCTGTGATGCTTCCTGGGAAACTCCAGCCTGACTCTATCAGCTCTTGCCAGCAGTGAAGTCGTTATGATTAATGACAGTAGAAAACTGTCAGTGGCAGACACGAAGAACTGAGTTGTCACCAACATTTAAAAATCAACGTTAGGCCGTGGGAAGGATGGGGGAGGGAGATGGTGGTTGTACAATATCTGCAGCTTCTCACTCTCTCCACAGCTCCTCCTGGGGTGGCCTAAATCCATCCTGAAAAGAAATTTTTTTAAAAATCATTAAAATTAATAATTTTCATATCAAAATAATTTTATCAATAACATAAAATATTAGCTTTCTAAGTCATGCCTCATGTCACCAGAGATTCCCAGGGTCCTGCCAGACATCAAAGTGCTACTCAAAGGGTGCATGGTCTTGTGTCACATCTGCCACTCCTGTGTGGACACTGCAGGTGCTGTGGGACATCTCCAGTGACATCAGTTGTGTCCAGGTAGCTTGGTCAAGTCCCTGCAGTTCTTCCTGGGACACAAACACCAGAGAACCGAGCGAGGGAGAGCGAATGTCACTCAGGTGCCAAGTGACAGGATGAGAGGAAATGGCCTCAAGTTGCACCAGGGGAGGTTTAGGTTAGACATTGGGGGAAAAAAAACCCATGGAAAGGGTTCTAAAGGATTGGAAAAGCCAGCCCAGGGAAGTGGTGGTGTCACCATCCCTGGAGGTGTTCAAAAACCATGTGGGTGGGCACCTGAGGACATGGGTTAGTGGTGAACATGGTGGTGCTGGGTTGATGGTTGGACTTAATGATCTTACAGATCTTGTCCAACCTAAACAATTCCATGAAATTGAAAGGACCAAGGGATGGTGGATAAACACAGCGAAAAATGAAAGCAGAGTTAACTGGAAGGAGATCCAGAGCAAAGTGTGCCCCTGCTCCATGAAGCGTCTTCCCACTGCCCACCAGGGCTGAGCCTGGGCATGCAGGAGGCCAAGGGAGGGGTAGCAAAAATCCTCTAAAACCAAGCATCTCTCTCTCCAGGCTGGGAGATGGAAAAGACCTCATGACTCCAAGGAACATCTCATTGTGTAAACCGAAGGTGAGAAGTGCAGCTGGAACTGCAGAAGTTCCTTTCTTCAAGAAAAGAAGGTGCTCCTCTCACTTCTGCAACTCTTTGTGCCTCCCACCCCCACAGTGAACACAGGAGGATGGACCCTCCAAAGCCCCTCCTGTCCATTCCCACACGCCCTGGCCATGGTGGAATTCCCACCCCTCCAGCCCCGTGGCCTGAGGAAGTTTCATTCCATCATTCCTCACATCCCTGACTTCCACAGGTGACAGACGAAGCAGAGACAGGGAGGAGGGCTTTGGACAGGCCCTCCCCTGCCACACTGGGGGGTACTGTCCTATCAGGAGCTGATTAGATTTGGGCAGAGTGCCTCTTCCCACAGCATTCCTTGCGGGAGGGGTCTGCGGGAGCTGTGGGATGCAGCCAGAAGGGAGTGGTGGCCTCAGTGACAGCCACAGGCTGTGGGATGTCGGGTCACACTCCATCCCCGGAGCGATCCCGGCCCTCCGCAAGGCACAGATGGCTCCTTTCCGTCATCTGACCTCATTGTTTAATCTGACCTGATCCGGTGCTCTAATCTAACATCCATTTTAATCACCACCACGGAGCCGGGATTGTTTCCCTGGGCTCCGCCCTGAGTTCCTTCCCTCCGAGGGCACACGCACAGCCCGGATCCATCGTCCCTCTGAGGGGACACCCTCGGCTGGCTCCTGTGTGGGGTCAGTGCGGGGGCTGCTCCCAGCTCACGCAGAGGGGACGCTGCAGCTCACAGCCAGCACTGCAATAAAAGGATATTTCCACTTTGTGAAGTCAGCAGAAGTTTCTCCTATGCCTGCTACGGGTCCCAAAGGTTTCTAAGACCCTTGGCAATTTTTGGTCAGCGCTTTTGTAGTGTTTGGGGGCTCCTAAAAATGGTCTGCTTAGTCACAAGGCTGTAATTATAAAATTACACAATGGTTTGGGTTGGAAGGGACCCCAAAGCCCATCCAGTTCCAATCCCTGCCATGGGCAGGGACACCTCCCACTATCCCAGGTTGTTCCAAGCCCCATCCAACCTGGCCTTGGACACTTCCAGGGATGGGGCAGCCACAGCTTCCCCAGGTTTGCATCGTGACTCTGCATGACCTTGGTCAAGTTGCTTAGACTTGGTGGCAGCACCTAAACCTTTCCCAGTTTCCTGCTCTGCGTTGTGTCCTGGTTCTGCTTTGGCTGCCAGTTCAGACAAAGGCATCCAGAGCTGACTCCCAGCCCATCCTTGGGAGGTAGCAGAGAGCTCAGCCCTGGGGAAGCTGCAGTGATCCCCAGTTGGCTGCTTGCACGTTAAAACCTCCTCACCTCAGTTCTCTATCTTTGAAAGTCTCAGCCCAGCCTCTCCAGGTCGAAATCTGTTGATAGCAAAGACAAAATGGACAAGCACAGAATGCAGCTGAACAGAGCTGCAGACACTGATGAGTTCCAAATTTGTTCACCCAAACCAGGTCTCAGCCACGTGTGGGACTCATGATGGTGCTGCCGAACACACACACCCTTCCCTACAGCCACGAAGGGTTTGTCCCACACAGTCCCCCCTGCCCGCAGCCTCAGAGGGTGGGAAGGGGCCTGGAGAGGTCACGCAGCCCGTGACATCCCCGCGGGGCAGGATCAGCTCTCCTCTGGCCCTGCTGACAGATGTTTGTGTAACCTGCCCTCGGAGACCTCCTGTAAAGGAAGGCCACGTCCTCCCCCCAGCCACCTCCTCCTCCTCTCTCTGGGTAACCCCGAGGATTTTCCCACGCCGTCCGAATACACTGCGTCCCCCCGAGCTGCAGAGAGCCCCTCTGCTCTCAGCTGCAGCTTTTTTCTCAGACTGAACGAGTAGAAACAATTTGTTGATACCTTTGCAGCATGGAAAAAAAAAATTCCTTCCCAGGCTGTCTTTGGATCACATCAACACCCAGCCCCTAATGCACAGCCCTGTCAGCATCTGGGAGAGGATGTGGCTCTGCCAGGATCTGTCTGGCAGCAGAAGTGCTCCCAGATCTTGCTCTCTCACAGCTCAGAGGGAGATTCCCTGCAATCTGATGGTGAGAAATGAGAATAAAATGTGACTCCTTTTCTGTCCCTGCCCCAGGCTAATCTGGGATGACACTTGCTCGGGTGCTTGTTCTGCACACTTTGTCCCACTGTGGTCTCCCAGAACGCTTCCATTTCAATAAATTTTGCCCCCAGCTCTCTCTACAAACCCCTGTGAAAGGGCACTGACAGCTCTGCTCTGTGCTCCTGCAAGGAAGAGCCCTCAGGTGAAGGTGGACTTTGCACAGGGAAGGTCCCACTTCCAAAACACCTCGGAGTTCTCCATCCTCTCTCCTTCCACCGTGGATAATTTTTCCTCTAAGATTAAGAAAGTTGGCAAGTAGAAAGTGAGTATTTATTCCCAGACTGATGGTTGGTGGTAAAGTTTCTGTCCAAGGTTTGAGACAGCCCTTTGGGATCCCGGTGTTGATCTGCATTTGCTGCTCAGGAGCAGCATCTCCTCTTCCCCCTGTTTAAGTTTTGTCATTGCCTGTTTTAAAAACACTGCTAAGACCTTGCCCAAGACATTTATTTGCCTTCTAACGGGGAAGTTGTCCTGTTTTGCCATTTTTCTCTGTAGTCAAGCAAGCTACAACCGCAATGTAATTCTAGGAACTCCGAGACACACCATTACTGCAGCAGCTGGGGCTTTACATCCAAAACACACATGTGATCAAATTGAAAGGCTTAGCAACACCAATTCTTCTATTTCCTCTGGTATTACATTGACTTTCTCGCTGAAACAATTTTCACTGCAGTATCCTACCAGTGCAACTGCTCCCAGATGCCCGAGCTTAGGCTGCAGGTTTGGCTCTGAAGCCAGGGTTCACAAAATGCTCCTGGTGATTTTCTACAGAGCTTGGAAATCCTGGCAGGTTTCCTTTTTTCTCTGTCAAGTTCACTTTATTTGATTTGGTAGGCTGAAAAGCAAAAACTAGATCTCTCAGCAGCCTTATTTAAATGTTATTTAAATGTGCTGTCACGTTGGCCTCAGAACTGCTTGGGAATTACTCACTCATCTGCCCCCTTGGAAAGCTGTGGCTTCCAGGGATTGCAGACAGGAGGATGATTTCTTGGTGCAATGCACCAAGGGATTTAAATGCTATGTGCTCCTTTAGTTCCGAGGCACCTCTTGATTAAAGTTTGGGGATTATTTTGTAACATAATCACCATTTTGCAGGGACTGGTGCTCCGCCAGGGCTGGCTGCACGGGTTACACCCTGGGCATTCAGGGATTGCAGGCATCTGGGGCCAGGTTCTTTCAAAGGTAGGTGTATTTTATTTGCAGAAGGGTTTTTATACCACTTGTTCATCTCTCAGCCCTGTGGCACAGTTTGTGGCACAGTTTGTGTCCCAGATGTGGCAGGAAAAGCCACATCTTGTGGTTTGTATCCCAGATGTTTCAGGAAAGCTGAAAGCTGTGCTTAGCTAAATCAGAGAATTATGGAGCAGTTTGAGTTGGAAGGGACCTTCCAAATCCCTCCAGTTCAACCCCCTCCAGTGGGCAGGGACATCTTCCACTGGATCGGGTTGGTCCAAGCCCTGTCCACTCTGTCCATGGATGTTTCCAGGGATGGAGCACCCACTGCCTCTCTGGGCAACCTGTGCCAGTGTTTTACCCTTCTCATTGTAAAACATTGCTTACTTTTACCTAAACTGAACCTCTTTTATTTTAAAACCATCACTCCTTGTCCTATCACTACAGGCCCTGCTAAAAGGTCTCTTCCCCTCGCTCTTATGGGGCCCCTTTAGGCCCTGGCAGGGGCTCTGAGGTTTTCCCAGAGCCTTCTCTTCTCCAGGTGATCATCCCCAGCTCTCCCAGCCTGTCTCCAGAGCACAGGGGCTCCAGCCCTCAGAGCAGGTCCGTGGCCTACTCTGGGCTCACCCCAGCATCTCCACGTCCTTCTGCTGTTGGGGACCCCAGAGCTGGAGGCAGCTCTGCAGGTGGGGTCTCACCTGGGCAGAGCAGAGGGGGAGAATCCCCTCCCTGGCCCTGCTGCCAGGTTTGATGCAGCCCTGGACACGGAGTTTCCTGGGTGGAATGAGCAAACCCAGCCCCGCTCCCAGGAACCCCAGGAACAGCTCCCTCCTTTCCCTGCCTTCTCCCATCTGATTCCAGGTCAGCCTGCCACTGCCACGCCATCCCGGCGTGTTCCCCACACCTGGGCTCCCTGCTGGATGGACAACAGCCACAGGGCTCCTTCTCCTCCCTCTGAGCCTCCTTCGTGGCCTCAAATCATCTCCTAACCCACAGCGAGTGTTTTTTCTCTGCTCAGCCTCCTCCATCTCGTCATATCTGCTCTCCCATCGTGGTGTTTACACTCTTCAAAGAACCCAAAGCCGTTATCCTATCTTCGCCTTAGTCATAATTTGGCCAGGACTTACACATTTCTTTCTCCTTTCATTTCCTAATCTGCCCTCTCAGGTCTCTCCCGTCAGGAGAGTGCTCTCACAGGCTCCTTGGGTTTCTCTGTTTATCTTGGAACAGGAGCAGCGTAGATTTTGCAAAGCTAGCTGTGAAGCAAGAGACTTTCACACTCAACAAGCTCACGAGTGGCAAAGTGCCATGGGACAGCTGTGGAATGAAAAGGGATTAGAGGAGCTGAGTGGATGCCCCTGAGACATAACCCCCAGTCCCTCAAGTCCCCTCTCCAGCAGCGGGGTTGATGTGCGCTGTGCTGTCCCACCCTGACACAGCTCGGCTGGCAGGATCAGAGCACGGACCTTGGCAAGAAACTCCTGTGAAAACTTCATGAAAGTCACACCATGGGGCTGTAATGGGAGGGCAGCGTCTGCTCTGCAGACCCCGGGCTGCAGGATCAACTTGGGCCTGAGAAATGTGTCTTTTCCTGAGGCTTTCCTGAGTCTTTTCCTCAGCCTGGCAGATCAGCTGATGGGGTGCTTAATGTCACCCCTTCCCAGTCAGATGTGGGATCTGTCAGAGCTGGTCCAGAGGAGGTCACCAGGATGATTCCAGGGCTGGAGCACCTCTGCTGTGGAGACAGAATGAGGAAGTTTGGGTTGTTCAGCCCAGAGAAGAAAAGGGTTGAGGGAGACTTTATTGTGGATTCCCAGCACTTGAAGGAATCTATAAAACAGGTGGAGAGGGACTTTAACAGAGCAGATAGTGATAGCATGAGGGGGAACATTTTTAAACTGAAAGAGAAGAGATTCAGATGTTAGGAAAAGATGCTTCACTCAGAGGGTGGGGAGGCCCTGGCACAGGGTGCCCAGAGAAGCTGTGGCTGCCCCTGGATCCCTGGCAGTGTCCAAGGCCAGGTTGGACAGGGCTTGGAGCAACCTGGGATAGTGGGAGGTGTCCCTGCCCATGGCAGGGAGGGTTGGAACTGGATGATCTTTAGGTTCTTTCCAACCCAAACAGTTCCATGATTCCGTGATGTCAGCATGCAAACAGGCTGGAAGTCACAGCTCAGCCCAGCTGGGCCTGGCTGGGGGGGCTTTTGGAGGGAAAGACAAGCAGTTACAGCAGGAGAGAAAGAGGGAATCAGCTGTGCAAGGCCATCACTCCATGCACAAGAGATCACGGAATCATAGAGTCATTTAGGTTGGAAAAGACCCCCAGGATCCCTGAGTCCAACCATTAACACAGCACTGCCAGGTCACCACCAAACCATGTCCCTCAGCACCACATCTCCCAGCTTTTGGCAAGTCTGATCATTGGTTGGTGGGAAGAACATGGGAAAAAGGCTCTTCCCATTTTAAGATAAGGGTAGGTCAAACCCCAGAGCAGTTAATGCAATCAAACTGCTGCCAGAGAGCACTGAACCATCACAGCCCTTGGGGCTTGGATTAAAGTTTTAGGCTGCCTGTGACATTATTTGTACTCTCTGTCCATGCAAACTGAAACCTCTCGCTGTTCACAGCAAACTCCCTCAGGTTTGGGATGGATGGGAAGTGAAATGAGAGCGAGTGGGGTGTGGAGGTGCCCTCTCTTACCCTGCAGAGCAGGGACTTCTGGTGGCACCAGCACTGGGCACAGGCTGTGCCATGCTGACAGGCCAACAAAAAGGGCAAAAAATGGCATAAAGCTGGGTTGGGGGAGGGTTAGGCTGGATATTAGGAAAAGGTTCTTCCCCCAGAGGGTGGTGGGACACTGACCAGGCTCCCCAGGGAATGGGCACATTCCCAAGGCTGCCAGAGCTCCAGCAGCATTTGGACAACATTCCCAGGGATGCACAGGGTGGGATTGTTGGGGTGTTTGTGCAGGGCCAGGAGCTGGACTGATGATGCTTGGGGGTCCCTTACAACTCAGGAAATTCCGTGGTTTTATAAAACATCATTCCTGTGGACACTGTTTGTGTCCTAATCCATGGAGAGCAATGTGATCCCAAGGGAAGAGCCGGGGTCATGGGATACCAGAAATCCTTCTCTTGGCTCACAGCAGACTTGTGTTGAGACTTTGGCCAACTTCTCTGTTCTTTTCCATTTTCCTCCTGCTTCCTTTTGTGTTGTGGCACTGGAAGTTCGCAGGAGGGTTTCTCTGTGGGCGTGTGTGGGTGCCCACATGTGTGTGCAACATTCTGAGGTCTCTTGGTACAAAGGCAGCATAAATTATATCGTGTCAAATTCTTGGGGTGGTGGTATTGGCAGTTCCCTCCCTCAGAGACCTTGCAAAATAGCTACCTGTGAAATTAAATTAAACATTTCTTCTCCTGGGGTTTAAACAATACACTCCCTCTAAGTTGGGCTGAGGATTTCTTCGTGCTGTATTACTTTATAGATTAATACAGTGCAGAAAATTAATTACCTTTTATTCACTAAGAGGTTTTTTTTTTCCCCTTTGCAGATTTTAGATTTTCAATTTGCAAAGAAAACTGAGGGAGGACGGCAGGAAATCCCACGTATGTGAGGAATGCAACCTTACGATCTGGTTCCTGGTACCTGGTCTGCTCTGCTCCTGGGATCTGCTCTGCCTCCCCCAGCTGATAAGAGCACTGCTGGGTCTGCCTGCCACGCTCATTCCATTACTCCTGGCGCTGTCTTTTGTCTCTGGTGGGCTCTGGACAGGCACAAATCAAAGCTGTCACGTCCTGCAGAGCCCTGGTTTGGCCTGGAGTGCAGAGATCTCTGAACTCTGCCTTGTGCAACCATTTATTACAGGCAGGAGCAGCACAGGATAGAAATTTGGATGTCTCTTTTGCCTCTTTTCCCAGCCTCAAACACTGATCTTGAAGGGTGAGGTTTTGCAGCACTGCATCAACCAGAGCTCTTTTGGTGGTCCAGGGAGTGCAGCTGGGAGGGGAAGAGTGAAGCACCACTGAGATCTTATCATAGCAGGGATTTGAAGGGCAGTAAAACATTTGTGAACACCCTTTTTGTCTTCCAGATCATCAGGCAGAGACCCCAAAGGAGTGTGTGCATGTGCACACACACACAGATGCACAAATTCCCAAGATTTCCCCCTCAGGAACAAACAAAAATCCCTCTGTCTTACTTTGCCAGGATTTTTTTGTTTGTTTGTTTGTTTCTACTCTGCTGCTATAACTTGAAATCCTTTTGGCACCAGCTTGATGCCCACCTCCACTGCCACTACACCACCTCTGCCCGTGACTCCTCTGACCAGGGAAGATGCCAGAGCTGGCAGAAGGCAGCCCAGCTGGACAGCTGGCCAGGGATGCATTTGGCCAGCACAGGTACCACCACGTTCCAGAGGTCACCCAGCCACTGCCAATGTTTTCCGTGCAGAGCTGGCGCAGGGAGGACCTTTCTGAAGTGCAGAGGGCAGCAGTTTTATCTGTTGCAGCTGGCTATCTTTAGACAATTTTAATAAATCAGTGGGATTAAAAACATTCCAGCCTCCTCTGAGGTGTTTAACCCCGTCAGGCTGGGTGATGAGGAGGAGAGCTTTTGAAAACTGATTGCATTAAGAAGGGAGATCTGGAGGAGTTCGTGGTTATATCCTCTTGAGCAAGTGCTAAAGGGATGGTGCCAGCTCCCAAACCATCCTCTGGGGATATTCACACTTCTATCAGCCCGGGTAAAGGTGCCAGAAGATGCACAGATGGAAACCTCTGGATCTGTCCTGCCCTGGCTCCATGGCACATCATCTCCACTGCACAGTGTCAGAGACCTTCCTGCCATCTATTAAGTGGTGTCAATCATTTCCACAGTTCTCCTCTAGAAGACATTTGCTCCTTGATTTTGGCAGTTTGGGAAGTTTGTCTGGGCACCTGGAGAGGATGGAGGCCTTGAACTCCTGGTGAGCAAAGCAGAGGCAGAAGCTGCCCCAGAGGTGGCCACTGACACCCACCCAAGGAAGTCCCTGGTGATCCAGCTCCTGTCCTTCTGCACCCCTGACAGGTCAAACAGGGCTCTGAACATCCTGACATATTGGAATATGTCCCTTCTCATTGCAAGAGGTTGGACTAAGTGACTTTAAAGGTCCCTTGTAACCCAAACCATTCCATGACTCTGCAATTCCATGACCCAGAGGGCCCTGCACAGTGTGGGATCACACTTCTGCAAAATGGCCTGCAAGGAAAAATCCCCTTTAATTGCCTTTCCAGGGACAGTCTCCAAGCCTCACAAGTCCAGGCCTTTGCATCCAGTAGACCATGACAGAGGTCCTGAGCTTGGCATTCCACACTGCTCCCCAGGGAATGCTGTCCCTGGAGTGACTCTCTGCCATCAGGGTGTTTGCAGTCTGGGTCCACACTGAGGACCTCCACAAACCACGACCCCGAGCTTGCCCGCCCGTCATTAGGCGTTATCTAATCATCCTCTGAGACTGTTCCCGAAGGAAATGGGCTTCCCTTCCCAGCAAAGCCTTTTCCACCGACAGAGATGGAGCACTGGTGAGCTGGGAGGTGCAGGGGTGGCTACAGAGGCCTCTCACCTTCCTTCCTGGGTCCTCATGGAGAAAAGCTGCTCAGTGCAGCTCCTTTTCCAGAGCTAAGCTACATCAGGGAAAAGTTCTGGTGTTTCTGAAGCGACTGAATGTTGAAAATTCACCAGTGTTTTCTGCTCAAGATAGTCAGCATATAAAATAAGGAAAACTTTTACTTCAGTGGGGTTTAGAATCTAATGTTCCATTTGCTTCAATATTTTTTTCCTAGAAATTCTCAGTTCTTTACAGACAAAACCCAAGAATCTCATACAGCGGTCCCAGTGGCTGAGGATGAACAACAAACACTAACAAAGCACAATAAAATTTGCTGAAAACATGGGATTGCTACCTCATTTCTCCCTTTCCCAGCTCTCAGGAGACATGATCTGAAGTTCCTGATCTGTGACTATCTGGAGGCGTGGAGCAGGTTCTGCCTCTGTTTGCCCCAATAAGCAACACCAGGTGAATTTTCATGAGCTCAGGGTACATTTTGGATTTAAAATATGGTCCAGACATTGCCTCTGCAGCAGCCCTGTGCTTGTATGTTCCAATTAGCTGCAAAAGTGGATACAGCCTCCAAGGGGTGACTTTCCTTGCTGCTGCTCTCGTACAAATGGAACCCTAAGCTCTGAAGAGCTGCAGCTTCAGTCACTAATGCAGAAGACAATAAAGAAGAGTTTTAAAATGGAGAAAGAGTTTCATCTCATAACTTTATTTGTCTGTTCTTACTGTCCATTGCTCCTGGTTCACGCTCAGCTGTTGATCACGTCTCTGGGGGTGGACAGCTCCAGCTCTTGTTTTGGGTGCTCTCTCCAAGGTTGGTAAATGCCAAAGTTGAGGTGGCAGCCACCTCTGGGAATGCAGGAAAGCAGTCAAAAACACATCTCTGTGTGTAACAAACTGCTACCAGGTCCAGCAATATTAGCTGAGTGCACCACGCAAACCCTGACCGTGAGCAGGGCCTGAGCATCACTTTTCCTTGTGGAACTCTAACTCAGATGAGTCCTCAGCACGGAGCCCAGTGTGATTTCTGATTGTAGAAGAATCTCAGATCCTAATTAAGTGAAGGAATGAGAAAAAACAGCTGCCTTCCTGAAAAGAGACCCTCCTTACAAATCTGGTGTTAGCAGGAGGAGCAGGAAGATGCCGACAGCTGCCTGGGATCACTGTAATTAAAAAAGGGGAAAAAGAAAACTTTCCAGTAAGCAGAGAGCTGTGGGCATCCTGCAGTGGGGAAAGGTTAATTCCAGCCTCATCTCCCAGCTGGCTCCGTGAGGACAGAGGTTAAAGATGAAGCTGTATCATGCACATGTCAACACAGCTCAGATCTCTGCCTAGCAGTCACCACCCTCCTGGAGCCTGCCCCGAAAAAACCACTTCCCTCCTGTTTGGTGAAGAGAATCCACCTCCCAGCACGTTTTAATGGAGTTAACAAATAAGTGTCGTTAAATATGAATGCTTAAGAGGCTGTGTCTCCACTTGAGAGACGTCTGGTCTCAGGCTGTAGAGGACAAGTATTGAAAAGAGAGATCCCTCAGGGGCTCCCAGTGAGACAAACTTCTGAAAATAACTGGAAGCTGGAAAATACCTGAAGGGGGGTATTACATGTGCTTGCCCTGCTTGGACTTCTCCCCTGAGGGCTGCTTGCAGCCACACTTCTGTAGCCTTTCCTGTTACAGGCAGGGTTAGCCTGTTGTACCAAACCCAAACACACCTTTCCAAGAAGAGAAAAAACTAAAGGAAGAGGTGGAAAATCTGAAAAAAAAATGTTTAAAGCCCAGGAGGTGGTAGGCTGCCAAATGGTGCTCTGAGGGGAGTCCTGGCTGGACAAGGGAGCAGAAACTGCCCCTGCTGCCTCTCTCCCACCCTGGTTTGCTCCCTTGCCAAGGTTATTCACAAGGAGACCTTGTTACTTGCTGAGGCCTTGGAGGAGGAAGGTATAAATACACAGATGAAGGAAAAGGACCTCTACAAGAACCTGTGGAAGGGTGGCTGCTCATTTCTGCCCTGCAGAAAGGACACGGGTCAGAGGATGTTGCAAACCATCTTGTGACAGCACCCACGGGCCCTGCAGGAACAATCTCCCCAAGATTCGCATCCTCGAGGTTGTTCTCTGCCTGGCTGTGGTTAACAGAGGTAGGTGATGGAATACAGCTCTGACTTCACTTACACAGCTCAGAGGAAAATAATACAGAGAGTCATGGAATCATGGGATGGTTTGGATTGGGAGGGACCTAAAAATCATCCTGTTCCACCCTCTGCCATGGGCAGGGACACCTCCCACTATCCCAGGGTGCTCCAAGCCCCATCCAGCCTGGCCTTGGGCACTTCCAGGGATCCAGGACAGCCACAACATCCCTGTGCCAGGGCCTCCCCACCCTCACAGGGAAGCATTCCTTCCTAAAATCTCATCTAAATCTCTCCTCCTTTAGTTTAAAAATATTCCCCCTTGCCTTATCACTATCTGCCCCAGTAAAAAGCTCCTCTCCCTCTTTTTTAAAAACCTCTTTAAGTACTGGAAGCCTGGAAGGCTGGAATGATTTTACTCCCTGGCTTTGAGCGCACCCTCAAAACCATTTTAGAAAGATGCATCACTCTCCCCTATTTTGACAGCAAATCCTTCTCTCAGTCCCTGTCCTCAGCTTTGCTCCACAAAAGCCTTTTGCCTCAGCAGAACTACCCTCACCTATATTTTTCTCCATGCAACCCCATGCTTCAGCATGCCAGAAGGCTGATGTGTTTAAAAAGTGATGCATCGAAGCAGCATTGCTCATTCTCAGGTATCAGAAAGTCTCTGCTGCTCTGTTGGAAATAGGAAAGCTGTCCTTGAAATGACTGGAAGGAAAACAAATTAAGCAGCCCTTCCACTTGTGTTTCCATGAGTTTAGCTGCTGTGACTTTGGTGCTGGGGTGGCCGTAAGCAGATCCCATTCTCATCCCCTGCAGAAGTGTTTTTACCAAGAAAATTAAATGATTCCTTCACTACCAATCCCAAGAAGTGCAATTTGAGTTTAGAGTTTGAAAACGGGGTGGAAATGTAGGGTATAAAAACATGGATAGTCCGAGGAGAAGTGTGTGTGCTGCGGAGCAAACTGAGAAGGACATTTACTAAATCCTTGGAAGATTGCAGAGCAACATAAATCTTACACCTACCTGAAATGGGATTCCCTGCACAGGGGGTCTGGGTGACTTTTATCTCTGAAGATTTCCTGTTGGCATCCAACCTCTTGTACTTCGAGCTTTGGACAGCACAGGTCAGGGAATGGATTTTTAGTTCCTTCTAAAATTTTGTGGAAAACAAACCAGTGTTTTGAGTGAATGCTTTTTCAAGCGACCAAATTTTTGTTTGTTTTGTGGATGGAAGTGTTTTCTTATAGTGGCTTTTCAGCGTGTGTTTGTTTGTTTGTTTGTTTTGTGAAAGCACCAAAAGTGGAAAAAACAAACAAAGAAAATATGTTTTTTACCAAAAAGGCTTAATTCTCCATTTGAAAGATTTAGGGAGATTTTTTTTTCCTTTTTGGGGGTGGGGGGGGGGAAATGTGGTGTGTTTAAAAATTTAGAAGTTAAAAAATTAGAAAGCGGTGAAGTGTTTGCCTGCAAAGATGGGGACAGACTTTTTACTAGACCCTGTAGCCATAGGACAAAGAGAAATGGTTTCGAACTAAATGAGTGCAGATTAAAGCTACATATAAAGAAGAAATTTTTCATGGTAAGAGTGTTGAAATACTGGCACAGGTTGTCCAGAGAGGTGGCAGATGCCCCATCCCTGGAAGTGTCTAAGGCCGGGTTGGACAGGGCTGGGGGACACCTGGGCCAGTGGAAGGTGTCCCTGCCCATGGCAGGAGGTGGAATGAGGTGAACTTTGACGTTCACTCCCAACCCAAACCATTCCAGGATTCCGTGATCCTATGAATGAAACTCAAGGAATGTTCTTGGAGGGTTCCCTTCTCTATCCCCTCAGCCTGTTGGACACATCAGATTGCATTGAGAACTTCCACAGGGAGGTTCTGGGACTCAGTGCTGTGGCTGGGCCCTCTCTTTCACCCCCAAAATGTAGGACTGAAGGCTGACACGATGTAAAGGATTGTGGGGGGACAATATTCCTGCAACTCCTCCCTTGCACCACAACACAGACATTGACTCTACACAGCTCCTTCTCTCCAACTCCTACCCCGTGATATAACAGCCATTCTCAGTTTTCCCCTCAATTCTGACTCATTTCTGTTGCTTTTCTTCAAAATAGGAAATAGAAGGGGTGGGTTTGCTTTCTTAAAATTATCTATGATTAAGCACCACTTTTCAGCAAAGAAAGAAATGAGAATTTGCACCAGACAAGCAGAGTAATGCTGAAAAATAGCAGAAGAAATACTTCAATCCTTTCTGAGAAAACAAGTCTGAGGCAACCTCTGGGAATCAAATAAAATCCACACACACACGAACAGCAAAAACCAAACATGCTGCATATTAATTCAAGCCAACTTATTTTTCCATGTAGAACTCGGAAAACATAAACAAGTTACTACAAAAACAGAGGAAATTGGCTGGCATTTCCCTGTCTTCCTTCCATAGCTTTTGAAGATGTTTGATAAGGGATCCTCTCAGTCTTTTGAAGTCAGAGACAGTCCAATTCCAATGCCAACCAAAAGGCAGAGTCATCACTTTCAAAGGAAATAATGGCTTCCATCCCTGCTGCATAAAGACCAAACTCCTTCCTATGGATCACAGCTCCTCCTCCAGTGGAACAAAGCAGATCTGAAGGTGCCTGAGAGCTCCCAGATAGAGTTTTTCTGATCAGGGGGACGTGTTAAAGGACAAAAACCCAGAGGAAATGGACTCAGGTGCTGAGAAAGTAGCCCTTTCTGAAGACAGAATTTTTATCATGACATGTTCAATACTTAAAGCCTTTTTTCACCATTTTCAAAACCCCATTTTCAAGCAGAAGCCTGGCTCCACCACTCAGCTCTTTCACTGATTTTCCTTGGCAGCTGCATGGATATTCCAAGGACTGGGGCCACTGGAGGGGCTTAGCTCAGCAGTTCCCAAGCTGTAGAAGACCTTAAGGTCATTCAGAGTGGGCTGCACCCACACAAACACACGCACACGAGCTGAACCCATGTGTGCAATTGGACAGATTTTCAAACCTGCCTTGGCATCTTTTCCTGGGGCAGCTCTTTGGGCAGCAGACACAGCTGGAATATCTCAGCCCCTTCTGCCCCTGCTCACAACACAGTGCTGACTCAGGTGTCACTGCCACATCTTCCTCCTCCTGAAGGTTTGTATCCCTGAAAACCACTTTAGCTGGCAGATAAAATAACTCCTGGGTTGGACAGAAGCCCTCCTAAATCCCCCTCTGTGGCTGACGGAGGTACAAAAGAGCTTAGCAGAGATGTTAACCCTCCCTATAATGAGCACACTGCTCTCCTCAGGGTGTTTGTGCTCCTGCCTGGACTGAGCTGGGTGACCTCCACTCTGATCCATGGAATTTCACATGTTCAAGCCTCTTTCCATGGCTGTGTGGACAAAGTCTGTTTTTTCAAGTGTAGGCAAAGCTGTCAGCATCTCCTCTTGCAGAGCACCTGTGCTTGGCTACCCAGCCAGGAGTTCCTGTGGAAATCCATATGAAGAGCTCACAGAAATTTTCCAAACTCTTCCCAGGGATGTCAAGCTCCTAGTTCCCATTGACTACAGGAGGAATATCCCTCAGAAAATGCTGGATAAAACACACCAGTGAACCTCCTTTTCATCTTCTGAGTAGGTGGTGTGTTGTTCATTCTTGGCGGTGCTGGGTTAACACTTGGACTTGATGACCTCAGAGGTTCATTAAATCTTATTAATTCTATAATTCCGCTGAAGTCAGAAGCTCCTGGTGGTGGGAGTGTTTCCCTTGGTGGCCTTTGATAAACACCAAGATCACCTTCGAATAAAGTGGTGGCCTTGCCTGCCAATCTTTGTTGTCTTTGTACTTAATACACTAATTCCAGGTGTTCCTTTCCCAGGAAGCTCAGCCCGTTTGCAGTGCTTCTATTTTATAAGGAACATCTAAAGCTGATAATGGCACAAGGACCAGAGAAACTCCAAGAGGTCCCTTTCAACCCTTACAGTGTGACCCTGGGAGCTGATTCCTACCAAAACTCGAGCCAGGAGCAAGCTGTCTTGGACCCAACACATTTGCTTCTCCCAGTTTGGCCCTAAAACAGATTTTAGGGATTTTACCTGGGCAGTAAGGTAATCCTCCAGACTGCCGGCACAGAGCAAAATGGGCAGCTCCAGGACACAATTCACCTCTTTCTACATCAGACAGCCAAATCTGTGTGGGTGAGCAAATCCCTACAGGTATCTGTTCCTCACCTTTAAATATTCAGGCGGCAGAGATGAGCAGATCAAGTGGAGGAATCTGAACTTAGTGAAAGTAAACTCTTTATCTTTGTCCTGCCAAAACAACAAGCTCTTTTGCCTCCCAAGAACTTGCAAGTGCCTTGTGGTGCAGCCCCTGGAGATACCTGTCAGAATATTTTTTCAGCTTTAAAATAAAAAACCAAACCAAGCAACCTTATGGCAGTTGTTTTTACAAATGTGCTTTTTTCAGCAGCTGGGGAGGCCAAGCCACAAGTCCATTGGTATAAATCGCTTTAACTCTCAGCTGACATCTTGTCAGGAGCTGGTTAAAAGTACTTTTAAGGCTCAGAAAGAACTTTGTAGAGGACAAAAAGTCTTCACTGGGGTGAATCATCATCTTCTTTGATAGGGGCACATCCTTCCCAGGGCTACTGGGAGGACCTGTGTTCAGGAATGCTTTATACTTGGAGGAAGCCATTTAAAAAAAAATACGAGGAAGGGTGGGGTCACAACCTCTGATGTTATAAACGAGTAAAAACTTTTTCATTAACCCATCACCTGATCTGCAGTAACTAAGGACCTTTATTTGTCATCTTAAAACATAGAGATTGCCAAAGTGAAGGGCACTCCTACATTTCTCTGGGTGGGAAAGCCCACCTGGCACGTGCAGATGCTCATCGATAATCCTTCAGCACCGTGGGTTTGTGGGCTTAGAAGAGACAACAAGGAATCCAAGGCTGGCAACTTTTCTGCCACTGCTGCATTGAGAAAATGCTGCTGAGCTCTGACTTACAGAAACCAGTGATCCTCTGCATCACCCAGGAACACAAGAGGTGAAAGGGAGGCTCTGGGAAAGGGAGATTTAGGTTTCAGACTGAGCAAGTCTGAGGAAAGACCCTCTGGGAGCCATCTGACCTGGTCTCTGCTATTTACTGTGCATTTCTTGTCTAACTAATACAGCTCATAAGGCTGGAATGTGTAGTAGCCCGAGAGAGAGCATGTTTTCACTGTATATGAAAGCATAATAAAAGCAAAGCTTGCTCCCAGGGAGCTTTAGAGACTTAGAAAAAAATGCTGTTCATATTTGAGAAGACAGAAGAAGGATGAAAAGGAAAACAATGACACACCCAGGAGCACGCAGGCGGCAGAAGTAGGTAGGAGATGAACCCAGGTGTCCTGGCAGCCTGGTGCTTTGTCCTCTTGCTCTCTCTGGCTGACAGAATCAAAAGCTGGAGGAAGGGAAGGACTGGCACGTGGCAAAAACGGGCAGATGTGATTTTTAGGAAGGACACCTGTTAGCAGGAGCAGCACATTTCCTTATTTCATTGATGCTTCTGTTCTCTGAGAGTAATTATTCCCCGTCCCCTTCTACCACCAATATCAAAAGCGGCAGAAAGCCACTGATCCTCTTTTTCTGTGCTTCCCGTCTCCATCCATCTTCTGCTGACATTTTCTGTGGGCACGGAGTGTGCAGCCCAGTCACAGAGCAATGGCCCTCCGTGATGAACAGCGTCTCCTTCCGTGACGTGTTTGCTCTGCCAAAGAGAAAGCCCTGAATTGGGCAAGGAGCAACAAAGAGCCCGTAAAGGAGATCATTTATCCCTTTCCCAGACACATCCATGGGAGCAACTTATCTTCCCCTTCATCCACCCAGAGCCAGGACATGGCTCTTATCTGCCTGTAAACCAGACAGAGTGGGGCATGTTGCCCTTTAAGGTCAACCTGNGCCTGTTAAAAAAAAAAAAAAAAAAAAAAAAAAAAGAGAGAGAAGTAGCATTTTTAAGCTTTCTTTTTTTCCTAGCAGCTTGGGTGTGTTGGACATGCCTGTCATCATGGCAAAGCCTGGGAAATGGGACCTGTGCCTGCTTTTTGTGTTCCTCTTGGAGCTCTTATCTCTGATGTTTGAGTTCCATTTGCTCAGAGCAAGCCCAGAGGAGGTCACAGAGATGCTCACAGGGCTGCAGCACCTCTGCTAGGAGGAAAAGCTGAGGGCGTCGGGGTTGCTCAGCCTGGAGAAGAGAAGGCTCCAGGGAGACCTTTCTGCAGCCTTTCAATACATGAAGGGCTTTAAGAGATGGAACAAGACTTTTTACAAGGATATGTAGTGGCGAGACAAGGGACGGGAGTTTTAAACTAAAAAGGGTAAATTTTGATTGAATATAAGGAAGAAATTCCCCCTGTGAGGGTGGGGATGCCCTGGCATAGGTTGATCATAGAAGCTGTGGCTGCTCCATTCTGGAATTGCTCAAGGCCAGGTTGGACAGGGCTTGGAGCAACCTGGGACAGTGGGAGGTGTCCCTGCCCATGGCAAGGGTGGCACTGGATGATCTTTAAGTTTGCTTCCAAAGCCAGTAATGCTCTGATTCCATGGGTTTGTGTACGGAGAGCTGGACAATTCAGTCAGTGGACAATGAGGTGTTACACAACCTCTGCTGACAGAAAGCTCTCTAGTGGGTGAGGTGAACCACATTCCTGCCAGTCCTGGCTCTCTGGGGAGCCTCAGTCCCCAGCTCAGGAGTGGCATCTGGCACAAAAGATGCCCAGTTCAAACGGGGTGAACCCACTCTTACAGCTCAGTCAGATTAATCCCACCCTGGTGACTCAGAGAGAAGGAATCGCAGTAATACGGACATATGTGATGAAGTATTTCCTTTCATTTCTCTTCCAGTCATGACTCCTGGTCATTTTGCTGGATGCCTCTTGGTTCCTGTGTTATGAATAATAGTGAGTAACCACTTCCTACTCACCTTCTCCATTCTTCCCCACTGTTCATAGTTCTAAAACGTGATTTTAGAAAAGAAACTAGAATAATTCCACACAAAAGGCACAGATACACTGCAGATTTAAGCAGCTCCATGCTGCTGTTCTCTGTTTTGTTCACTGTTCCCTTTCAGGAATTCCTAACATTCAGCTCCCCAGGGCTCTGATGCCAGGATCTCTTTTCTGAGTGGAAACAGCTACCCCAGAGACCATCACTGTGTATAAATGTTCAGAGCTGCATTTCCCACATGTGCATTACTTTGCATTTACTAACACTCACTTTCACCTGTCTCTTTGCTGCCCAGTGTTGAGATGATCCTATGGCTCCTGATGGGAATATTAGTTTCAATTACCATGAATAATTCTGTGTCATCAGCACATTTCACCACTCTTTTATTGTCAGTCATTTCCAAATCATTTACAAGTGCGTTCAAGAACAGAGCTCCCAGTGGAAAACCCTGCAGGACTCTCCTGGCAATGTTTCCCATCATCAAAAACAATCAATCCTTTGTTTCTTACCTTTTAATAAATTAATAATCTACGAGAATAATTAATCCCACAACTTCATTTTTTGACTGCTCTGTGAAAGACCACACTGACAAATCCCCCACTTCCACTACACCAGCTGGGTGGTTTTATCACATATACATGAAGTCCTTCAAAGCACTTTGATTTGTGGGGATTAATTTCTCTAAGAGAAGTGTTGCCTTTTCCCCAACGTGTTGCATTTAGCCCTGGGACCGTGGATGCTGCTCCTCCTTGCAGACCCCACCAGTGGGTTTAATTCAGATGTCAGCATTAATTTCCCAGGTCCTTCATGGTGCCCTTCTCAAGAATTCCCAGCACAATTGATTTTTTTATATTCCCCTGCAGCTAAGTCTGATTGAAGTGACAAGCCGCACACCACGATTAATAATACAGTAGTTTTGTATTTCCATTCCCTCTTGAATCGTGTTTCCCTTCTTTTCATTGATTTTCTTATAATTTATTTTACTAACCCTTCTGTTAGGGATCATTCCTGTGATTGACTCACTCCCTCTTCTTCCCCAAGATAAATGTTGGTGTAGGAACCATCTGAAACTACTCCACATTTAATGGGATTGGAAGAATTCATCAAACCTTCCTGCTGCACACAGTGCCATCTCTTCCTTGCACATGTCCTTTACTCCACTTAGAAGTCCCATGGAGTTCCAGACAGGTTCTTGTACCAATAAATGAGAGTGAGGTTTCATTGATATTTCATTCCTTCAGTAAAATGTTTCTTCAAATCTTGTTGGCATAATTTATTGGTGTTCTATGGTAAACTTCCAGATATTGAGTTTTTTCTACACCTCATTTCTCATTTAGATCTTTTTAAAGATTTTGTTTTGGTTCAATCACTTTTAGTCCTTTACTAGCCACTTATTTATCTAGGTTTAGTCTTTTTTCAAAATCTTTTTAATACATGATATATATTTGTCCTCTGAGCATCCAGTTCGTTGCTTTCAAAATATTTACTCTGCCATATATAAGAACTTTGTAATTTTTGTCATTTCTTAGAGATTCTTTTTTAAAGTTTTCCCCTTTTTGAATAAGTTAAACCCCTTTTGGGGCATAAAGTTCCATTAGAGGACTTTTTTATCTTTTCCTCCCCTGCAAATATTTGAGTTTATGTACATTATGTTCACTGTCACAGTACAGCGTAGGTTGCCTTTGGAAGCTGCTGGAAATTCCCAGGCTTCAGGAACAAGGAAATAAAATCCGGTGATTCCTCCTGTATCATGCCATTCTTTGCATAGTTTTTCTTTAACCTCTTTTATACCTCTGGTAGAGAGCAGGAAAAGCTGGTCTCTGAGAGGTGAGAGTACACTGAGGATGATCCATCATTTAATCATAGCCTGATTATCATCAGAGTTCATTTCAAAGTTAGATTTTTTTGTACAGGGTCTCATCTCATCCAACTTTTAACCTCTCTAAGGAGATTCTGAAGCTGTTACGATGGCCAGTCATGCCCATGGTGAAGAATTACACCTTACAGCCAGACAGAATTTATTTTCTTGCTTTTTTTTTAACTCTTCTCTTGCCACCTCACTGTTCACCTTTGTGTTCACTGAGCAAAGTCCTTCTGCTGCAGCCTCACGATCTGCCCATCCAGTCCCCATCTCTCCAATCTGTAGACAGACATGTGAGACCATGTCAGAAGTCCTGCTTGAGTGCAGGTAGGAGACATCAGCTGCTCTTGGCTGTCAGCTCATCCCAGAAGTCAAAGAAGTTCTCCAAACACAGCCTGTTCCCAGTAAATCATGTTCATAATCCCTTTTTTACTTCCCATGCTTGTAAATAGCTCCCAGGGGGACTTGCCTTGTTATTTTCGCAAGGCCTGAAGAAAAGCCAACCAGATTTAAGTTCCTTGGACCCTTTTACCTGCCCCTTTGAAGCTGAATGAGATGTTTGCCTTTTTCCATCAGGAAACCCCAGGAGTTGCCACAGTCGTTCAGATATTGGCCAGCTCCCTCAATCTCCTTGTTCTCTGCATGGACTTGTATTTGCCTACAAACGTTCCTGATTTAATCCTCCTCTACTCTGAGTAGTGTCTTTTTTCCCCTGCCACAAGGCAGGTAGATCTGGGAAGTTTGGAGGAGAAGTTTCCAGTAAATACTGAAGCTAAGAAAGCACTTGGTTTTTTCCATATAAATCATCCTACACAGTTTTGCTGCAACAGAGAAAGCAGCTGCCTCTGTGACCTTCTCCTGGAGCACTTTCAATCAGAGACACACTTCTAAGGGTGGCTTTTCTGTGCAATGTCATCATCATTACAACAGAGCTATGGGATACCTGATGGTGATATCAGCTGCTTGTTTTGGAGCTAGAGCTGTTTTTCTCCACATGTTGTACGAGGCTCAGTAAATGCTAAGCCTTCCCCCGGATGTCGGATGTCAGCAGAGCTGTGATCAGAGAGCCCTACCCACAGGCCTGATACTGCCGAGTAGGGGGCAGGAGGAAGAGTATCCTCTTCATCACTGCTGCAGGACAAGGAGCCATCCATCAGTTACCCCTAACCCATAGCTCAGGATTAAAATCCAAATATGCAACAACCACACGGTGCCCACAAAGCTGGGCTGCAGGAGAGGAGGAAGCAGTGTTGCTGCAGTCCGTCCTGTTTGTTGTTTTTGTAGGATCAGATTTTGACTTTGGTAGGGTCAGTCCTTGGTCCTGATTTGTCTCGTACCCCAAAGCAGAGTCCAGCTCTGACTGGGGGAGTTGGAGGAGGTTGAGTTGGAGGGTGAGTTGGAAGAGGCTGGACTGACACCTCCTTGCTCAGAGAGCAGTGCCTGGAGCTCCTGAGCTCCACTACAAATTAGAAAACAGGTACATTTTCAATCTGTTCCTCTTTCCACACTGCCAAGCTCTTTCCTTTCCCCCTGCCCCACTGTTTCTTCCTTAAATCCAGCCCTCTCTTGTTGTGGCTCTGGTCTGAATTCACACTGAAACCTGCCTTTCATTTCTCTGCCTTCCCACATGCCCGCTTCCCTCCCCTCCCTCTGCTCCCTGTAATTTACCTTCTCCCCCTTCACTGACCCAGATGGGATTTCACATTTAAACAATGTTCCACCATGTACCATTTCCCCCTGATAAGTAGACTCAGTCCCAGAGTGACTCAGCCCCGTGGCACGCAGGTAATTTCTCCAGCTCCCTCCCATGGCATTCCTCCCCGGTGCCTGCCTGTGAGATTCCCACATTCTGGATGTCTGTGTGTGCCTTAGGTGACTGGATAATCTGTTTGCAGTGTACAAAGATGTAATGCACAGATTTAATAGAAAACTTCACAGCAGCTCTGTCTTGAAAACCTCAAATTGTCCTCATTAGGAGAAAAAGTGTTGAGCATCCCAAGGATGGGGCAGCCACAGCTTCTCTGGGCAACCTGTTCCTGGTGTCTCACCACCCTCACAGGGAAGAATTTCTTCCTAATATCCCATCTAAATCTCTCCTCTTTCAGTTTAAAGCCATTTCCCCTTGTCTATCACCACGTGCTCTTGTAAACCATATAAAGTGCCACGTCTGGTTTTCTGAACAAGAATACCACCACATCCCTGGGCAGCCTGTGCACTGCTTAATCACTTTTCCAGCAAAGAAACTTCATAATATCCAACCTGAACCTCTCCTGGTGCAGCGTGAGGCCATTCCATCCTCTCTGTCCCATAACTACACACGCGTTTTTGCTGATGAATTTTGAAGGTTTCTCTGTGACTGTTTCTGAGCTGCCTCATCCCTCAAGTGAGTGGTTGAGATGGGTCAGAGTAACACCGTGAGGGACCCTGCCAGCACAGACAGACATCACCACAGAGAGAACTGTAGCTTTTTTTCCCCCAAACATATGTTCCTCTTGTTGCCATAACTGGAATCAGCTTGTTGGAGAGCCAGGTGAAGTGTCCCAAAATAAGTAATAACTCACTCTGCAGATCGGGTGGGTTTGCGTCAGGATTACGAAGGCAAAATCCGAAACAGTTACAAATCTATGGAGAAATGGTGTGCTGGTAAAGGGAAGGAGGAGGATCGCATTCCTCCCAGCCCAGCAGGCTGACAGTGCAAGGGGATAAGAACATTTAGTGCTCTGTACACCCAGTCCTCAGCCCCACAGAGGGTGTGAGCCTTATCAGCTGGACAGGGACTTCGTATCTCCCCGAGTGCCTCGCTGAGCCAGGTCACACCTCTGAGGTGTGATCCCCATCCCAGGTTTGCTTCTGCTTTGCATTTCCCAGCTGGGCACTTCCCCATCCCAAAAAAATCCCATTGGATGGGCTAAATTAACTTTTTTTTTGCTTTCAAAAACAATACTTTGGGGTTCCCCCACCAGTGATAGAAGATTTAATTGTCCGTTTTCCTTCACCTTTTTTATTCTGCTACCACAATGTCCAAAAATTTATCTTTTCTTCTTTTTTCCCCCTCCCTTTTTTTTTTGGAGTGTTGAATACTGACATTCCTTTTTTCCAGTTGCACAAGCGAGGCTTAGAGGGGTCAAAAATGTGCTTATTCTAGGTTTTTCTCAAGGCTGGCAGATCAAGATGGTCCAATCTAATTATAGAGAAACATCCTCCTCCAGACTGAATTGTGCTGGTGAGGGTCCTGCTGGAGGGTACCACAGATCTGCCTGGGAGCTGCCCAGGGAAACAACTGTCAAATAGGACAAAAACCTATAAATGAATAAATAAATGAGTCAGAGATGTTGAAAAAACATTTTTCAACTCATTTTCAAACCGAAGTGTTGAAGGGCTAAATTGCAAACCTGGCTGTGATTTAAGATGACCTTTCTTAAGAACTTGGAGGGATAAGCAAAAAAACCCACCTGATTTGAAATGTTTCATTTTAAGACGAACCCAAAGTGATGACTCAACCTGATATGATTTTTGCCTACTTTTCTATTTTTGTGAAGGAAAAAAAAAAAGAAAAAAAATAATTATGGTTCAACCAATATCCATATTTTGATTTTTGACTGGTTATATTTTCTGGGAACATTTTTTGAGCCAAAAAAATTTCCCAGATGAAGATATAACACTCATTCTGACTCTGTGAAGCAGCTGATAACCACCAGACACTGTCTCTCTGTTCTTATGGAGGTCACCTACATTTAAATAGGTATTTCTGGCAAATATCTATGAAAACAGGAGCCCTCGATTCCCTGCATCAACAGCAAAATGAGAAATCCTTCCTAAGTTCCTGGAACACCCCCTGTGCTCAGTCTGCTGTAAATGACCCTCTTTGGACCCACCAGAAAGTGGGGGAATGGTCTTGAAAATGAAGATGAGCCTTGGATCCAACTCAAGAGCCTGACTGAACACCCAAAGAGCAAATATCCTGCTTTCTTTCAAATTTATTTCCCATCTGACTCTACTTATTTACTTTATTTCTAACCAGCAAATCTCCTAAGCTGCTCTGAAGATGCACTGAAAACTGTGCAAGTGCTTAAGAGCTGTTTTCCATGTCTGCTCTGCATTCTAAGTTTAGAGAATTAAGAGGAAACTTAGACCAATTCTCACATCCCAACTCAGCAGAAAAGGTGAAGAGATTTTCAGGCAATGCTTCAGAAAGAAAACCAGGGTCACCAAAATAAGTTCATGCCTGGTCTGGTTGCCTCCACACACACTTCTAAGCAGCTGAGCCAGAGCTCTGGGATCAAAGTTAGGGATCTGTTTAAATTTTACACTGCAAATCTGTCTGGAGAGCAGAAATGTCATGATGGAGTCACCAATCCATGTCCCCAGTCCCTGAATGATAAAAACTCATGGTCAAGTCTCCCTCAGTGCCTTTTGAAAACAGAATAGTCTGAATTAATACTTCAAAATATTTATCCCTTGTGGAGGAAAAACTTAGTCTGCAGCACCACAGACAGAAGATACAATCAGGTATTTGGGAAAAGATTATTATATGATCTTTAAGAGCTACAAGATGATTTTTAGGGTCCTTTCCATCCCAAACCAGTCTCTGGTTCTGTGAAAAGATGGTGTCTGCTCTCACTTTCACTCCCTCGACTGGTGCAGAGGAGAGGCACGGGGACATGGTGCTATTTGCCTGGAGGAGGCACAACACCAGTGACTATTTGCTTTACCTTTGTGCAAACAAAATGCAGATTCTTGCTCTGAAGCTGATTCTCGGCCACTTTTAGCATCCACCTTGCACACAGTGCAGACCCAGTCGCTGCCTCGTGCATTAGCACAGAGCTAATAAGGTGGGACGTGCTTTAGGATGCTCACAAAGAAATACCAAGGCCCTTGGGCTCAGCTTTCTCCCTCTGATGGCTCACAGGCTGTTCCAGCAAGCAGCCAGGTCACTGCAGTGCTTGCCAGCAATGCCTGGCACAGGAATGTGGTGCTGATCACACCCTTGTAGCTTCCTGCAGCCGCTGGCACCAAGTCAGCTCCCCTGTGCCAGGCCAGCACAGCAGCTCCTTCGGCCAGGCTCGAATTTTTGCCCTCAAATCCTGCGTTTCCCTCACTTAGAACCATGGACTGATTTGGGTTGGAAGGGATATCAAAAACCATCTCGTTCCAAGCCCCCTGCCACGGGCAGGATATCCTGGATGTAGGGCTGTGCTTCTCCAGCTCCAGGTCAGCAGATTGGGAAGGATCCTGATCACCTGCAGACTGAATGTCACCATCCCAAATCTACAGAAGAAGGAGGGCCGAGGTGGGCACGTGCCTTGCTCCAATCCCACCACGGCAGGAGTGCTGAGATTATCCAGTTCCTCAGCTCCATGTCAACCAGCAATGTTCCTTGCAAGACTTCCCCCCGCCACCTTTTGGCATGAAGAGGATCCCTCTGGATGGATCCCTCTGGATGGATCCCTCTGGATGTTTCCCTCACCCAGTAACGCACAGTCTGGAATCATGGGAATGTGTGGAATACATTATGTCTTGATTCCTCCTAATTTTGAACTCACTTGGCCTTATTTGCCACACTGCTGTGATTATTATTTCATCAGCCTACCCCAAAACTCCTCTTCTGACCTCACCTTTCAGCCACGCTGACTGGGCAAAGTTCATTCTGGCTTTGTGTCCTTGCTTCCGAATCTCTCAAGAGGTTCTCCTTGCAAAGAGGGGTTTGTGTAAGTGGGTATAAACTGTTTTCTTCTCATGAAGCAAATTTTCCTTGATTTCTTGAATAGGAATTTGTGGAAGTGTAGACCTGGTCTCAGTGATCAGTGTGTCCCTTTAATTTTTGCATACTCTTGTCCTAGGAAGGGCATCTTTTAAATTTATCCAGAAAGAAAACTCCAGCAACCGCCTCTTAGTTTGAAATTTCTTTCAAGTAGCTCCACTAAAACAAAGGTTTCACTTAACAATGCATTTCCTTATGTTCTTTAACTCTCAAGAGCATGGGAGAATATAATCAAAATACTGGTTAAACAGAAGTTTATTTTGAATGGAAATATCTATAGAAATTTTCAAGAAGGATGTTCCGTCAAATGTCACCGCTCCTGCCAAAAATACATCTCTACTGGCATTGTATGACGGCCTGAAACCCACGGAGAGCTCCTTGGGGATAAACAATGCACTCCACTGCACTTCCAGGCTGCAGGACAGATGGTGACACAGGAGCTGTTAGCTGTGGGTGAAGGAAACTAACCAAAGGTCCCGAGAACTCAAGATAATTGAAGTGTTGGAACTTGTTACAAGATAAAATATCTCAATTCCAGTTCTATTTCGGAATTTTGCCTGGGCACGCTCCCCATTTCAGGTTCAGGAGGCTGCCTGCTGTGACAGTTTGTAGGGGACTTCTGCACTCACAGCAAGACCTTTGGGGGGTCAGGGAGGTGTCTCCAGTGGGTCGGATGATCTCTGCAGCCCCACTGCACAGCTAGTGCTGCCTCAGCTCTAACCTGGGCAGCTCTTCCTAGCCAGGCACATGGAATTTACTGCCCAAGCTCTTTGGTTTATGATTCCCAAGGTCAGTTGGATGAGTTTTGACAGGTTTGGCATTTTGGGGGTGGTAGTTTTGCTTGCAAGCAGTTCAGAATCCAAAATGTGATGTTCTGTTTGGCCGTGAAAGCCAAGTATGGCGTCATTTGGGTGCTCAGATGGACAGGAACGTGACCCTTAAGTAGCTGAAGGCAGCCCAGAAAAAAGATGGAAAGGGACTTTTACAAAAGCTTGGAGTGACAGGACAAGGGGGAATGACTTCAAACTGAAAGAGAGCGGGTTTAGACCATAAATTAAGGAAAAAAAAAATCTTACTGTGAGGGTGGTGAGACACTAGAACAGGCTGCCCAGGGAAATTTTGGATGTCCCATCCCTAAAAGTGTCCAAGGCCAGAGTGGATGGGGCTTGGAGGAACCTGGTCTAGTGGAAGGTGTCCCTGCCCATGGCAGGGAGTGGAACTGGATGATCACCAAGTCCCTTCCAACTCAAGACATTCCATGATTTTGTGGTTCTATTAAAATAAATGTCCCGTGTAAGTGCACAGTTATGTAAATACATGTGGCAAAATATGGAATTGTTGCCCCATGACTGGAATTTTCCTTCTGTGAATAAATACACATCACATCAGTAAGAGGTATCACACCCCCACTGCACCGAACACACACTGAATGAGTTTTGAAGCACACTGCAGCTCTGACCTAATCAGTGGTGTCCAACTTCCTGACCCAACAGCCTTTTGGTTCAGGATCCACAATGACAAAACTGTAACTGTGAGGCATTAACTTTCCCCAGCAAGAGGGTTTGAAAAATAACCTTATTTGCCATAGTTCATCTCCATCACTCAAGATGACTTTCAGTGCCACAAATACTCTGGGAATATCAAGATTTCCTTGTCTGGTGTCCATTAATTTCAGTGATGTTTCTAATTTAGAGACAGAGTCCTCAGTGACAGTGAGTTACTCAGCCACAAGCAGATGATTTAAGAGCAGATGCAACGATCTCGTTCTCAGAAGTTTCCTCTCTGTCTGCCTGCCTGGTGAGTTCAAGATATCCTACAGGATGCCAGCAGTTAAGGGCTTCCTGTGACTGGAATCAAAATATGCCCCAAAATTCTGCCCATGACACAAAATGTGTTTGGGGTGATGTCTTTAAACTGACAGAGGGCAGGTTTATATTGGATATTAAGAAGAAATCCTTCCCTGTGAGGGTGGGGAGTCCCTGGCACAGGGTGCCCGGAGAAGCTGTGGCTGCCCCTGGATCCCTGGAAGTGTCCAAGGCCAGGTTGGATGGAGCTTGGAGCAGCCTGGAATAGTGGGATGTGTCCCTGCCTGTGGCAGGGGGTTGGAATTGGTTGATGTTTAGGCTCCCTTCTAACCCAAACCACTCTGTGATTCATTCTGTGATTCCTTCCTTTGGAGCTGGGTACTTAAATTCCCATGGAAGTCAGCAGAGACTGAAGGCTCAACTCAGCTGAGCTCTGGCACCAGCTGAGGTGCTCTGGGATGTCATAGAATATCCTGAGATGGAAGGGATCCCCTAGGATCATCCAAGTCCAGCTCCTGCACAGGAGACCCAAAGAATCCCACCCTGTGCCTGAGAGTCCTCTCTGTGGGATATAGAAATCTTACAGATGTATCAGACACCTCACAGAGACGACTCAGATGATCCAATAAACCCAAGACCAGGCAGCTGGATCCCACCTACTGTGCATGGCATGGACAGGAGACCAAAGCAAAGCTCAGCTCGAGGAACAAGTGGCATGGAAGGTGGAGGGTACCTGCACTCGGTAAGAGCTTCTTCACGAAGGGAGCAGAGACAGGTCAGGAATACCAGACATTATACAGGATTAGTTTGCATAGCCAGAGACAGCTCCCAAAACAAAACTGGTCTGGATCTCATTGCTTTGTGGGGGGCTGGTCCAAAGCAGTGACCAACTGTGTGCTGCCACTGTCCCCATCCCTCAAACCCCACATCTTCCCCCCACAGAGGCAGCTCCTACACCTTCAGGAACCCACCAGTGGTGTTCTGCTGCTGTTTGTTAAACACCAGCAGCCCCCTGCCAGCAATGGTGGAAACTAAATATAAACTGGCTCGGGCTCACAGATTTCATTATCGAGCTCAGAAGAGGAAACACCTGGAGCGAGGGGAGGAGGGGCCGAGCACAGCCAGCTCTGGAGCTCGCAGGGAATACCCGCCCCAGAGGCACCGGCGTTCCCATCACAGCCTCCTGGCAAACAACAAACAGATCGTGTTTTCCATCCCAGCAGCGCTTCCCTTCGGAGCCACTGTCCAACCTGAGGCTGTAATCGCTGCACCAGGCTGCTGCAGACTCCTCACAGGGCTCTGCAGCTCCATCGCTCATGCAGGCACTGGGGAGCATGAGCAAGAAACATCCTGCCCACCTGCCAGCCCTTCATCTTCTGCTGGCCAGGATTCCCCTCACAGGGAACAGCCTTGCACGGGTTGGATCCGCATCCCGCTGTCCCCACCACCACCTAACTCACGGCATTTCCCTTTTCTCCCTTGGATCCCCACCCCGCTGTCCCCACCACCACCTAACTCACGGCACTTGCCTTTCCTCCCTTGGATCCCCATCCCGCTGTCCCCACCACCACCTAACTCACGGCATTTCCCTTTTCTCCCTTGGATCCCCACCCCGCTGTCCCCACCACCACCTAACTCACGGCATTTCCCTTTTCTCCCTTGGATCCCCACCCCGCTGTCCCCACCACCACCTAACTCACGGCATTTCCCTTTTCTCCCTTGGATCCCCACCCCGCTGTCCCCACCACCACCTAACTCACGGCATTTCCCTTTTCTCCCTTGGATCCCCACCCCGCTGTCCCCACCACCACCTAACTCACGGCATTTCCCTTTTCTCCCTTGGATCCCCACCCCGCTGTCCCCACCACCACCTAACTCACGGCATTTCCCTTTTCTCCCTTGGATCCCCACCCCGCTGTCCCCACCACCACCTAACTCACGGCATTTCCCTTTTCTCCCTTGGATCCCCACCCCGCTGTCCCCACCACCACCTAACTCACGGCATTTCCCTTTTCTCCCTTGGATCCCCACCCCGCTGTCCCCACCACCACCTAACTCACGGCATTTCCCTTTTCTCCCTTGGATCCCCACCCCGCTGTCCCCACCACCACCTAACTCACGGCGTTTGCCTTTTCTCCCATCCCAGCCTCCAGCTCAATCCATCTCCTCCATCCCCGGCCTCGACTCATCAAAGGGCTCAGTGTTGTGCCTCCCGCTCCCATTGAGGTCGGCTCTACAAATTATCCTTTCATTGCTGCTGTCGTCCCCTCGGCACAGCACTGAGGTCCCCGTGCCCCCCTACTCCCTCCAAGTTCAAAGCTGAAAACAAAAATGATTTTCTGTTTTTCCCCGTGAAACACAGTCCACCTGCTCTGATTTTTGTCCCCCTCTCGTTTTCCTCCCTTCCTTGGTGCGTTGCCTGTTCTTATAGGAAAACATCCACAATGGAAGGGATCAGAGGCGCTGGGGAGGATCACACAGGAGCCAGCATCCATCCAGACAGCTGCTCCTGCTCCACCAGCCAGCAATAAAGATTTTGTTTTCCTCTCTCCCTTCACATGCTAATCACCCAGCAGTGATTAGAGCTGCAGCCTGACTCCAAGGGAAAGAAACAGAGGCGAGGGGCCGAGAGGAATTTTTTCAGCGCTGAGTAGAAAGGGGGGAGAAATTGGGGAAGGGAAAACAAAACAAAGCAGCAAAACCAAGAAATGGGACTTGGAGAAGCTTCATTCCTTATGGTTGGTCACGTCCATCCCTTTCAGCATTCAATC
>VYXC01003764.1:319979-333991 GCA_013397175.1 Platysteira castanea | reverse complement strand
CCCGCTGTCCCCACCACCACCTAACTCACGGCATTTCCCTTTTCTCCCTTGGATCCCCACCCCGCTGTCCCCACCACCACCTAACTCACGGCATTTCCCTTTTCTCCCTTGGATCCCCACCCCGCTGTCCCCACCACCACCTAACTCACGGCGTTTGCCTTTTCTCCCATCCCAGCCTCCAGCTCAATCCATCTCCTCCATCCCCGGCCTCGACTCATCAAAGGGCTCAGTGTTGTGCCTCCCGCTCCCATTGAGGTCGGCTCTACAAATTATCCTTTCATTGCTGCTGTCGTCCCCTCGGCACAGCACTGAGGTCCCCGTGCCCCCCTACTCCCTCCAAGTTCAAAGCTGAAAACAAAAATGATTTTCTGTTTTTCCCCGTGAAACACAGTCCACCTGCTCTGATTTTTGTCCCCCTCTCGTTTTCCTCCCTTCCTTGGTGCGTTGCCTGTTCTTATAGGAAAACATCCACAATGGAAGGGATCAGAGGCGCTGGGGAGGATCACACAGGAGCCAGCATCCATCCAGACAGCTGCTCCTGCTCCACCAGCCAGCAATAAAGATTTTGTTTTCCTCTCTCCCTTCACATGCTAATCACCCAGCAGTGATTAGAGCTGCAGCCTGACTCCAAGGGAAAGAAACAGAGGCGAGGGGCCGAGAGGAATTTTTTCAGCGCTGAGTAGAAAGGGGGGAGAAATTGGGGAAGGGAAAACAAAACAAAGCAGCAAAACCAAGAAATGGGACTTGGAGAAGCTTCATTCCTTATGGTTGGTCACGTCCATCCCTTTCAGCATTCAATCTCAAAGTGACCAGGCAAGGGCCCTATTAAAGATCTCTATTTTGTTATTAGTATTCCTCCTTCCCAGCCAGAGGAGGTGGCGAGGGGGGGAAAGGGAGATGGGAGCAGGTCTGGGGAAGGCGCTGGGAAATTCCTGGCATTTTTCTGCCTTTGTGTCTGGGGGCTGAACTGAAAGGGAGGGATGCCTGGCTGCATTAAGCCTCCTGCCCCCTCCAGCAGAGAAGGGATTGCGCTCCCAGAACTGAGAACCTCTTTATCCCCTTCCTTAGACGGCTTCCAAGAGAAAAACCTACAAATTCGGTGGGGTTTCGAGGGAGAAATCGCTCTCAAGGGAACTCTGGGTTCTCCCTGCCAACTCACTTGGTAACACTGTCTCCTTTTTATCCCCGTAGGAAAGCAGATCTTCTCCATATATCCCTTCATTTTTTGGGCTGGTTTCACTTCCTAATTGCTGTTTGATGGGGCTCCCCTGGCTCCTCTTTTGACACAATTCTACAGTGCTTTTTTTCACTGTCAGATCCCAGCTGGTCACATACCTCAGGGAATAACAGCCACCAGCCTGGAGCTCAGCAAAGCCTGGTCCGAGCCACCACCAGGTCCCCAAAATAACCAGGGGTGGATAAACGGGGAGAGTGAGAATGGAGGAATATTCCTAGAGAGCAGAATGAGAATAGCAGCAATAGGTGATCTCCCCAGGAACTCCAGCACAATGGTGGTGGTCCAGAGCATCATGATCATCAGCCACCAGTGGACTTGTCCTCCATGGATATTTTTTCAGCTTCATTCACATTTCTGGTCTCCACAGCATGCTGAGGCAGCAAGAGCCACACCTGAGCTCCTCCTGGCTCTTGCCTGGCTGAGGGATGCTGCCCAGCTGCTGGAGTTAGGGGAGGGAGAAATGCTCCTGCATCCTCCCCCTTGCCCTCCGGATGCTGTGACCCAGGGGCTGCTCTCCTGCTCAGCCTTCTCTGCTGCACACAATGGGGACCCAGTCTATTCTTCCACGGGAGCCATTCAGGGCCTAGGATTGTTCCTGGCTTTTACCTTTCCAGCACTCCTGTATCCTCCTGAGGCAGGGGCTCAGCACTGTACCCACCACACAAGGGGTCGGTGCCCAGGGGATTTACTCGGTGCCACAGTCGGGTTTTTCTAACAATATTCTTCTTGTACAAGCTGTAAACTCCTATTTGACCTTTTTGACTCTGGCTGAGTGCAGTGATGACATTTCACTCAGCTCTTTCCAGGGTCCCAAAGATGACACAATGGGAATGGCTGATTTGGGGCCTGTGTGTGCTCAGGCTGCTTTTTTTTCCATGTGCAATCTCTTTCACTTTTCAACATCAAACCTAGGCTGTCCCTTTTCCTGCTCACTTCCTGCAGACGAGGATGAATATCCTTCAGCAGGTTTTCCTAGTGAGTTTTCAGTTGCATAAATCTCTGCTGGTTTCATTACTCACTCCCTTTGCCAGATCACCCCTGAAAAATCTGAGCAGAGCAGGACCAGCACCACGACTCTTCTGGGAAAATCATCCACGCATTCCTGTCCTTTGTTCCCCAGCTTTAAACATTTAATTAATCCACTGCAGCTTCTGAACGAGGACAGTAGGATAGTCTCTCCAGGAACTGGACCAGTCCCATCAGACTGGATTCTGCCCGTATGACAACTCACCCATGTTTTTGACAGGGTCTGGCAAAAGAGGCTGGAAAGTCCCCAGTGGCAGAATGGCCTCTCTCCTGAGGTTCAGACTGCTGCTTTTTGGTGGCTGTCAGGATGAATTCCCACAAGAGACTTTCCTGTGGTCCACATCATCCTGTGAGAAGATGAATGTGCCTAACAGCATGAGGCTCAAGCATTAAGTCGTAGAATCAAAGGATAAGTCTGGGTTGGAAGGGACCTTTAAAAGTCCTTTCCAATGATCAGGGACACCTTTCACTAGACCAGGTTGCTCCAAGCCTGAGCTTGACTATTTCCAGGGATGGGGCATCTACCACCTCTCTGGGCAACCTGTACCGGTATTTTTTCACCCTTATTATAAAGAATTTCTTCCTCAGAACTAATCTGAATTGACCCTTCTTGTTTAAAACCATCACCCCTTGTCTTAGAACAACAGGCCCTGACAAAAGGTTTGTCCCCATCTTTTTTTCAGGATTGAAAGGCCACAACAAGGTCTCCCCAGAGCCTTCTCTCCCCAGTGAGTACCCAGAGCTCTGCCTGGATTGATTTTCCCTGCGGAAATCATCTCACCTTATTCCACCCAGCCCACCTGCAGGACACATCTCCAGCCCTTCTCCCCTTCTCCATCCCGCCGGCACCAGGAGGAGAAAATGTGCAGGATTTTACATCATGGGGAGCTGTAAACTGTGTCCAGATCTGTTGCATGGAAAGAATTACGAGGAGCTGACACATCCACACGTCATCTGATAGCTAAAAATAGGGAGTGTCCACCAGGAATTGCCGAGCCCCACCTTGGCGTGCCCGTGGAGCCCTGGTGGGATGTGTTTGCAGCTACACAATGGGAGATGGGGAATGCTAAATATAGGGAGAGCTGTTCTTTAGCCCAGGGAGGTGGGGTGGGACATGTGCCGTGCCAGGAGAGTGGCTTTTAATAGTAAATAAGAGATGACAACAGTCAAGGAGGAAGAACTTCATTTATTCCTGAGTGTGTGCTGTCTTGTGCCTCTGTGTCCTGCCAGGAGTGACCTCAGGGAAACAGGGAGCTCTTCACCACCTCCTGCTCCTCTCCTTCCCTACCCCTCTTTCTGCTTTGGATTCCTCTGTTTACCACTCTCAGAAGGTGCACAAGCACCCTGCAGTGAGAATCTCCCTCATTCACTGACAAATAAATGTCTCATCTCAAACCCACAGCACACTGGAAACTCTCCATGACTAATGCACCAGAGGAGGTTTCAGGCTTCCATTTTCTTTTTCACTATTTCCTGTGATTATTCCCTGTGCTTTTTAATGAAGAATGAGCAGTCCAACCCTGCCTGGTGCTGCAGGAGCTGGGTAAGCAGATGAGGCAAACTCAGTGATGTCACATCAAAATAGGAAAAGAGAGATCCCAGCTTGGGGTGGGTGCTGCAGTTTGCCTCTCTGGTTTTCACTCATCTGAGGTCCAGTCCTCAAAATTGACAACTAAGTTGGGAACCCATTCACTCAGTTTTGAGGGTGAGATCAGGCCTATCGTATTTTGGTTTGTTATCTGTGGAAAATTGCCATAATATTTCCTGTTTTCCATGTTTACTCTCCTATGTACAGGACTAAATACTGTTCTGTAATGCCACCCATGCAGATACATGAAAGAGACAAGAAAACAGAGTTTGAAGAGGACAAACGGACTCTTTTTGGAGAAAATGAGGGGGTTTTGTGATTCAGTGTGTGAACAATAATGTTACAACATCAACCTGTTCTTTAATCCAGCATCTTGAAAAGCAACATTAGGAATCAACATCTGGGTTTGTCATCTACCCTGTGATTTCAGGAGCTTTGAAGGAGATGAGGCTCTTCCTGCAGGGAAGATTCTCACGGGACAGCAGTTGTGTTCACAGTCCCTGTCTCAAGGAGGTTTTTCCACATTATAAAGCAAGAAGTTTGCATTGATCCAGATGAAGCCTTGTACATTACCAAACCAAACTCCTGAAGTCTGGGTAGGAATCAATCTTGTTCTCAAGACCTTGGAGAGAAAAGGGCTGGGAGTTCTTCCAAGGTTACCTGACTCTTCCCAGTGCTGCAGCTCCCTTATCACCCTTGTGAGCCCATCCTGCTCCTTCCACCCTCCTTCCTGGGTGCTCCAGGATATCACCAGAGTGGCTGCTACACATGGATGGGCAACCCTGCCTTCACTGGTCACCTCAGCCCACTGTCCAGAGGCTTAGAAATACAGAAACATTACAGACTTCACGTTTTCCTTGTGGACTTAGGATCCTGAATATTTCCAAGTATGAAGGAAGTAAATATGGCATTGCTTTCTGGGGTGTGTGGGGAAAGCTGTGCCTCATCTAACATCAGCCAGAGACAAAAGTGACATCCGTGTTATCCTCTCTCTGCTCATCCCACCCAGGGCAATGGAGGGAAACACCTCCATCCTCTCCAGTGACTGGAGAGACCCTAAGTGGAAATACACACTTGAAAAAGTTCAGCTGCTGGCGAACCAGGGGCCTCAGGAACTTCACAGTGGACGTGGAGCATTTACTAATTGGGTGTGGATTGGTACTAAGCCTTCCCTTTGATTCAGACCAAGATACATTAGACAGAGACCAAGAGTATTGATAGAGATCAATAGTATAGATTCCAGTTCCACCCTGATCCTGGCAGGTTTGGGATCCAGCCCAGATCCTGGAGTAGGTCGATCAGACAAAGCATGGAGAGCACACCCTCTTTATCCCCTGCTGCCTGATTTGCCAAACCCATAAGCCTGATCCATCATCAGAGCCATGGGACCTCTCCAGCATGGTCACTGCTGGTGGTGTGTTGAGCACTAGCTGTTTGCAGGCCTGTTGGGAAGGAATTGCAGGTTTTCTTTGAGTGGATTTGCCATTTGCTAGCAGGAAAACCAATCAGGTCCAGCCCGGAGAGAGAGGTCAAAGCCTTGTGTGTCCTTTTGCATCTTTTGCAGATGTTCTCCTCAGTGGGCCGTGGCTCTCTCCCGTACAGGATGCAGCGACATAAAGACAACTTCCTTCAGTCCCAGGCATTTCAGCAAAGCTCTCCCTACAACCGGGGCCTTCCCACCATGTTTCTTACAGGAGCAGGTCCAGCCCAGCCCCCTGTTCTTCCCAGAATTTCCTTTTATTGTTAATCTCAGCAGAGTGAAGCACAGACCACATCTGGAGTGTTCTCCTGGACACTCAGCTTTCCCACCGGCCACCCTTTTCCATGATGTTTATTCCCTTCTCTGGAAGGAGAGATTCAAGCTGTCTCCTTGGTTAACTGTTATTTTAATTGACTCCTGAGGAATTTCTCTGCTTTGCTGTGTCCTGCTGTGTACTTGGCACAGAGCTAAATCCTTGAAAACTCTCCATGTGTCTCTGCAGTGTCTTCAGAACTCTCGCCCTTCTCTGGGCACCAGTGCACAGCTAGCTTGGTATAAATACATCCCCCAAATGCAGAATCACCCACAAAGCAGCCACATCTTTCACCTCCAGGAGCACAGGGTGTTTCTCTGGACCCTTCAATAAATGCAGTGTCCATTTGAGATGTCCCAGAGAATCCCCAGTGGCTTCCAGCTACCCCTCCAAAAGGACATGTGCCTCCTCTGGTTACCGGGACACACTTGCTACTGTGGGTTGATGTCCCAAAAGCTGATGATTTGAATCCCATTCCACCCTTGTGCCCCAGAAGTGGTCACATTTCAACACGGGGCAAAGCTGGATGGGATGTGCACCCTTCCAGGTTCCTAGCTCCATACTGTAATCCTCATGTAACTGTAGGGACTCCTGGAGAGAGGGGACCAGGCCACAAACCACAGATTGCTGGGGGTTTATTTATTCATTTTCTTCTTTTTCTCTCCACTCTGACTTTTAACTCTCCTCTTTTTATTATCTTAGCAGAGCTGCAGCCCATCACACTGCAGAGCAGGGACAACTGGAGTGTGCAAGTGTAGGGGTGCCCTTGCAGGGATCCCTCCTTCAGGCTGCTCAACCTCAGAGCCAAAACTGACATTTTCAGGGCAAAGCAACTCCCCTGCCATCACCTCCTGCGTTTGTGAGCTGAATCCCTCCTCCTGCAGGTAGCAGAGAGCTGAGGCACGAAGCAGGGCTGTATCTGATGTAAAATACCAAGGTGGAGGGTTGTGAGTGCTGCTAATTGTCCTTCACGAAATGTCAGCTCCCCAGGTACCTCATTAACATCCTTAACCCAGCCGAGAGGATGTGGCTTTGTGCTGTGCTGGGACAGGGGTGCTCTCCATGCCTGTTTGCACAGCACTGAGCAAAAGGCAGCTTTGAATCCATTTGAGCTTTCTTAGATCAATCTGAACCACAAGAATGAACAGGAATATTCCTTAGGTAGAAATAAATCCCATCTCATTGCCAATATCCCAGGCTAAAAGGAGAATTTCTTTTTACTGGTAGAGGCTGCAGGCATTCTGCCTCCGGGCTGGCTTGATCTCAAGGGGGTGAAGTGTTTGCTCAAGGTCTCCTGGCAACAATTTCCCAGTGTCTGGGCAGTAGGTTTGGCTTAAGCTGAATCAAGAGTGACTCCACTTTTGGGGTGATTTGGGTTAATAACTCCTGCCTAACTTATCCTAGATCTGAGTGCCCAAGAAGAAGTTAAAGCCACCACAGTACCCAACCACAGCAGGGAAACCACCATAAACCCTCCCCAAGGTCAGCACCTTGCTGGGAGTCTTGGCACCAGCAGAGGGGAGAGGATGACAGGATCTCACACCTTCAAAGTCGTTCCTTTCCCAGCTGCTTGGAAAGCTCTGAGATGTTTTTTTCTTTTCAAACACCAGGCAAAAATTGTCATGCTAGGGTGCTGCTGGTGTGGGCACCTGCACAGAACTGCAGGAATGGTGAGGAACTGGCTGGATGGAGATTTCCCCTACTCATTTCCCCTTTTCCCCTGGCTATTTATTGTGGGGGATTCTTTTGCAGCTGGAGAGGGAGAGAGCTTCAGCTGTATTCTCCTTAAGAGTACTTCTGCCACATGTTTTGATGCAAGCAGGAATTCTCCTGTCTGCACTGGTCCAGCAGGGAAATTTAGCTCCATCCTTGTCAACCTTGCAACCAATGTCCTTCTGTAATTCCCATTACTGCTGATGAGAGTGACGCATTTCCACTAACTGGGTGAACGTCCCTTAAATGAGACTTCACTGAAACATGGGAGCAGGGAAACAAAAGGGAGGCAGGGTTTCAATTAGCTCCTTATTTGTTTTCAGCCTTGTCTTTAAATAGGAGAGCTCCACATAAAGTGTTTAAAAACCCCTCACTATTAAGGAAGAAAAAGAGTGAATGTGTTTATCCGTACAAAGCTTTAGTTTGTGAAAATAATAACATTTATTATTTCCCCTGCATGTTCTTTTTGTAAATGTCAAAACCTTTCACAGACCCAGCCCATGAGGGTCTTGTTAATCTCATTGAGATGCAGGATGTAACTTGGAGCTTGTGTTGGGAAACTGAGGAACTGAAGGGAAAACCACAGATTAAAAACTAAACCAACATCAGCGTTAGAAATGAGACTTAGGAGTGGGGCTCACCTTATCTGGCTGCAAGAAGTAGCTCACCTGGCTTAGCCTGGGTTCCCCCTGTACGAGTGAATTCCCCAGTCCAAAAGCACATTTCTCACCTTAATCCACCACAAACACCAGCACAAGGATGGGAGGTGCTGGGGTGACACAGGATTCACAGCAGCTCTGCCATGCTGATATCCCAGGGTGGGGTTTGGGGGTGGAAGGAAGCCATCTGAGGTGATTCACATCCCAGCAACCCATGGTTTGCACCACGCATGAGGGAAACTGCTCACAAGGGCACTGGGAGCACCAACCCCACGGCTGACATCGGAGTGGGGAAGAGGAAATGAGATTTTTGATAGTGCTGAAGGAACTGGAGGGGTCAACCACTACTCTGGGACATGAGGCTTTCATTTGACCCCTTCTTTCCTCTTTATTTTTTATCCATGTCTAAAAAAGCACAAGGGAAAGCAGGACACCAACAGAAAAACACAGTCCAGGACAGGGACAGGCAGACAAACACACAGAGATTTACCCAGGGGATTTACCTGACCCAACCCAACCCTCTGGCCCTCACTCCCAGCCCTTACTGTCCTCCAGGCATCCTCACAAAGCCCCAGCCACATCCTAAATGCTCCGTGGAGGGGCTCCACAAACACAAACCACAGGCTGCCTCCCATCCCCTTCCCCACTCCAGGCTCCGAATAATTCCCCTCATCTCTAATAATTCAACGAGCTTTGTTATGACAGGGCAATGCACTTAATGGAGAGTGAAATTGAGGAAGAATGTGTGGAAGTTGCAGCTTTTATCTCTAAAACAAATAGTGAATTCCTCAGGGCTGCTGCAGCCCCAAACAATGATCCAGAGCTGCCAGACCTTTGCAGGTTGCCCTGGTAACTTCCAGGCTTTTTTTGGGACAGATCCTTGTCCGAGGGGAGAGGTGGTGGCAAAGCCACTCTGAAGAGATGTGGAGTTGGTGCTGGGAGAGCAGTGTGAGCCCAAGTGGCAGAAGATATTTAGGATGGAGGGACATGCTGCACCCAAGGGTCATCTTGGGAAATTCCCACTGAATCCAGACTGGGACTTCAAGGAGTTTCCTTTCTCCATCTAGAAGGAAATAGTGTCGATCCCTTGTCCAGCAAAATGGAGCAATCCATCCCAAATTTCTCATAGAGGTCTCCTACTGGTCCTTCACATCCCACAGACCTCTGCAGGAGTTTGTGGGGAGAATGAACACAAGGGATTTTGGAGCAACAGTGACCCACCCACCATGGCTTTGGAAAAAGAGTTGTCTGTGTTGGTCCCTACACCTTCCCGAGGAGGGGAAGTGGAGCTGTGTTCTGCTCCCTGATATTTGACAGGACGTGTGGGAATGGTTCAAAAACTGTCCCAGGACAGGTTCAGACTGGACGTGAGGAAGCATTTCTGTACCCAGAGGGTGGCCAAACGCTGCAGCAGGCTCCCTAGAGAGGTGCTGCGTGGGCACTGCAGGAAGGTTGGCAGCTTGCTGAAAATGAGGGTCCTTGCTTTTTCTCTTAAGAAGTTAAACCCAAGAGAATCAGAAATTACACCTGTCTGAGTGGTCAAGTGCAGAGAAAAGTGGAAGAACAGAAGTTCTTCAAAACAGGATCACAGCTGAGATCAGGAGATTGTTTCAGAAGTGAGGGCTGAACCCGGATTTTATAACTTTGTCCACTGCCATTAGGATTTTTGCTTCTTCACTCACAGAGGTTTGGGAGCAGACAGCTGGCATTGTGAGCAGCATCCTGGGCCGTTCTTGGCTTTCTCAAGATGATTCCTGCTCCTGAGGCAAGCTGCATTCTGTTTCCTTCTTCTGGCTCAGGTGCAGGCTAAGGAACGGACTCCCACATGACATTTCTGACTCCCCATCTTCTGGAATACAAATGCAAACATCAGACCTCAGGTATTTTTGTCTCTTGATGGAGGGAGGGTAGTTTGAGTTCGTTTTTTTTTGGTTTTTTGGTTTGTTTTTTTTTTTTTGCTTTCCTTCCTGAAACAGCCTCTAGTGATCCTCAGCCCAGGAGCCCACGGGCTGTTGCTCACAGTTACTCACGTCAGAGGTATCAGCCCTTCATCCTCCCCATCTCAGCCCCAAATCTGAATTCCAAACATTATTGCTTTGTGCCCAAGTCGCACAAGGAGATAGGTGACGACATTCAATAAAATCGGATTACTGGCAAGTTAAATGATCCTAAGCTGGATCTCAGCCCGAGGATTTTCGAGCTGCGCAGGCTTCCCTCGGTCATTTTCTGTGGGAAGAGGTAAATATTGCCAGGCTGCCTGGAGACGTCAGTCAAATGTTGTTACGATTCTGAACGCAGCCGAGAAGGAATTACAAGATGAAGAGAAGATAAAACTTCTTGGGGAATTTATCCCAGCACTGTGAAGCACAAGATTAATTCTTAATTTATGTTTTCTTCTCCTTTGTCCAGTTGACTTCTAAATTGCAGAAGAAATGGGGTGTCTCTACCACTTTTGGGAACCACAGAAACATCTTGGGATTTCATCAACAAGGAAATCTTGTGTCATGTGGAGTCTTCCTCCTCCTGAGAGGGCTTCAGCCCAGCTGACTTGCATACCTTGAAACCACTGACTCCCTGTGCTGCTCTTTCACAGCCTTACGTAAATATTTAGCTGGAACACACAGAACCAGGTACGTGTGAACCTGTGTGCAACCACAGCAATGTCAGGATTAAAAAAAACACTTGACTGACTTAAGCCTATGAGATTTTAAATAATCATAATGTCAATAATAAATTTTAAAGTACATTCTTATTTTTTGGCTCCCACTTCTCAGGCAGATGCGCAGGCCATTCTCCAAAGGGTTTCCCTACACCTCTAAGACATTCATTTTTGGAGTTGAAAGCAGAAGCCTCTACACAATTTCCTGGCCCTGTGACTTTAGTATTTAGGAAAACCTCCAGAGCTGGGATATTCATGATAAAGCTCCCAGTTAGCAATGCTGCTGTCTTGGGGTGTCAAAGACTGTTTACATCATTCTGGGAAACACCAATGCCTTTTTGACACCCCCAGAAAGTGCCCAGTTTCCCAAATCAGGGTTTTTTCCTCACCTTTCCCACAACTGATGGTTGGGATGTGCTTTATCAGACACACAGCTTTTGAAGCAGCCATGCTAAATACCCCTTTATTTTTCCCTCAGCTGCTCATGATTCACAGCCTTGATCTGACACCCTCAGTAATTATCCCCTTGCAGCAGAGGCAGATTTGGAGCTGGCACGGGTGGGAAGGCACCTGTATCCTGCAAAGCAGCAGGGATAATGGGAGATCTTCCTTCTGCCCTCCTGGAAGAAGAGGCTTAACTCCACATTTCTGGAAGAATCTGTTTTTCCAAGAAGTGGAGGCCATGCCATTGTTTCAGTGGCAATTGCCAGCAGCCAAGGCTTGAGGAAACAAAAGATCATTGCGACCAACAAGTCTGCTGAGAACTCACAAAACTGCCTGTGTAAGTGCCAGGGTGCCTTTCGTGATAATTAAGAGAAAACCTACATCCCAAATTATCAGTCTAGAAGGATTTAGGCATCAGATGCTCGGGGGTGAGATTCCCTCCTCCTTGCCCAAGGCCAAAGGACCAGCACAGCCCAGATCTGCTGATGGGACCAGCCAGACAGAATCCTTCTCCTAACTCTCATTACAAAAATCACACAATAAAACGAAATCTAGCCTGATTTTTAAGTGGATTTCAGGCCATCCTGTTTTCCTTAGGTTGCTGCCAAGGGAGCTCTGTTGTTATGTGTTACTCCCAGAGCCCTCAGTTCGAGAGGAGACCCAACACACCTTGGGGAATCCCCCATCTCCCAGGCACTGCCACCCCTGAGCAATGAGCCACGGGATGTTTTTGCAGTGTTTTATGGGCACTGGTGCCATAAACAGAGAGTTTGAGGAGCTCAGCATCACCTCCCTCCTCTCCATCCCAGGGGCACTGCTGTACTGAAGCAGCTCAGGTTTCTCCCTGGGCTTGGCAGTTAACACCAAAAACTGGGAGAGAGCGTGTGTGTGAATGGGATCTGGTATTAAAAATACTCCTCAGAGAGAGAAGGAACTGCCTCTGTGATACTGGCAGGATTAACAGCGTGCACCAGCACAGTCATTCATTTATTGCCCTCAAGTGTCATGGCTTTTGGGTGCTGTGTAGTGCAGAGCTGCAGCAAGACGAGCTGAGTCTGGGCTGAGGCACCTGGAAAGTCTCTCTGCACTGACCCAGAAGTAAATCAGGACAAGAAACTTTTCTGGGGACCACATGCAAAGCAGGGAGGGCTGAGCCAGCAAACACGAGCATCTCCTCATCTTCCAAAGGTGACCTTGGGACAAGGATGAAGTCCACCTTTAACTGAAGGCATCAAGAAAACCAGATTTGAAAAAGTCCTTTTTGGGGTGAAGGTTTCCTTCACCACCTCTGGGTCCAGGCTGGGAAGGTTCCTGGATCCAGCAGAGCCAGGAGGAGGATTCAGTGCAGAGCCTTGAGTTTATTTTCAGTCTCCTCCCAGCTGCAGCGAGCACTCCCCCCCGGACACTACAGAACAACTTTCAGTGCCTCAAGACAAAACATTGCCAAGATTTGACCATAATTTTGTCCTTGGTGCTTTGGGCACGTGGCTGCCTTTGAGACATTCTCAAACAGGAGCAAATCTTTCCTAGAAAACATCCTGGGGAAATGTACGTTCTCTGGGAGGAGGAGGGGGGGAGGCAGTGCATGTGTGGGTGGTGCATTTGCAGAATGTGATCCCAAATTAATCCCACCTCCTCGTGAAAACTCCAGATAAACCCCCAGCCCTGCTGAGAATCCCAAAAGGAACCCAATCTAGAAGAAAATCCCCAAGTAACCCATACCTGGATGTGAATCTGAAATCAAACCCCAAACACCCATCCCGATGAAAATCCCAAATCCACCTCCAAACGCCCATCCTGATAAAACCCACACATTTTTGCCATGCGGGTGGGAATCCCAAAGAGATCCCCAAGTCCACATCCAGACAAAAATCCCAAATCCTTGTTCATGTGGGTAGGAATCTAAAATCAATTTACAAACCCCTATCCACATTAAAACTCCCAATCCCTCACAAGTCTCCACCATGATAAAAACCCCAAATACACCTTCAGCTCCAGTGAAACCCCCCAAATCACTCCTCTGTAGGTTGGAATACCAAATCATGCTCACTCCTCTCATTCCGATAAAAATCCCAAATCCTCCCCAACATCCCAAATCCAATGAAAACCCAACCCCCCCTGTATAGATGGGAATGACAAATCCCTCCTCAAACAGCCCTGCCTGAGAAAAAAATCCAAATTTTCCAAAGTCTTCATCCTGATCAATATTCCAAACTCCCTCCATGCAGGCAGGAATCCCACCACCCTTCAAGTCCCCATCCCAGTGGAAATCCCAAATCCACTCCTAAATCAAAAGTAACCCCCAAGTCTCCCCATGCAGTTAAGAATCCCGAATCCCCTCCCCAAATTTCCATGAATCTCCACCTCAGTGAAACCCCAAAATCCTTCCCAAGCCTCCAACTCTAGCAAAACCCCCAAATCCCCTGTGCAGTTGAGAACCCCAACTCCCAGTAAAGCCTCTAAATCTTTCCAGCCTCCCAGTTCCAATGAAACTCCCAAATCCCTCTATGCATTTGAGAACCCCAAAACTTAATCCCAGTGAAACCCCCCAAACTCTCTCCAACCACCCAACTCCAACGAAACCCCCAAATCCCAAAAAACCCTTAAATCCTCTCCAACCTCCCAACTCCAGTGAAAACTCCCAAACCTCTTCATGCAGCTAAGAACTCCAAATCCCCATCCCAACAAAGCCCCCAAATCCTTTCCAACCCTCCAACGAAACCCCCAAATCCCCCCGTGCAGCTGAGAACCCCAAATCCCCCAGACCCCAATCCCAACAAACCCCTTAAACCCTCTCCAACCTCCCAACTCCAACAAAACCCCCAAACCCCTCCATGCAGTTAAGAACCCCAGATCCCCCCTCCCACACCTCCATCCTAAAGAACCCCTTAAA
>VYXC01003764.1:106398-319683 GCA_013397175.1 Platysteira castanea | reverse complement strand
GGGGAGGGAGGGCATCGCCCGCCCGCCCCGCCGGGACAGAGCGCCGGGAGCCGCTCCGGGACGGCCGCGCCGAGGCACCATGCGGGCTGCGGGGCTGCTGCCGCTGCTGCTGCTGCTCGGTGAGTGCCGCCTCCGCCCCGCTTCCCCTGCCTTCTCCCCCGCTTCGAGCATCCCTCGCCCTCTCGCCGCGCTCCGCTTTTCCCGTTCCTCTTGGCGAGTTCGGCGGAAAAGGAGCCGGGGGACGCCGGGCGCCCACCCGGCTCCCGAATGCAGCTTATCGCGCCGCTTATCGGAACCGCGGGCACATCCAGCGCTCCGCGGCAGCGCAACTTGGGGCGCGGGAGCCGCAGTGCTGCTTCGTTCTGCGGCGGGATGAGCCCGACCCTCCGGCGCTTCCCTCCCGCACCCCCTCTCCCAAAGCCCCCGCTCGGGGGTTCGGGCTGCTGGGAGAGCCGAGCGGGGCGCCGAGCCTCGCACCCCGCTTTTGGGGTCCCATGGAGCAAGGGGAGCCCTTGGGTTCGGCGTGGTGGGGCTGTTCTTGCAGCGCTCCAGCGCGCCAGGTGCTGCACCCGTGGAACGTGAGCCAAAGATAGCGCGGGAGGAGAGGGGGAAAAACTGCTGGAGACAGCAATTCCCTGGTGGAAGTTGATGGTGGAGTTAGGAAAAGGTTAAGCTGGAGGCTCTCAGGGATATGTCGTGCCAGGGAGGTTTGGGAGAGGAAACAGAGCCTGGGGTCCTGAGGAAGTGTTGGGGTTCAGGGTGAGGTTCAGGGTGATGGAGTGGGAGTTCTGGTTCTCTGGTGGGGTGTTTTGTTGGGGAGGTGGCCATAAACCGCATGGAAAAGTAGCAGGGAAAGGAAATGCACTGTTTCTTTCCAGAGTGAATAAAGGTAGGGAGGAGTGGGATATTTCTTCCGTGTAATCAGGGAAGGCAAAGGAGGAGCGAAATGGACATAAAATAAAATAAAATATAAAATAATGAAACAAAATAAGCGAAGGTGAAATCCTACTCCAGCCCTTGTCTCCCAGAAGAGCCTCTGCAGAGCTGAATGTGCCTTTATTCAAGGTAACAAAAGCTGGGGGATGCTCCGGAGGTAAAAGCACAAGTGGAGGCAGGGCCCTGGGGATTTAACTCTGGGGTGCATTCCCTGAGGTCTGGCTGAAACCTCTGCCTGCTCCTTTTTCTTTCCTGTTCCTCTCGGGACTTACAGGGCGAGCAGGTGTAAACCTCCATCTGTCCCTGGTGCCAACAAGGACTTTAAAAGAGATCTCTCTTCCCATTAAAACTCAGGAAGCCCTGAGCATCATTAATATTGGTGCAAAGTAGGAGCTGTTAATGCAGTTTTTCTTGTGCTGGCCAGAATTGAGCTGAGTTTAGTTGACTTTGGCTTCTCAGAAGGTTCTGTTCTGGTTCCCAAAATGAGGTGATAAATACACTGGGGTCGGGACACAACGGGCTCTAAGTGGGAGGACAGTGAGGGGACCTGTTTGTGTAACACTCTGAAGTGATCCTGCTACATCTTTCTCAGAAATTAATTGGCTAAATCCTTCAAAACAGTGTTTTCTGCCTTTCGTTGCTGCTCTTAAGTTTTGAAATAAGCCCCTTAGAGATATTTTTATGTTGCTCCCTGGGTATTGGCAGCAGGATTTTCTTCCTTTGGGGCCAAGATAGGCATCCCTGTTTGCTGAGCATTTTGGGCTCAGGGTCCCAGCAGTGCTTAACTCCAAGCCTGGTATCTGCTGTGATCATCTGAGTCACTCAAAGCCTAAAATTCATCTTTTTTTTTTTTTTTAATTCCTCCTTAAATAGGAAGAAGTTTGGTTTGTAAGTGAAAATGTATGATTTTGGATGTCTTAAGAAATAATGACTGGGATGAAGCCTGCATGATTTGCTGTGTTTAAATTGGATGTGAAATGAGAGTTAGGGATTTCTGAGCTGGTTTCTGGAAGGTGACAACCTCTGTGTGTGGGGCAGAGCAGAACCAGCCCAAGGCTGCTGAAGTTTTTGAAAGCAGCTCTCTGGGATACAGCAATTTCCCTAGAAATACTGACTTCCAGGCTTGTGTATCCCAGTCCCCTGATTCTGCAGAGGTTCCCCTTTTATATCCCTGCTTAAATCAGAAAAAAAAATCAGCCCCAGACAAGGCACAGCCAGTGTGTACAAAGCGAGATGCAGCAAATATGGCATTAGGCAAAAAACATCCTTAATTTCCACCAGCCAGAAAGAGGCTCAGAGTTACCCATTACAGCATCTTCATGGCATATTTTGTTTATTTATTCTTTCCCCACATCGCGTCTTGTATTCCCACAGGGGGCCTGATAGCAAAATTGCATCAGGAAGAGACAAACAATACTTTTTATTCTCAGGGGACTCCAAAGAGCCACAGCTCAAACCTGTCCTGGGGGCAAAAAAGGGCAGGAAGGGCTTTTACCGGAGATCAAGCACCGGGGCTCAAAGCAAACTGCAGATTGATGGGTTTGAAACCCTTGTTGCCAAAACACCGCTTTTCATTCCCGAAGCTGAATTCCCAGGCTGCCTCCCTGGTACTGGGAGTTCCCTGGTACTGGGAGTTCGTGTTTGTCAAGGAGCTGTCAAACATGTGCGTTTTAAAAAACCATTTTCTCCATTGAATACTAATCCTGACACGGGCAGGAGGAGGCAACTGGGGCCATGTCCCCAGGAGGAGAAAAAAAATGTTTAACCTGAGGGTTTTAGAATCAGCATCAAAGCAGAGAGTCTCTTCTAACGTTATTTGGTCTCGGAGGAACTTCGATAAGATTTTTGCAACTTTTTTGCCATTTTAGCAGTGCAATGCCTTCGATTCCCCACACAGACACAGTAACACTACCCCGGGGGCTGTTTGGGAGGCTTAATTAAAGAGTTGTTTGTAAATCATTTGAAGATTCCTGGATGAAAGGAACTGGAACCATGCAATATACTGATTTAATTCCAGGGAGTTGCTCTAAAGGCTTGTGACGAGGGTGATCATTCATGCTGGTGGTGACGGGAGACCGGCTGGAAATATCTGCCCTCAGCACTTCCAGGGAGGCTGGAGTTGCACTTTGGTTATTATTTTCCCTATAAACCATGTATTTTGTCTCCCCATCTGCACTTTTAAAAGGTCTAAAGCCACCAGCACGAGTTCTGGGGTATTTTGGGGGACTGAGGGAGGTAGATTACAGCCAGTGAGGATCACTCTGGCTGTGCAGTGCTCCCCTGTTATCCTGGGGGTTTTATCACTCTGTGAGGGCAGAGAGGAGCTGTTGGGGTTTAGGAACCCTAAATTTTTCTCCTTCATCTGTGCTGCTGCTCTGGTTGGCCCCTTTGCCCTGTCCCCAAGGCCCCACCACAGCACCCAGAGCCCCCTGAAGCTCTGCAGGGCCAGGGAGGGCGGGGTGAGTGGGGCTTTATCCTCAGAGGGTGATGCTCTGTGGGGGTGACATTCTGCTGTAACATCTGCCTGAGCTGCTTTGTGCTACTTTTGGGGCTCAAACCCCAAGTTCAGGTGCCTCCAGCAGCTTCATCTCCAGATGGTCCAGGTGGGATGAAGCCTGAGGCAAACCCACCTGGGGATGAGCAGGAATTCCTCCCTCCCCGCTGCTGAGCTGACGGGGAGTGACACTTAGAATCATGCAGGCTGTGAGCCTGAGTATCCACCTGACCCCCAGTGCTGTTCCCAGCCTGACACTGCTCCTGCACGACCAAGAACCACCCTGAGCTCTGCCCAGAGCAGAACAGCACGAGAGGGTTTGAACTCTGCAGGAATCCGGGTGGCCCGGTCAGGTCCATTCCCCATGTGCAGGCATGTGAGATGTCACCAGCCCTCTCCAGGGCTTTCACACGCTCCTGCCAGCTTCCTGCTCGAGAGCCTGTTTACGTGCTCAGCTCCTTCCACAACTGGCCCATCTCCACCTAAGGATGTTGTTTCTGAATTCTTGCAATGCCTGCCCTTTCCTTCGCAGAGAGATCCCGAGCAAACCTTGCCCTTTTATTTTTCCCACTCTCTAAGCAACGCAGGCTCTCGTCTGGCATTTGTTGTTCTCCAGCTACCTGTGCTCCGTCCCCCGCAGCCCCCAGGGCTTTGCCAAGTACTCCACGTGTCAGAGAGCAGTTCCTTTGGGGTTGGAATTGCCAAACAAATCCATAAAGTCTTCCTCTTGCAGTTTGGGAAACCACCCTGATTCTGCATGGGGGTCTTGCTGGCCCTTTGGGGACGTGCCACCCATCTTCCCCAAAAACCTCTCTGTCTGCCATTGGGGCTTAATCCAAAAAAATCCCTATTTTTTCCCCTGAACTGCCTGGTGTGACGGTGTCCCACACCCCAGATGAGGGTGTTTTCTCCTGCTCTTCGTTATTTGGGAGGTTTGGGGGCAGTTTCTCTGAGCTTCATCGGGTTTTAACTGCTCTAACGATTATTTGTTGGGCTGAAGCCTCGCGGTGTTTTGCTCTGGGGTTCCTTGAGGAATACACAGATCCACTCAAAACAAGCAGGAGGGATGTGCTTTGCCCATATCACAGCTCCAGAGGTGCCTAAGCATTGGGGCTATGCAAAAACCTGCTAATTTGTATGCTAAAAAGCCCTGTCTGGGAAGGGAGAGAGAGCTGGGGAGAATCAGATAATCTTCCTTGTTACTGCACAAAAATCACATACAGTTTTTTTCAGCTATGAACTGAAGAGGTGAAATGCTGTTTAAAGGACTGGCTGTGGTGGAGTTTCTCTCTCTATTTTTTATGTGTTTGGTGGAGAGACCGTGCAGTGAGTGGCGAGGGATGGGGAGATTCTCTCAGCTGGGGCTGCTGCAGTACAAATAATACCGAGAAATGTTCAGAAATGTAGATGTGGTGCTTAGGGACATGGTTTAATGGAGGATCTGGCATGTCAGCCTAATGGCTGGACTTAATGTTTCTAGAGGTCTTTTCCTACTGATGGTTCCATGATTCCATGGGCAGGGACACCTTCCACTACCCTAGGCTGCTCCAAGCTCTGTCCAGCCTGGCCTTGGACACATCCAGGGATCCAGGGGCAGCCACAGCTTCTCTGGGCAACCTGTGCCAGGCCTCACAGTAAACCTGAGGTTCCTTCAAGGGTGACTAAACCTGTTTCAAGTTACCTGCTGGCTTTGAATTACAAAAAATGCTGGAAATAGTGATTATTTGGGGGAGTCTTAGAAAACAGCAATAGTAACCTTACCGCTTTCAGGGTGTGCAGAGCTCTGTGGTGGCTTATTTGGGGTGACTTTTTGGGGGTTACATGCCCACATCCACCTAATTTGAGCTGTTGTGTGTCTTAGAGCCAGCCTTTGGCACCGAATATTGCTGAAATCCATTGGGAACCCAAAAATGCCAGGATACCCCAAAGAGAAAAAAACCCCTCTCTCCTTCAAGAGGTGAAGAGAAGCTGCTCCAAACTCCACAAGCACCAATATCCTTCACTGCTCCTTTGCCTGTTAGGTCCCAAGCCTTGCTGATGGAAGTTTCCTCATCACCAGATGTGCGGGTTTAGCAGATCTTGGCATCCCTGCAGCTCTGCATGTTGCAGGCACCTTTTCTGCCCCGTAAATAACGCGCGTCTCACGGCTCCCTTGGCCGCGGGCCAGGCGCTCTCGGCAGACACCGGTGACAGTTTGGTGACAAAGCATTGCAAGGACACAGGGAGAATTCAAACATCTTGTTAAAATCAGCTCAGTGTGGTGTCTCAGCGCCCAGCAGAGAGCAGGAGGGGGAAGGAACAGGAGTGAACCTTTATGTTGGGCGATGGGAGTTCCAGCGCGGCTGGAACATCAACTTTTAGACGTGCATCTACAATGAACCAGTGGATGGAAGGGAACAGGCCAGGCTGGGATTTAGTTTTCAGCATGGTTTTGCTCGTGAATAACATCCAAAGTTCTGTGTCTTGGGGCTGGGTGGCAGCAGGAAGGGAATAGGCTCTGGTTTGGACAAACTGGGATGACTGGACTTGAGGAGGAAGGACAGTGACAGTGTGACTCTTCTGCTTTTTCCTCCCACTGAGGGACCCAGGGTAAGGCCATGTAGATTCAGGTATTTAACTAAGGTGTTTAAGATTGAAGCTGAGTTATCCTTGAATCCAGTTGTGTCTGAAGGCAATTCCAATGTGTCTTGGGATGATTTGTGCCCTAGAGATGCTTGTTTCCATAAATGCTCCCCAACATTGTCTGATGTCACACCAAAAATATTCAGGACCTACCCCTGGAAACATTTATGTTGTGCAACACTGTCTGTATGTGCTTAAAAATGTCCAAAAAAACTGGTTTCAGGATTTGGAAGAACTTCTTGCAGTGGGTCAGGAGTGCACCCTAAAGGATGAAAAATAATCAGGCAAATAAGAACACAGCCCTTGGGTTTAAAAACCAAATCTGTGCTTGTTGTCAGGTGCAGGACAGATCCTTAGAAATAGGCAGAGATGGGATCTGCGTTAAAACCTCCTCCAAAACTGAAAAGGTAATTTTTTTCTTTGTGAGTCAGTCCCATTTTAGATGTTTCTTTGAGGTCTGGTTCATATCCTTATCATCCTTAATAAAAATTGGATTAATCCAGTGGCTTTTTCTCCATTTCACAGGCTCTGTGTGCAGGGAGCTTTGGTCTGGGCCACATGGCTGATGAGGGTGGTGAAAGGGGGAAGGAAGGTCATTTTGCAGTGGAAGAATAAGGCCTCAGTTATTAATGGCAAAGGCTGAAATTTTCTCTCTCAGCCTTAATTGATTTTGGCAAATTTAACTGGAGGAGGAGGTAGAAATTGGTTTAGAAAATAAGCCCTGGTACTTAAATATATATCAGATCTATTGCAGAGAAATGAGGAGACAGCCTTGTTAGACATTTATTCTAAGTGGCTTCTGCTGGATACAGGCAAAGAGAAAAATACCCAGTTTCTAACTTGGACAAAGGGGACTTGAAAGGCTCTTCAGAAAGGCTTGGAGAAACTCTGTTTGAGAAAGTCCTTCTTTGAAACCTAATAGCAAAGACCACTTTTTTTTCCTGCCCTCCTCCCTGGAGTCCAAAGGCAGGAGGGCAAGATAAGACATTCCACCACGTAGGCAAATGGGGGAAAAAAAGAGAAAAGTTTAAATGATACTGCTGCAGGCTGTGGAGGGTGGAGAGCTCTCAGGGTGACTATTATGTGCTGCTTATCAAAGTACTGTGAGCCCTGACTGTGAGAAAAAGCAGAGTAGCTAAAGAGATGCTCTGTGCCAGCACGGATCTGGTTAGCAGTGGTTCTACTGGAACAATATCAAGTAACCCAGGTCCTTGAGATATACCTATATCCACATTAAATAAGCAATAAAGTTGTCCTCACTGGACATTTCTAATTTATTAAGCAGCAGAAGAAATGTTCAAAGCACAGGTAAGGGAAGCAAGTTTTCTACCAGGTACTGAGCCAGTTCAGAAGGAGCACCCTCCAAGCAGGTTGTGGTTGCTCGACTCCAAACCCGTATTCTCATCATGCCTTTTTTCAGGCATCTCTCTCTGCTGGCAACCTGGTTCGGCTTCGGAGCCTGAATGAATATAAACCACAAATAAACAAACAAGAATTTGCTCCCGTGGGTTTCTCTTGGCAAACTGGAGAAAGTAGCAACACACAGTAAAAGCATAAAACAGCCTCCTCCTGCTTTTTTTGGTTTTTGTTGGGTTTTTCCTTCTAATATTGGTCTCATTTTCAGACGGATCAGCCCCCTGATCTGGTTTGATGCAATACTAAGAAAAGTTTGTGTTCTCCACTGCCCTGTTCTAAGAGCACAGAAGTTTATACCAAATCACAGCAACACCATAAACACCCAAAAATCCTGTGTGGCGACAAAAATCTGTGATACCTGTGCTGCAGGTGGGATGAACCAGCAAATCTGGGGCTCCCAGAAATCCAGGACAAAATATAAGCAGAATGGGACAGGGCATGCCATCAGCTGTGAAGCCAGAAAACAAAATTCACACCCTTGAGCCCGAATTTCAAGCGTGCAGGAGTTTATCTCCCCATCACCTCTACTTTCCTGAGCCTCAGGGTCATTCCCATGCCAAAAAGCCAAGGAGAGATGCTGATCTCTTTGACATAAAGAATGAATTTTCCTGTCCTGTACAGTACGTGGAGTGCTGCGGAAAACAAAAGTTTAGAGATTAATGCAACACCCCACTATAGACAATTATTTTGTTTCCTTAGAATTTTCCCAGATGGCTAAAAAAAGCCCTCAAGGCTCTCAGTCCGTGTGATTTTGTGGGCTTCTAAGACAGCTCCTGCCCACGAATGGCACCAATAAATCCCCATTAACCGCATGCAACAGGAGAATGATCTTTTTTTCTCATTAAAGCCTCACAAAGGGTTCAAAACCTCATTTTATGGCAGGGTGCTTTGATTTAAATTGATGTGGCTTAAATTATGAATTTTAATCATGACTTAAAATACAGAAGGAGAAAGTTATAATTTGAATGATTTGATTTTAATCATGTTTTTCATTTACAATTCATAGCTATATCCCTTAAGCAGGGCTGATTCTCCTCATTGTGAAACTTGGAGATTTACAGCCCACTCTTGCCTTTCAACTGTGTTTTCTAACCAGGCTGGCATACTCTGAACATATTTGTTGAAGGAATTTTATAGCCTGAGACCTCTCTATTTTGATTTCTAATTTATGCATCTCTGGAGTCATCCTTGGTAATGATGAATAAAACTAATTTAGGGTTTAGTGGTGGAAATCACTCTTTGCTTGCAGAGGAAATTTCTGTTAAATTGACAAATGCAAAAGACCATTTAAAATTCCTCTAAGATACATCAAATAACCAGGGACCTGGGTACCTTATGCAATAAACTTTTCAACAAACTTTTGAGTTCAGTGCTAAGCAATTCACTGAGCAAATCTCGAGTGTCAATCTGTGAAGGAATTAGTGACTGAAATGAATTGTTCTGTGTCCCTCGAGGGTTTCAAATAAACAGGAGTCATTCTCTTAAAATTCACTTTTACTGTTTTAAATGGGAAAGGAAACAATTTTAATTTTCAGCTTCCAGTTTCCAGTTGTTTTCGCAGCTCAGAGTTGAGTGTTGGGGGAGCAGCTGAATGTGTCTCTCCTTGATCTGCAGAGGGAACTTCAATGGATAGCTGAGGTTTATGCACATAACTTCTGACTGTCTGACTATCCCATGCTGAATGTCTGGATACCCTGGACATCTGCCCATAGTGTGGGCAAAAAGCAATTAAAGAGAAGCAAAAACTAACAAGACTTCCTTTAATTGACTGCCCTGTTTTCGTCTCACATCCAAATCCCACTTAGTGTTGGGAAATCCGAGTTCCCCAAGTGCCACAAGCTGGCTTTAGTCTCACTGCAATATATTTAATGTTCTCTTTGGTGCTAGATGATAAAATTTGGTCTCTCAAAAATTAGGAAGAGATTTGGCCTTGGTGGATGGTGGCCCATTCCCCTCATCCAGCCTGTTCTGATGTGTCCCCTTGCTGATCCAATGTGGGAGCATTTTCTCCAGCAAGCTCGACAGATAAAACTTTCTCTGTTTAAGGCAACAGTCACAGAGGGGAGAAAAAGAAGGAAAATCAGATAATCCTGAGGTGATTGTGATTGCCACTCCTGCCATCACTGCTTTGCACGAAGCCATTCTGGTGGGAGGGACGCATCTGCTTCTGCTGCAGCACATCAGTTCAGGCTCATCAAGGTCTCTGAGAAGCTGCAGTTTCACCCAGCTCAAGGTGGAGGATGCACTAAGAGACCCTGGGCAGGTTCCTGCAGCCCTCACTCTGGGTTTCCTTAGCCCAAATCCCTCTCAGGCTCTTGGGAGGAGCAGCATCCCGTGATGGCCATGCTCCTGAGGAGCTCTTCCATGGAGAATGGCTCTCAAATCCTGGCCAGTAATTCCCCATCTCACCCCAAAACATTATTTTCTGGGGAGTTTTCCAACCAGGAGAAGGTTGATAGTGAATGGGGTGGTGTTAAGCAATTCCTAATGAGGACAAGGAAGGGGAACACAACCCCACTGTCGGCCACCCAGTGAGGGACAAAGCCTGTCACCCATCACTGTCCACACTCCCCATTTCCAGGTTTCTCCAAATCATGGTTTCAGCTGCTGGGGGTGATTTAGGGCAGCCAGTTTGAGGGGAGAAAAGCTTTTATTTTGGCAAAGGAAGTGGCACAAGAAGGGTGGAGTGGTGGGAGCGTGGTGGAAAGTAGACGTGAGGTTGGGTTGGTGGCAAGAGAGGGGTAGGGCATGTCATGATCAGTGTGTGTGCTTATGGATGTCCTTTACGGAGGGCTGGCGAGGGAAACGCAGGAGTCCAAACTGATGGGCTGAGAAAGGAAAAAGATGGTTTTCTGCTTCAAAAAATCCACTCATTTGTGTGCTCCTATTATTGCATCTGGCCAAAGGTAGCTGACAGCTGCACCAGGTAAAATTTTGGGGGTTTAAAGAAATTTGGGCACCGCAGTAAGACCCCAAGGGAGCAGTGCTCTTCCTCCCTATCATATAAGAAATGAAAATTCCAGTGTCTTGTCAGCATCCCTGATGGAAGCAGAGTGACCTGGCCCTGCCAGCAGCTCCTGCTCCTGCGGGAGTCTCTGCACTTAATCCCTGGCCAGTGCAGAAGATTCCAGCATTGCAGGACATGCCCTGGACAGTTGGATAGGCACCGGGATGGGCACAGAGCCCCAGCACGATGGTTACTGGTGACAAATTCATGGAGAGCGGGTTATTTTGGACCAGACCCAAAGCCAAGCTCTGGAGGGGTCCCACTGCGTGCAATCTCAGCTGTGCTCTCGCAGAGAAGAATCCCACTGCCAATCCTGATAAAATACTGCAAAGGGAAGAAAAAAAAAATAAGAGAGGTCAGGAAACCACCAAAAGAAGCTGCGGGTGCCTTGGGGGTTTGATGGGGAATAGTGGGGGCACAGCCACGCTGGAGGAATGCCGGCTATTTCAGGGCTGTGTTTGTGTTTGAGGAGGAGGAGGAGGAGGGTTGCAGCTCCACGCTTTGTCTGCCGTGAGAGCCTTTTGCGTGTCTGGCAGGACGGCTCAAATCTGATTAGGAGGGGGCTTGATTAGGAAGGGGCTTGATTAGGAGGGGGCTCACTGTGGGGGCAGCAGCAGCGATGTGGGGATGGATGGATGCAAAGCTGCTTTCCCTGGGAGCAGCGGCTGGGGGATGCCCCGAGCCCAGCTGGCCTTTTAGGGAAGGTTTCCTTCTAATCCAGCTCAGAAGCAGTTTTGGGGCAGGGGTTTATCTCTGTCTTTGCTGGTCGGATTGGTACCCTGAGGTGCTGGAAGGGGAGTGTTGATAAAGCGGATGGGTGAGGAGGAGCGGCACAAGGAAAGCTCTGTAGGGGAATTGGCTTTGAAGGTGGGTTTTGGAGAGTGCTTTTGGGATTGCACTTTATTTATTTATTTATTTATTTATTTATTTATTTATTTATTTACTGCCATCCTGAAGGCTGACACTCATCACAGCGAGGGGAAGGGTAGGAAAAGTGCAGCCCATGAGCTCTTCCTGCAAGGGTTTCGACTCGGTCTGAGCAGAGACATTCACCCCATAAAGGGACAGGAGAGAGCAGGGGCAGCAAGATTTTGTCTCTGCCCAAATCCTATAAGACCAGATGCTCACAGCCTGTGTCTGAAGTAATTAGAAGCATTCCTACCACAGGAATTTATTTCATAGATGAATTTTTTTAGAAAGGAAATAGAGGAAATACTGGAGGAAATAATTTTTAGAATTTAACTCTGGGACCCTCAGATCTCTCAGCCCCTGTTTTAAGGACTAAGACTGTTCTTTGCTGAGACGGACAGTCGTCTTTGTGGGGAGATTTCCCATTTTTCTCCTCACAAAAGGCAAGAAATGGCTTGTTACAGGAACCTGGTGCCACCTGCACCTCTCAGGACTCCCCAAAGCCAAAGAGTTGCAAATTTTTCCAGTCTGTTCAAGATACGGCTGCCATGAAACTGCCAAGAGCAGGGAAAGGAGTAGCCCTCTGCTTGATAACCTAGATTAGGAATAATTAATTTGTTTTGTAGTAATAAGGATCAGCTTTTGAATCTGATTGGATTTGGATCTGAGCCACCTTCCCAGGGCTGAGAGTCTAACATCCAAACACCCTGATGCTGTAACTCATCTCCATCACAGGTTTGTGCTGCCCTCTAAGCATCAGGGATTTGCTCCACATCTTGCTTTCCTCCAACACTGTTCTGCTCCTGTTTGGGAGAGCTGATTCCAGTCCTGCAGCAGCACAGGACCCGGCCATCTGCTGCATCATCCACAGTCCCAAAATGCCGTGCCTGAATTCCAGCTCGTGTCCTATTTATTTGGCAGCTCTGCTGTGCAGAAACTTGCTGGGCAAAGGACCTGGTGCTGTTGGTTTGCATCATTTGAGCATTTCAGCCTCTCGTCAGTGACACTGTCACCCACACTGACAGGTCTGGGTACTGGAAGGAACTGGGGATGGACAAGCAGAGCAGTTCCAAGCCAGGTTGAATGGGGCTCTGGTCTAGTGGGAGGTCTGGAACAAGATGATCTTCAAGGACCCTCCTAACCCAAACTATTCTGTGATTTTGTGATGATTTTGTGCCAGCTACCAGGGGCTGGAGCATGGCTGCACCACCGAGCAGTGTCTGCAGTACATAGGCTTGCCATTTATCAATTATTTAAAGCAATCAGTTGCTAAGAATTTAAAGCAAACAACAACCAATTACCAAGAATTATCAATAAACATTGCTAGAAGTCGTCATTTGCTTTTAATGGCTCAGCCCTTTCTTGCCTCCATAGTCGGGAGGCTCAGGGCTTGATTTCTGAGGGGTGTCCAGCAGCATTTTTCCCAGATGATAATTTCCAGAGATGTCAGGATGAGATTGGGCTCAGGGCAATGACAGGATATTTTTGCACAGCTGATTGTGCTTCTCCAAATGCGCATTTGAAGTCTGCGTGGGGATTTTTCAGCTGTCTTTTGCCTTGCTGTAATCAGGGATGCTGTTTTCAGGTGGTTTTGGCAGCAAAGCCGCGCTTTGATTTGGCCACTTGCAGACAGGTCAGGAATGTTCACACAGCTGCAGCCTTCACCAGTGCAGGGGCTCCGTCTCCACTGCCCAGCTCCAGGATTACAACCAGCAGCACCCACTGAATCCCAGTTCCGTCCCCTCTCTCTCCTCTGCTCTCCTGATGGATTTCTGTGGGTCCCATCATGTCCCCACCCTCTCCTCCCATCTCCAACCCCACCACAACTCCAGCTCAGTTTCCTGAAGGAAATGTCCAAGCTGACATGTCAGAGTTTCCCTGCTGAGCCTGGAGCAGGACCTGGTGTCTGTCCTCCCAGGAGCAGAGGAACTGGGATATTATCATCCAGCCCAGCCTCACAGCTCCCTCCTGTACCCAAAGCTGCTGTTCACCTCCCTGCATCCCTTCCAAGGTGGGCACTCAACCTGGTATTTACAGACCTGGTGGCCTCTCTTAGGAGAAAGAGGAGGATGATAAACAGCAGGGAGAGGATGCAGCTCCTTCTTCCTTCCTGCTTCCTTTGCTCCCTTCCCTTGCCCTCCCTCGGCCTTCCCTGCAGCACAACCTCCAGGCACTGCCCTGGAAAGAAGGGTTTTGGTGGCAGAGAGATGTTTTGGTGTCAGGGAGATGTCAGCAAAGCCCCGAGCTCACAAGGTGACATGGACAGAGTCTGTTCCATCCAGACCACCCTGGGTCTAGGTACCGTAAGCTTTGTTTTCCTCTAGGTATCATTTCGAATTTTCCTTCCTGACCAGCAAATCTCTTCATGCTCAAACTCACTACCTACCCAGGGAGTTTTTGGGGAGCTGAGTATGACTATTGTTGTGTGCTCTATATTTTTTCATATACTTCATTTTTTTTGCTGGGGTTTCTCAGCACGCAACCGTGCCATTGAAACCTACTGAGTGCAGAGCGTTGCATCCCCAACCCGATGACATCCCACAACTTCCCATGCTCTTCTGCTCAGCTGTAACCACGCAGGAATCTCACTCCTTGCTGGGCTGCTGGGTGGACAACATTGTTCCCCTATTGAGTCATTAACAATGAGGTCATTGGGCTGGAAAGACAATGTCATTCAGCAGCCAAGAACCCAGCTGGCTGATCCCGGTTGTGTCTCATCTCCTATGACAAAGCCACTTCTAATTGACTAATTAAAGCTTTTGCAGGCTCCATCTTGGAAGGGATGACCAAAGTACGCATTGTTCTTTGTCAGCATTAAGTCAGGCCAGTTGGCTGATTAAGAAGCAAGACCTTTCTTCCTTCTCCACTTTGCTACTTGCTACGAAGGCCTAAATTCCTGGTCCTGGCAATGGGAAAACTTCCTCAGAGATATCCCACCACGTGTTTCAGAGCTGTTTGAATGAGGACCCAAGCACCTCAAGAGAGCTCACTCAAAGCCCACTCAAGCCACTTTGGGATGGCTTCTCTGCATTATCATCACAGCTTTTGTTGGACTCCCGATATTTTGGGTTCCCTGCTCCTGCAGGAGTTTGATATTGCACCTAAACCTATGGCACTGGGGTGCTCCTATACCCTGTATGCCTTACAAGGACAATTTGGTCCACTGGCTGTGGGCCAAGGGCATTTTTCTTTCCATTTCTGGGCCATCTTTCCCGTTAGGCACTTTTTGGGTGGTGCAGTGCAGGTGGAAAACAGGGTAATGTCCAAGCACTGGCAAGAGATGTGCCCACAGTAAATCCCTGCTTCCCTCAGCTGAGTGGCCCTGCACTGCCAGGACCCTCACCACTCTCTGAATGGAGATGTTTTCAGCCCTGAGACCAGTGGGCACTTCCACTCCTGACATTTCTTGCTCTCACTGCCACTCTGAGTAATACCATCCTGAAAACAGTGAATAAATGTGCCCTGAGGGACTCGGCTGGACAAACGCTGTTTAGTGCAGCTACATTGCCTTTTCCATTAAACCCTCAGGGCTTTTTCTGCCTGCGGTGTGATTGTCTCAAACCAGATTTATCTCCTTTTTGCTGCCCAGGCCCAGCTGAGCAGGAACGCTGGGTGTGTGTTTACCAGGGCCAGTGTCCCAGCCCTAAAGCACAGCAGCCGCTTCTTTTGAAGAACACACAAAGCAAGGAAGAGGAGCAATTGTTTGGGAGGAAGTTGAACCATAATGTAATAGACTCCCATGGGATTTACTATTAGTAATTATTTGTATTGCTCTGGCACCCAACCAAGCTTGGGGCCCCGGTTAGAAAGGTGCTGGATCAGCCTGTAAGTGAAGACAGCTCCTCTATCCAAAATCTGTCCACTCTTGCAGGTAGAGATGGGGAAACTGAGGCAGGGAGAGGCTGACAAGTGTAACGAGGGTTGTTTTAGAGAGTTGTGGCTGAGCAAGGAGGCGAGCCAGCACATGGTGCTTACAGGAGCATCCTTCCTCTCTGGGGGTAAATCCTAGAACATGGAATTGCAGCATGGTTTGGGTGGGAAAGGACTTTAAAGACCATCTCGTCCCACTCCCCTGCCCTGGACAGGGATACCTTCCTCTGGACCAGGTTGCTGAAATCCCATCCAACCTGGCCTTGGACACTTCCTCTACTTGTGCTGCTCCCAGTTCCACATAAGAGTCCATTTGGTTACAAATATGCTGTGCTGGAGATTCCTGCTCTGGGGCAGCACTGGAAAAGGTAATTTCTCACTGTTTGTGCCTTTAGTAAGTGATTTCTGTGATCATGTGTATTATTTTAAGGAGGGTCAGAGCCGGAGCTGTTGAAGAACACAAGTTCTTCAATTGGAAACTGAGTCCCAATGCTCATAGAAAACAAAACAAAACAAACAAACAAACAAACAAACAACAAAACAGAGAGCTAGAATGGATTTTTTTTTCAGTAAAACAGACTGTTTCAGGAGAGTTAAATAATGAGGCAATTACAAAATTGCCGACAATAGAAGCTGATCAGATTACACAGGCCTGTAAAGCCAGATCGTCACTGGAGCCATTCGGTGGGAAAGAAACTCAGCGCCAGACAAGTCTTTAAATAGTTTTGAATAGGAGGGAGGGTTGGCTGTGTCCTTCCCTTCCGAGGCTCTCCCCACCTAAAGAATAGCACCGAGCCTCCTGCCAAGTCCCGCGTGTCCAGTCCATGCCCGAAGGCTCCACTCGCAGGCCCAGCTATATAAATATATGTAGGTGCTCATGCATGCACATGTGTATATATAGAGCTCCCCATTATCCGGGAAGACCCCACCCTGAGGGAGGTGTGGGTGTGGAACTGGAGGAAAAAAAAAAGGTGGGACCCAAAATAGCACCGACACACAAAGGATCCCAAGGAAATGTGGAGCTCTCCTCACGGCATCGACAGGAAACCTCCAGGCTGCTGGCTCGGCAACCTCGGTTAGCCAAGGTCATGGGGGGCTGATCGTGGTGGAGGGATGGAGCCTGACATCCATCTTCTGCAGAAATCATGGGATGAGGGGTGTGAGGTGAAAGCTTTTATGTCAGTGAAGATTTGCAGGTGTCCCAGATGTGCCTGCAGAGGAATCTGTTTCCAGGACAGCACCAGAGAGTGAATGTTTAATCAGGAATCACCCAAGATTTTACTTAGAGAGGATGGGATGCCTGAGGAGGTCACCAGTGCCTCTTGGGTTCTATGTCACTTGGCACCACTTGTGTGTTTCACATCACCTTAGAGTATCAATGGACCAAAGATGACAGAATCACAGGATATCTCCAGCTGGAACGACCCACAAGGATTATCCAGTTCAAGACATTTCAGCTCATCCTCTTTGGGTCCATCCTGGCTGGGTGGTGGGTGGTGTGTGAGATGGGCTGGGGGACACAATGTGACTCATGACCCCAGAAAGATTAAAAGCAAATTTTCTGGCTGGAGGGCGTAAATTTGGGCTGATTTGTGACTCACCAGAGGTGCTGGGCACACAAAGGAGGGTGAGGCCCTGGCTCTTATCGTGTCCCCACCATCTCCTTTCCGCTGATCTGTTCTGTCCTCGGGAAAGGCAAGCAATGTCCGAGTCCTGCCCTGAGCACGGCCCTGGGAGACTGGCAACCTCCCCACACCAACCGTGGTGACAGGAGCAGGCAGAGGCTGTTGCGTGAGGGCCATTCCTGCTGTAAATCTTCGGGGGAGGTGGAGAGGAAAGGGAGGTGCAAAAAGCAGGGGACAGAGTGTTGCAGTGCCACAGCAGCGCTGTGTGCCAGCACAAACTGACCTCCCACTCACCCATCTCCATTTTTTTCCCCTTGTACCAGAGCAGCCTGTGACCAGGCCGAGGTCTCCTTATTCTTTTGGGTTTAGGATCTCTCCTCTTGTTTTCTGCCCCTTAGGGCTGCGACTTGGACCTCCTGCATGCTGGGGCTGCGGCTTTGGCCTCCAGCTGAGGAAGGCAACCTTGGTTTTGATGGCACAAGTTTGGGCATTAGAATCCTGCTGCTAATACCAGCTTTAATGCCCCTCTGTGGCCTGGCTTTGTTGGGCTATGAGGTCCCAGAGAAGCCAGTAGTCCATCTTTGAGTTTGGGGTTGATCCTTTTCCTTTAGGAAGAGCCTCCGCAACAAGAAAGGGAATATTTCCTCCCTTCCTCTTCCTCACTGCAAAAATTAGAGTGACACTGACGAAAACTAGAGGGGAGTTTTGGCTGCACAACCAACCCGCAGGAGCTCTGCTCCACAAGAGCCTTGTGGCCCTCAGTGCCCACAGTTAAAGTCTAGACACGTCGCCGATGCACAGCACCCAAATTGAGTGACATTGGATGTGACAACTCCTCTCCGGTGCCGGCCAGCTGGCAGAGGTTCAGCTGGCAGGATGAGCTCAGGGCCAGCTCCATCCCTGCCTTGCTCAGCATGAACCCAAATATGGACCCAGACAGCCAGGGAGGAGAGCAAGGCGAGGAATTTCATCCCCCATGCCACCCAACAAGTTGTAGAGTGCTCTCTCCACTGTCTTCTTGTGGTTCTGCCCTTCTCCATGGCAAAAAACAAGAAAAACTGAATTCCAGGGAGACCTGATTGTGGCCTTTCTGTAGTTAGGGGGGCTTATAAGAAAGATAAGACCCTTATTAACAGGGTCTGTTGCAGCAGGACAAGGAATGATGGTTTTAAACTGAGCAAGGTTCCATTTAGATTAGATACAAGGCGGAGATTTTTTATGATAAGAGTGCTGAGATGCTGGCACAGGTTGTCCCGTGAAGCTGGGGATGCCCCAGCACTGGAAATGTTCAAGACCAAGTTGAACTGGGCTCTGAGCAATTGGTCTAGTTGAAGATGTCCCTGCTCATTGCAGGAGGGTTGGAAAAGATTTTAAACATCTGTTCCAACCCAAACTAATCTATGATTCTATGATGTGACATCAAATCTGATATCAATCAGAGCTTTGCGTGCCCAGGAATTAGGAAAGGTCAACCTCAGCTGGGGAGGAAGTTGTGCCCCATCCCTAATGTTTGGTCAGGGTGACGTTTAGGAGCTTGTTTTTGTGGGGACCATCACCAGATTTCTCCTGAATTATCTTTCTTAAAGTGCATCAGCTCCCCATCATCAGCTTTGAGAGCCGAGTAGACTGATTTGATTTAACCCACTTCATTTGGGCTAAATTAAATAAAGACTGATTTAAAGCTGAACAAGAGTGGCCACCTGGTGGGCTGTGTGCACTTTGACTAATCCACTCTGAAATCATACCTCCTTTTAATTTTAGATTAATTTTTTCTGAGTGCCCCTGTGTAGACAAGCCATCATGCTGAATAAAGATCAGTTCCTGTCTCGCGGGCTCACGTCCTCACTCCTTCCCAAGCTGTCTGGAGTGAAGTCCTCCAGGAAAAGCCAGCAAGGGATAATTCATCTTTCTGGGATGAAAAGGACGGGGAGGAACTTTTTCTCTGTCTTAATGAATAAATCTGTGTCCCCAGACACTGTTGTTGGTGAGCGGCAGGGCTGGAGAAAGGAGGTCAGGTCCCCAGGAGGGGCTGCTGTGATGTGACAGCTCAGCCCTCAAGAGCAAAGCTGATGCTTTGGCCAAGCAGCTCCTTGTGTTGGCTTCTTCAAAGGTCTCCTTGCTACCACCTCGCCAGCAGCTCCACAGCTCCTTGCTGCTGGAATCAACTCACGGCCCAGCCCTCAACCCTGGGAGAGAGGTGGTGAAGTTCCTCCAACCCTTCTTCCACCCCAGAGAGAGGTGGTTGAAGCTGGGTGAGATCCTCATGCGGTCGAGGTGGAATTCTCAAACTAGCAGCCCCAGTCTTTAGGTCCTTCCCATGGACCTGAGATTCCTCTCCAAATTCGGACAAATCCAGACTTTGAACCTATTTGCCTTTCCTTTTAAAAAAGGGGGTTTTTAGCACTCATGTTCCCAGACAAAAGCCTGAAAGACCATCTTAAAGACTTAAAACAGTGAAGAAAAACCCCAGATATTCAATGTATAATAAAGTCCTTTGTTTTTATGGCTTTCCTGTGGTTTTCAGCGTTGTGTTGATTCATGGCCACTGTTTTGGGGCAGAAGCAGCTGGGTTTTACCTTGATCCAGAGAAACTTTTCTGGACCATTACTCAGTGTAAATCTTGGGTTTCTTCCAAAGTGCTGAGTGACTTTTGCAGAAATAGAGGGGTCTCAGGGCTAAATGTACCAGACACCGTGTCCTTCAGTGATGGGTGATTGATGCCCGCTTGATACAGGCCACAAATCCTCCTCCAAAGCAGCGAGGTCATCATGGGATGGCTCCACTCCAACAGCAAAAAGGATTCAGAAGCAGGGCAGGAGCATGGCCACGCTCTGTGTTGTGGAGTGCCTGGTCAGGCTGGGACAGGAGGCTTTTTTGGCTCATGCTCCCCACGTTTCCGCTCCAGCAGCTCCGGTGCCGTTTCCTCCACGACAAGGTGTTCCTGGCTGCAGAGACCCCAGCTCGTCCTGCAGCCCAGGGCTGGAGTCAGGTGCCTTAAAAATATCATCAGCTGCTGATGGAAGAGGATATTTCCAGGCCTAGCAGTGAAAAAGGCCTGTGGGTTGCGTGGATAGAGGTGGGCACGTGTGTTTGTTGTTTGTGTTTGTGGATAGAGGTGGGCACGTGTGTTTGTCCTTGACAACCTCCTGTGAAGGATTTCAGAGATTTCGTTTTCCACAGTGGTCTTCCTGTCTCCCTCTGATGGTTTTTTTCATCTTTCCCTTCACTTCTTAGATAGCCACAGATTTTCCATGAGAAGAAGTGTGGAGACATAATCCTAAATAGGATGTCCTTTATTTATCCTAAGAGAGGCTGGACTTCCCACTGCTGGCATTCCTCACCTCTGGCTGGAGCTGGCCATGGGATGCAGAACTGCCTGGGTGGACCAGCTGGGTCCATTTAAGTGAAAAATGCCCCAATCACAAATTTCTGGCAAACCCCAGACTTTGAGGAGAAATTCAGGAGAGGTCCAAGCGTGGCACAGAGTACAATTCAGCGACCAAGTTTTCGAGAAGGTGGAAGTGAGGAACACTGAGATGCTCCTGCTCCCTCAAATCCACTGTCTGGTTATTAATTAGTGCAGCAAATGAACCCATTTCTGCCTCCCCAAATGTGGTGTTTAGAGGGACCAGGGGAGCGAGGAGTCAGGGCTGCAGGGAAAGAGGAGTGTGGGGAGGTGTGCCTTGGGATGATTATTTTTAATATTTGTCGTACTTCCAAATGAAACAGCAGACAAGCTGAGCTGGCTCAAATACTTGCAGAAAGAGCTGATGGGGAATTTGTTAATGAAGCAGCTTTCTCGTCAGAAAATGTTGGTTCATCAAAACCTGGGTTCTGGGGCCATGTGTTGCAGTCCTGGCAGGAAAAGTGTATCAGGCTGCGGGTGGATTTCTTGGTTGAAACCAAGGAGGTTTAAAGGCTGTTGTGTGAATGAAATAAAGCCAGGCAGATCTAACAGAGAGGATGAAGCAGCCAAAGCTCGCGTGAGGTTTGCTTCAAGTGCTGCTCTCTGGGCTTCAGGTTACTTGTACTTGTTAAAAATAGGGAAAACTTGAATTTTTCACAGTTCTGGAAGCAGAATGGCCTTCTGGCTACTGTAGGGATGTGACTCACTGCAAAATGCTGCAGACTTAGAGTCCTCAAGATGATGTTAAGATGCTGTGAGGACATGCCCCAGATCTCCTGCCGAGGGGTATCTCCAGGCTGGCAGTGGAGTTGGAACCTCTGGATGCTCCTCTCCATCTGGAAATGAAGCAAAACTGCTTGGGGCTTGAAGCACATCCATTCCCCCCCTGCCCTGCTCCAAGTCCAGGCAGCAAGGGTTTATTGTGAAGGTTTTCAGGGCAGAGGCTGTGGCTGCAGATTCCTTTAATTTGACAGCAGAGAAGAGGGCACTTGTCAGCATTATTGCCTTGGTCTCACTGTCACTTCCACGCACAATCTAAACAGCAGCAATTTGAAGAGTTTTTTCAATAGAGTCTTTTCACAGCGGGGCAAAGGAGGTTCCCTGCTGACAATAAACCCCGTGGCTCTAAATCAGAGTCCAGGCACACTCGTTCCATAGAACCACAGAATGGTTTGGTTTAGAAAGGACCTTAAAAATCATCTCATTTCGACCATGGGCAGGGACACCTTCCACTGTCCCAGGCTGCTCCACGCCATGTCCAGTCTGGCCTTGGACACTTCCAGGGACCCAGGGGCAGCCACAGCTTCCCTGAGCACCCTGTGCCAGGGTCTTATCACCCTCACAGCCAAGAATCCCCTCCCTGGACCTGCTGCCCACATTTCTTTGATGCAGCCTCTCCCCAAGTGTTCCTGCAGCACTAATTAGACCCAGCCATTCCATCTTTAATGTTTTGCAGAGAAATTCTATCAAAACTGTTCTGCAGCAGTTTTTATTCTGGTGGGGGTTTGGAGAGGATATGCCTGCACTGGGTGATTGGGCTGATGGATTAGAGACTAATGCTCTGGCAGCTGCTGTTGGACCTTTCCCCATTCTCTAACCCAGGAAGCCAAATTGATCTTTGGCCTGGCTGAAGCCATTTCATAAAGCTGACAGTGAGCCTGGCAGCAAAGGGGTTGGGTGATGCTTATTAGGAAATGCATCTTGAGACAAGGAGAGTACTGGGGTGTGTAAACCATCCTTGTACCACATCCCTCCCTAAAATCTCCACCAGCAGCTCAGGAAGATTCTGTTTGGATCCCCTCTATCCCTAAGCCGATGGAAGGGAAACAGCCTCTGCACAGGCAAAATTAAAAACCTTGTGAAGTAACCACTTGCTCTGGTAGCCCAGCTTAATTCCAGGATAAATAACACTGCTCTGTGATATTCTGCCAATCTGATCCCTCTCAGAGTTTCAAAAGGAGGTGACAGATTTCCTGTCTGCTGCAGCGACTGGACTCTGCTGCACCTCAGACACGGCTGCACTGCAGCGGGTGGATAAAACCTTCCTTGCTCCCAGGAGCTTCTTGCAATGCAAAAAAAAGCCTGGGAGCTTCCTCACTCACTTTGGCAAATGCTGTCCCCTAGGAAAGGCCACCCCCGGAGCCTCAGCCCCTGCTTTGCCTTTGATGAGCTCAACCCGCTGCCCCTGTTCCATCAGGAAAGGCTGCAAAAAAGGGGAGGAAAATAGGAACTTCCTCAGGGCCTGGCTCACATCCCTTCCCCTTCCCTGGGTTGCTCAGGCCCCTTAGCTTTCTCATCCCGCCTTGGGAGGAGCAGAGCTGGCTGGCGTAAGGCTCCGAGCCGGGCTCAGCCCGCCGGCGTGGGGTGTGTCACCCACCATTTCCTAAGTTATTCTTTTGAGTTTCCTTTTCTCACTATTAATAGAATTTCAGCCAATATCTGAGATGTTTCAGCAAGGTGGATGGGGGGGAGACAGGGGGAGGCGTTACCAAAATAGGAAGCGGGAAGCTGTTGGGCAGGGAATTAATCAGAGGAGCTGCGTGGAGAGGGAATTAATTGCTGGCTTGGGGTGGGCTGTGGGAGGATGGACGGGACATGTCCTTTCACTTTGCATTTTGAGCCTGTTTAATTCTCTTTTTGTGCCTCAAACCTTGACCTTTCCAAAAAGGTTCTCCCCTGAGTGCCTTCCCCAACCTGCAATATTCCACGTACTCACTGCACTGAGGTTACAGCCAGAGCATCATTCCATGGCATGATTAAACTGGAAGAGAGTCACTTAAGGTTAGATATTAGTGGGAAATTAGATTAGATATTAGTAGGAAATTTCTCCCTGTGAGGGTGGTGAGGCCTTCAGAGAAGCTGTGTCTGGTCCATCCCTGGAAGTGTTGAAGGCCAAGGCTTGGAGCAACCTGGTCTCGTGGAAGGTGTCCCTGCCCATGGCAGGGAGTTGGACTAGAGGGTCTTTAAGGTCCTGTTAAACCCAAACCACTCCGTGACTCCGTGAGTCTGTGGTTAGAGGTGGTGCACAGCAGCTCAAACTTGTGTCTGTAACTGCTGTTCCGAGGAGCTGTGCTGGCACAAAGCAGCTCAGCTTTCCTTCCACATTTTGGGTGACTTTTCGCATCCCACCAGCCCCTGACCAGAGAACTCCCACCCTAACCCTACCCACGGGCGCCCACAGAGGCACTTCCAGCCTCCCAAATGGGCCGAACAAGCCCGTGTGGGTAATTAGCAACAAGGGAAAGTTCTCTCCCCTCCTGGCTGTCCCCATCCCAGACACACCATATCGCAGGCACGGTCATGGGACGCGCGTATCCGGACATGAAATCATGTTTTTGCAGCGGCCTCATTTCCTCCTGTTTGGCTGCCGGGCTCGCGGATGCATGGAGGGCTCGCACCCTCCTTCCACAGATCCACCCCACACCCAGCACCAGAGGTTTGGGGTTTCTGAGGGATACATGCAAAAGGACAAGTGCAGACCAACCTTTAGACTCACGGCAGCCAACTGCTGTCCAATCACCCTGGTAGCTGCTAAATTGCTCTCATCTTCCCTAAAATGTGGAATTGGTGACAGTCCAGAAAAGTGAAATCAAAGAAGCGGCCTTGGCGTGCCAAAATGCAGCCAGGAAGGTCAGGGGCAGGTGGTTTTTTTCTGCCTTCTGGAAAACAGGGTGAGGGACTCTGGCTGAAATTCACGTGGACTTTCTTCTGGAGACTGTCTCCTCTGGGTAACGGGAGGGATAACTTGGAGGATCTCTCCTCCATCCTCCTCCTCCTCCTCTCTCTTAGATGTGTTAAATCCTTTTATCTCCGGGGCTCACGGCGTGAAGGGATCACTTGTTCCTTGCAAAAGGACTTACTGCATCTTTTGTGAGTGATTTTCATGCTGAAGGGGCCCTGAACATAATCCTGTCCTGCCTGGCTGTTCTTACCAGGGGTTTTCTCCTCCTCCAACCAAATCCTTTTCGTTTCTTCTGCTGGGGACAGTTGTCAGGCAATACTGGCGACCAGCCCAGGCAAACAGGGGCTCATTACCAGTTATTACCCCTGGGCTCACCACTGAAATTTGGCACAGGTGGCCAGCAAGGGAGGAAGAGATTAAAAAAACCCCAATTTTCTGTCATTTGAAAGACGTACAGTACGTGTGGAAGGAGAACAGTGACTCTTGGGACTTTAGTTCTTGTTCTGTAGTTGTTTCTGCTTTGGAATTAAGTTTGCAATGGGTTTGCCTAAGCCAGGTCTTCTGTGGGTGGCGATCCTGCAAGACACCAAAAAATAAAGCAATTTTTCTAAATGAAATACATTTTTTTCCAAAGCTGCAGTGAGAGAGAGTCCCTGGACAAACAACAACATTAAGCTCAGAGCAATAAATCTGCAGGAAGGTACTGAGCCCCGTGACTGCAGCACCTTGTGCAGCAGCAGTGAGAAAAGAGTTTCATTTAATAGAGCTGGGGAGGAAAGGTAAATTTTGCTGAGGGAAAGGTGCCCAAAAACCTGTGTGAGGGGTGTGGGGATGGATGTTGCTGCTCCTCTGGGGGAGAGGATCTCACCCAGACATAGCAGTGACTCCTCTCCACTGGTGTGTTGTGGGTCCAGCCCATGATGCTTGATCCCACTTAAAACACTGGATCCGGCTTAATGAGGAAGAATAAATGGAACTTTTAACATCTCTTAACCTCAGTGAAGAGGAACACTAGGAGTGGATGCAGAGATACAGAAAGATAAAACACTAGTGAGGTTTTTGGGCACCAACTTGAGTCTTGGTTCTTCTCCCAGTTATTTTTTTTTGGTTGCATCCCTCTTGTGTGCCCCAAAAGAAGTTCTGCTACCACCCCAGCCAGGACAAGCCTGGAGGATCTCACCAGACCTCTCCATCAGCAGAACCACCCCTTGCTTTGGGCTGTTGCTCTCAGTTCTTGCTAAAAGTGGTAAAATCTTGGTGCTATCTCCCTGGGGTGGGACAGGGAGGTGCTGGGGCAGGGATCCTGGTTCCTTGGATCACAGGGTGGTCCCAGCTGGCCACCAGGACTGGCGTAGAGCCAAGCCATGGTCCTATCCCTTTCTCTTGGACTGAGTTGAATTGCATTGTCTTTTTGACCTCTCTTTGGAGCCTTTAATTTCTGCCCCTCTGGGATGGGACCGGGGCATGAAGAGGAAACTAGAGCAGTGGGGGATTTCCTCCTTCCTTCCTTCCCAACCTTTCTTTCTTTATGCCTCTTTTATTGTTTCTACCTTCAGGGGAATTTTTTTGTGCCACCTTTGTTGTCAAACCCCCTGTCAAACTTTTACACCCTATTTTTGGGACAGACCCCTGTTATGGCTCACTGGGTGCCTGGGCTCTCCCCAGCTTGGTACAATCATCACCGACAATTCAAGCCACACAAACTGATAACACAACTAAGGAGGTGGGTAGATCAAAACTCCCTCTTATCTTCTCCACCTTGGGTTTATCTGGCAGGTCCCTGTGATGGTGTTTTGCTTCCCTACCTCTTCTTCTCCTGCAGACAGTGGTCAGCCTATAGGAAATATGACTTATCTCCACAAAAGCCCTTTTCCTGCAGATGTAATGGAAATGTTTTCTCGCAAGCCAAGTGTTTCCTAAAATAATTTGTGCTGCTACTTTCAGTTAAACTCATATCTTGATTGTGTTTCCAGGAGTGGCTGCTCCCAGTGGCTGGTGGGGAAACCGTGTTTCAGGAGGAGGTCTGAACAAGGGCATGGAGTGACATGACAAGGGGGAATGGCTTTAAAGTGACAGAGAGCAGGGTTAGATGGAATATTGGGAAGGAATTCCTGGCTGGGAGGGTGGTGAGGCCCTGGCACAGGGTGCCCAGAGAAGCTGTGGCTGCCCCATCCCTGGAAGTGTCCAAGGCCAGGTTGGACACGGCTTGGAGCCACCTGGGATAGTGGAAGGTGTCCCTGCCCATGCCAGGGGGTTGGAATGAGATGATCTTTAAGGTCCCTCCCAACCCAGATCAGTCATACTATGATTCCCCTGAAATGGTCAGGCAGCTGTATGAGCTGATAGGTGTAGTCCCTTCCAGCTGAAATATTCAATATTCTATTCTATTTTGTTCCATTCCACTCCACTCCTTTCCATTCCATTCCACTCCACTCCTTTCCATTCCATTCCACTCCATTCCATTCCATTCCCTTTTTGGATGCCTACACAAGGCCCAGCTGTAACTCCTCTGCCTCCTCCAAACCCACTCTGAACCCAGGCAGCTCCCACAGGACCTCAAATGTGTTGCAGCCTCCCCATCCCAAATCCCACTTCCCAGGTCCTTCTCAAGCCAGATTCTGACGTGGGGGAGTTAAATTTTCCCACCAGAAACTTGACCTTCCATCAGATCTTCGATGTACGACCGGTGTCAATAGACAGGCTCTGTAAGAGAAGATACTTTGCCTGTGTGCCAGCACAGAGGAGCAAAGCAGATCTCTGCAGAGCAGCATTAGGCTAAAAATCAGTCCTTGGAAGTGTGACTCCTGTTTTGGAGGGTTGGAAGTAATAAATGAGTGCTTCATGGGGAAATAAAATGATAGCAGTTCTTCTGCACTGTTCCCAAATGGAAGAACCTCCTCCCCAAACCGGGTTGTTGCCTTGACTCCAGAGGGATCCATGGGTAAAGTGGCTCAACGCAGCCTATGGTTCCTGAAAGGTGAAAAATTGGTCAAATTTTCCTGGGGTGAATTTGAGCAAGAGCCCAGAACTGGTAGTAACCACAGGGGGAAATTCTCTGTGGAAATTCTGGAGCTCCTGCAGTGATTACAAACAGAAGAATAGACCCAGGTTTTTATACCAGTTTAGCAGTGAAAATACGCCGTTTTGGCATTGCAGCACATTGCAGAGCGCTCTGCAGTGGGAGAGTTCTCTCTTGTCAGGCGAGTTGTCCTTCAACTGCATCCCCCACTGAGGAACAGCTTCATCATTTGAAGTTTAAAGAATTCTTCAGAAACCAACCACAGATCTCTTTGCGTCTGATAATGTGAGGTAATTGGTTGGGCTCAATAACCTTGGAGGTCTTTTCCAACCTTAATGATTCTGTGATTCTGTGTCACCTTATCCCTTCAGGGATGTAAGAGACCGTCATAACAGGGATGGACAATTGCAGTCAGTGCATCCCTTGGCTGTCCCCTTACAAGGGCTGGATCTACTTTATTTTGGGAACCACTTGCAGGGCTCTGCATGGTGAGCCTCCTGTCTGAGGGAGACTCTGTCCTGACAACCAGCAGGTCTTGTCCTGCTCTCACTCTGAAATCCTGTGACTTCAACTACATTTGGAAGTTCCTCAGGTTTCCACCCCTTGTCCTCCTCTGCTCTCCCTCCTGCTGGACACAGTGATACCAGAACGTGGAGTTTGATACGACTTTGGAGAGCAGGAGGCAAGCCCTGAGTGAATGACTCGTGGTTTATGCCAGTGTTTATTTCTACAAATACCTGTTCTGGTGGGAAACCAAGAGCAGTTTCCTTAGTTCAGAGTTTACCCTGGCATTTTTACTTTTCCCCAGGTGTCAGCTCTCAGGATGATGCAGACCCAGGAGAAACCATGACCGCCACGGGCAAAAAAACCACCACGATGACCAGCCCTGCAAGGACTGCAGTGACCTCATCAACCACCTCTGCATCGACACATACCCCAACTCAAATGGCCAGCACCACTGCCACCAAGGAAGGAACCACTGTGGCAACCACTGCTCGAAGCATCACCACGGCTGCAGCTGACCAGGGAACGCCACCGGCCCCCACTGCGACGTCACCTACCACAGTGACAGGGACCACCCCCACAACCCTGGGGACCACACCGACTGACACCACCACCACATCACCCCACACATCTGGGAAGGACAGCTCTTCACACAGCTCCACTACCCTCACAGCCAGCCCTGCTGCAGGCTCCACTGCTCCCCAGCAGCCCAGTAGTGCTACACCCATTTCGGGAAGCTCGGGGACCACCACTGCTACAAAGACTGACCTTGCTAAGGTGACCAGTCCTCCAGGAGGTGTCGGGGCTGTGGCCACACCCTCTCCCAGCACACAGCCTCAGGGAAAACAGCCTTTGGATCATTTGCCCAGCACCACTGTGAGCACCCCAGTGCCGAGGACTGACCCTTCCCAAAGCTCCAAGGAGTGTGTTGTCACTCCTGTCCCATGTGCCACCAAGCAGCCTCCTTCTTCTTCCAGTTCTCCAGTCCAGAGACCAACCCCTTCCACCAGTCCTGGAAGCACCGGCACCTCTGTTACCCCTCCGACTGGGCCCCCGTCCCTCGCCACCACTCCGACGTCACAACCTCGCAGCAAAGACACGGTCCCAGAGGCAGCCACCACGAGAGCTCCTGGGGCAGGTAACAGAGGACAGGAACCTTGGTTTCTTGTGCTGGGGAGGCTTTTTTGTGGTCTCTTCCTCCAGCTGCCCTAAACACCTCCTGTCATTATGGGCTGTCACCACCTTGTCTCATTTTAGGACTTTCCAGCGCAGTTGTCTGTGTGACAAGCGGGTGTTTAGGTCCCTGTTGTCCTCGGTGGAGGCCGAGTCAATGCAGTTAGTGAAATCCAAGGAATGAGTCAACTGGCAAAGCGCAGGCATTGGCTTTTGGATGGACCAAACGGTGCCTGAAGCACCATCAACTGCAGTGACTCGATCCTCAGTGATGGCAAACAGGAGCAGCGGCGAGGGGTTGGGGACTGAGGCGGGAGAGCTGGGGAAGCGGTGTGACAGCCCCCGGAATGCTGCCCGTGGAAGATCCCTGGCACAGCTGACAGCTTAGGGAAGGCTGTCTGGGCATGCACAGAAAATGAGCTTTAGATGACTAAGGAGATTTTGTGGTTAAACTCCGAGTTTACAACCCCTAAGGAGTCTGACTTTGGTAGGACGTTCATCAGTGCTGTGGGAGGGCTTGTGCTGCTGGCTGCTGTCTAAGCAGCATTAGGAGTGTCCACGTGCTGCTTGGGACCTTGCTGAACACCATTAAGGTGTTCTCTCTGACCTCTGGAGCTTTACAGACTTGTATTAGCTCCTAAGTGTCCTGCTGAGGCACAGTTCAGCCTCCCAAACTGGCATTTTGTCTGGTGGCATTTACAGAGAAGTCATCACCCTGTGGGACTGTGAGGGCTCCATGGAGCCTTCCAAACCTGGCTGGGATGGCGGGATCAGCTCACATGTGGCTCTAAATAAAAGCTGTGATCGTGCTGAAGCCCTTTATTATCTTGCCCTGGAAAATGCTGTTCTCAACCCAATTTCCAGGTACCTGGAATTAGAAGCCACTCAGAAACCATCACCACCCCACTCAGCCTCCCAGCTGCTGGCATCACTAAATGGGCCAAGGTTTTATTGCAAGGCCATCTTCACGGGCTTCCCCCAGTCATGTTTTCAGTGTGGGGGCAGGAATGAGGTGAAATGGGTATTTTCATGAAGGATGTTTCTTTTTCCTTTCTTCCCCCTCCTGCTCCGCAGGACTGTTCTCCACTGAAGGATGATATATAAAATTATGTTAATTTAAGTTTGGCCTCAAGCATTAAGCTTGAAGAGGTCTAAAAACCCCTTTATATTTAACAAATAGCTGACAGAATGCAGGAGAAACAGATGGCTTTGGAATGAATTCTCTCCTGGAGCCTTCAGAATGTGTCTGGGAGAGAAATACCCCTCATCTTTTCTGTGGAAGAGACAGGAGTCCCAAAAGCAAACAGACTGTGAACATCCTGTGGCATTTTATTTCTCTTTGCCACCACTTAAGGATCAATTAGGAAGCCAGGGATGAAGGTCCATGCCTCCAAAGGGATGTGGGGAGGCAGGAGGCTGCTGTGCTCCTTGCACTGCTCCACTGCACAAATAATTCTAAGATGCTACAGACCTTAACCGAGTCCTCGGAGGTGACCTCAGGTATCAGAGACACCTGCACGAGGCTGGTAGATTTGAGACTTGTGCCCTCCTGGAATATCAGGCAGGACACCCCAGGCTGTCTCCTATAGAACCAGGCACTACTTCTAAGCGTGTGGCTCTGGAATTTTTCCATGGAGGTGCAGCCAGCAGAGGTTGTGGCATTACATCCTTTCCCAACAGAGGTGGGTGGCAGATCCTGGGCAGCCAGGTCTGCCCCTGCTGAGGCAATCTCCATGGAACACATCCCAGATAAAGTGAAATGAGGGTCACCCCATACTTCTAAATGATTGCCCAGCTACCCGCACACGGGCCTCCAATGGCCTTTGACTCCTCTTTCCAGAACACTCTGATGGGTTTCAGCAGCAGGAAATAAAATCAGTAATTATATTCTTTCCATATCAAAGTTAATTAGAAAAAAAAAATTAAAGAAGCAACTTAAAGTCTCTCCAGCCTTTGACACAATGAGCTTTGAGGCTTCCATATGAAAGTTAATTTAAAAAATAAAATTACAGAAGCAACCTAAAGCCTCTCCAGCCTTTGACACAATGAGCCCTTCAAGCTGGGCTGGAGCTGAAGATCGATTTTGAGGTGATCCCTAACAGAGCTGTGCCAGCTGTATCCTCTATACTGTGTCAGCATCTCTCTGCTTGTTTTTTGGTGCATACTGGGGAGCCAGACCAGAGTACCCACGATGTTGGACCTGCATCAGCCAAACCCACCAGTGCCTCCCAGAGCCCTGCCAGTGCCCGGACACCGGCCCCAGCCGTGGGGAACCAGACAGACAGCTTCAGTCCTGGCCACCAGCACCCCAACATTTCTTTCCCAAACAAGGTAACGGCACCGGAATGGGAAGGTGGGCACCTGGCAGTGGTGTTAATTTAGCTGCCATCCCATGAGCATGTGAAGTCTGTGGCTCTTCTCACAGTTCCTGTGTTAGAGAGAGAGAGATCTGCCAGCAAAGTAATTCCAGGTAGAATCACAGAGCTGTCAGGGTTGGACAGGGCCTTTAGGGATCATTTACTCCCATCCCTTTCTCCTGTAGCTTTCCAGAGAAGAGACAATGAGGATGGAGGTGAAGGGGAACATGTCCAGGGGAAGGGGCTGGAGGCCCAGGGGGGGCTGAGGGAGCTGGGGAAGGGGCTCAGCCTGGAGAAAAGGAGGCTCAGGGGGGCCCTGGTGGCTCTGCACAAGTCCCTGACAGGAGGGGGCAGCTGGGGGGGTCAGACTCTGCTCGCAGGGAACAAATCATGGGTTGTTGGATTGGTGACCAACTGTCCTTCCAACCTTTGTCCACCACTGAGAGCTGTTTTTCTTCTGCCTTTCCAGCTCATCTGTAGTGACCAGATGCAACATACCGGGCCCACCATTTATCTGAAAGAACCCAGAACCTGCGTAAGTACCACCTTTATAGCTGCCATGGAGGATTAGCAGCTGTTGGAGGTTCAGCTTTTAACCTGTGGTGCTCTGAGCATGTGAGAAAATGCTCAGAAATGGGGGAATTTCATCAAGGATTCAACCAATGCAAAATGTTGAATGCAAACCCAGGCTCAGCAGTGTCACCAGTGGGGGATGTGGCAGGAGGAGAAGAGGTCAGTGTGGTCTTCTTCAAGTAGAAGGCCCAGCTGAGCCCACCTTACAGGTCTTACAGAAAGATAAATGGGAAATTTTAAAAGGTAAATATTTCCCTATGCAAAAGCTAGCAGGAAACTTTTTGCCTAAATTGAGGGGCTGGGATTTTGTCCCAAAACTCAAGAAAAAAAACTTTTCCTCCACAGTTGTTGTGTACTTGCTGAGATCTTGCACCTCACACAGGAGTAGGGTGGCATCCAACTGCAGAGCAACTGGGAAGCACAGGAGCCTGGAGTTTGAGACTCACTGTGCTCCTCAGTGCTCTCACAGAACCCTAAAGTGAGATGAAAATTCCATTTCACTTGTTTCAGACCTTCTACAAGACCAGTGAGAAGTAAAATGTGGTGGAAAGGCTGGGGACAGGCAAGCCTAAACCAGGACCACACACCAAGACCCCTTCTGGAGGGTGGGCCCTGCCTGCTGGTGCTCCTGAGGGATATCCACATCCAGAATGGTTCTTGTGGAAACTGTGAGCTTCCTGCAGTGGGGAAGATGCACTCTGCTGATTAGCTCCAAATAAGAAGATGTTTTAAGTTGGTGATAAAGAGGAAGAGACACCAGTAAATGGCTGGTGAGGTCCTGACAGAGTGACTGTGGGTAGGCCTTGGGGTGGGTTTTGGCATGATAATGCTCTGGTTTCTGGCAGAGTAAGCAATGGAAAATTGGCACTTCAGGGACCTTCTCACAGCCTGTGACATGGGCAGGGACACCTTCCACTATCCCAGGTTGCTCCAAGCTCTGTCCAGCTTGGCCTTGGACACTTCTAGGGATGGGGCAGCCACAGCTCCACTGGGCAACCTGCTCCATTGTCTCACCACCCTCACAGTAAAGAATTTCTTCCTAATATCCAACCTAAATCTCTCCTCTTTTAATTTAAAGCCATTCCCCTTTGTCCTGTCACTCCCTGCCCTGTCCTAAATGAATCACAGAATCAGCCAAGTTGGAAGTGACCCTTAAGTGAAGCCACACCATGTTCACAAAACCCCTTCAGACACATTGTGAATGCAGCTACTGACCACAGCAGCTCTTGAAATCCCCTGTGTCTGGGTGATGGCCCTGCCTGGCAGCCCTGGAAAGGGCTTGGACCTCCCAACATCACCCACTGTTGTCCTGGAAGAGGGAAGGCACCTGCCTGCTCCCTGTGCTCCCCTTCCTACTCTGGCTGCTGCTGGGTGTGAGTGCTCCTTGCCCACACACCTGCAGAAGTGGTGATGTCCCTAGTGATGCTGCCCTTAATGCTGAGGATGATTCCAAGGAGGGACCTTATTTCCCTGAAGCCCCAGCAGGACAGTCTCTCTTGAGACCATCCTTTTTCCCATGTAATGTCTGGACACAGCTGCAGGTTCATGCTGGAAAAGCTTCCCAGCGAATTTTGTATTGAATATATTAAAATATTCAATCAGATTGACAAAATCCAATTTTGGAGACTTAAGGGACTTAGGACCATGCTGGTGTTTAAAGCTTCCCCCCTCCTCCTGAGCACTGGGATGCTCTGCCCAGAGCTGCTGTCCTTCCCACGGAGCTGTGCTGGGAGGCTTTTTTGGAAGCAGAGATGGTGAGGCTGGGAAGCACCAGCGGGCTGAGGGATGGGCAGACACATCTTGGCATCGTCCACCACTCCCCTGTGCCCACTCTGGAGCCATGGAATGTTGGAGCTGGCCAGCCAGGGAGTCTCCCACCCTGTTTCCCTTTGATTCCTCTGGGTGTAATAACGAGCCAGAGCATTGTTAGCACAAAATGCCAATTCTGCCCCAAAACAGCCACAGAAAAGCTGCAGGGTTGCAAGGGTGCATCCTCCCATCCCATCGCCCTCCTCGGCTGCCAGAGTGCCTCCCACCCGCTCGCCCTTAACTTTCCACTTGTATTCCTGAAAACTGCAGCCCGTTTTGTGCCTCTTGGGAGGCCGAGCAGATAACGGAGCAATGGCACTATCTGGTTTCCCTGCTTTGTAGGCCTGGTAAACACGTCTGTAGCCAAATCCTGACAGCAAAGTGAAAAAATCCTTTGCGTTCCACAGCCCGTGGGAAAACAGGAAAGTGTGTGCTATAAGGAGAAGTGTTCCAGAAACAGCTCCAATCCTGCTCCGAGAACAAGCCAGAGTCGGGGTGGCATTGTCCTAAGAATTCAGATCCAGCAAGAAACCAGAGAAGCATCAAGGGCAATGTAGGGGACCAGTGGTGGGGGACATGTCTGGATCACACAGAGCAGGGGAGAGGACACTGCAGAGCCACCCACTCCATGCACAGCTGGGCTGGTGGGGCAGCACCAGCAACCGGGGGGACACCAGCAAACTGTTGGGACTGAACCCAGGAACTGCAGACATTTCACCCCACCACACCTCACTTTCTCCAGAAAAAAAAAGGAATTCAAATTATAAATCCTAAGAAAAAGCCAAAAGTGGTACAGTTGGTACCACTTTGTAGACTGTACATATTTCATGGGCTGGTTGGTTCCCTGCATCCTTCCTCTTCAGATGATGCTTTGAAGCAGTGCTGAACAGTTTGGTCCATGTCCCCCACCTTCTCCCTCTCCTTCCTTTGCTTGCAGGAGGATCTTAATGAGTTTTTCAATAAGACTTGTTAGCTCAGTGCCTCACATTCCATAGGATGACTTCTCCCAAGGTCTGGCTCACAAACGCATTTTCAGTTGGGTTGCTCCTGCCTTGGAGGGGATGGATGGATGGATGGATGGATGGATGGATGGATGGATGGATGGATGGATGGATGGATGGATGGATGGATGGAGAGACAGATGGATGGACGGACAGACAGACAGATGGATGGACGGACGGACAGACGGACGGACGGACGGACGGATGGATGGATGGATGGATGGATGGATGGATGGATGGATGGATGGATGGACGGATGAACGAGCAGATGAATGGATGGATGGACGGATGCTCTGCTCCTCATCCCAACCCCAGAACGAGTTAGGTGAAACACGAAGTGATGATGACAGAGGTGGTTGGTGTAGCCTGAGCTGTGGTTCAGCCACACAACCCCATGTCCATCTCCCAGGGGTTCCTCTTCCATCGTCCCTTCCTGTGTCCTCCACCTGGACACAGATGTGCCCAAGGAGCTGAGTCGGTGGATGCTGGGGAGCACCAGAACCTGCTGCAGTGGGAGATGCAAAAGCCACAGCAGGACCACTCAAGCGCACTGGAATTGCTGTGTGATACCCACTGGTGTGGGGACACAGGACAGTCCCTGGAGCAGGCGAAGGAACTCCCTCACCGTGCAGGGTCGTGGTCCCCCCTCGCCCCGTGCAGCTGGCGGGGATGGTTTGTTGACTCAAGTGCTGTTACCTCATTCGGGGATGTTGGTTTTAGGTCCCCGCCAGTGTGGGAACCGGATCCGAGCTGCTCGGCAGCGCCTGTCAACTCTGGCCAAGGAATGCGAGCGGCTCCGGCGGTGCAGGGGGAGCTGCCAGGGGCATCCCTGTCTGCCCAGCGGCCTCACCCTGCCCCTCTCAGCCCTGGAAAGGGCCAGTCCCTCTAGCTCACCCTCGCAAGGGCTTTAGGCACTGCTCATCAGAAGTGGTTTCAGTAGCCGGTTGGATTTTAGCTTCGCATCCTATTTCCCTCCCCACCCAAAAAAGGGTCTTTTTCCCCCCATGGGGTGGTAGGGGGAGAAACAGCTTATAAAGGGCTGGGGGAAAGCAGAGCTGCGGCAAAGCCTGGGGAAGGGGGATGCAGGCAGGCAGCAGAAAGCGCTGCACGGGCGGGGGCTGGTAAATCACAGGACATTCCAAGCGTAGGAGCACAACCCAGCGTCCAGACGTGATAAAACCACCGCCGTCGCCAAGCTACAGCCCCCGTCCTGCTGGGAACCAGCTTTCCAGGGAATGCCGCCCTCGGGCTGCCCTGGCACGGGGCTGGGGGCAGACTTCCCACCCCCTCTCTTCCCGGGGACCGTACAACCCCACAGAGGGGCCCCGGGGAAGTTCTCCCGGTGCAAAGCGAAAGGACAGGAGAGGGACAGTGGCCATTCCCAGGGACAGCCGGGGCCTCACGATGCTGAGCTCACCCCCGAACTGTCCCCGGGGCTGGCCTTCCGCCCCGGCAAGCGCATCCTGTCTCCACTGCTGCTTCCCAAATATTTAGATAAGATGGGGTGAGATTAGGTGCGTCCCCGGGCCGGGCAGCTCCCATCTCAAGCAGGGTGCTGCCGGCCACCAGTGGTGTTGGGATGCTAGGGGAAGGTTTGGGGTGATGGAGCAGGCAGGAGCAGAGCCTTTCCCAGCCAGGTACTTCATTTCAGCATGGATTGAGGGCTTTAACACACAGGAGCATCTGCGGAGGACTTGTGCACACAGGAGCTGTATATACAGCACCTCTCACACAGGACCGGTGAGAGCCAGGTCTGTGCACAGAATCATGGAATCATTTAGGTCGGGAAAGCCCTCTAGGACCATCAGGTTCAAACGTTAACCCAGCACTGCCAAATTCACCACCAACTCATGTCCCCAAGTGCCACATCCACACATCAGGGTCTGTGCATGCAGGAGGGTGATCCCCTCTACCTTGGTGAGCTCCTGGATGCTACAAAGCATCAAGCAAAAAACTTCAGGAACACCTCAGAAGGAGTGTGGGCTCCATCCACCCCAGGATGGAGGGATGGATACCATCTCTTCAGGGATGCTTCAGCTTGCCCAGAGAAGCTGTGGCTGTCCCATTCCTTGAAGTGTTCAAGGTCAGGTTGGATGGGGCTTGGAGCAACCTGGTCTATGGAAAGTGTCCCTGCTCTTGGCAGAGGGTGGAATTGGATGATGTTTTGGGTCCCTTCTAAGCCAAACCACTCTGTGATTTATTCTGTGATTCTATCCAAAACCAAGACACTGTGTCTTGCTCTTCCCTGCAGAGCTGTGGGGAAGCTCCAGGCAGAACAGGGACCTGTGTTGGTGGGGACAGAGGGCAGAAAGGCCTGTGGGGGAACTGTGGGGCTGCACAGCCCTGCCCTGCTCCCGCTGTGGCCCCCCGGCCTCCCCAGCCCCCCCACCCTGCTTCCCTCAGGGACCTGCTATTCCTGGAACACTGAAAGCTGCGGCTCACAGATAAGGCTGGTGCAGGGCCCCGGTGAGGAACGGCAGCCAAGAGCTCGGCTTCTTATAAAGAAACTACTTTTAAACTTTTCCTGTTCCCTGGGAGGGCCGGCGGCAGCCGGGCACTGCAAAGGGATGAGGGAAGATCACAGAATCTGTTTGGTTGGAAAAGGCCTCTGAGATCACCGAGTCCAACCCATGACCCAACACCACCTCTTCAATCAGACCATGGCACTGAGTGGCACATCCAGTCTTAAAGGGGTCATTCTATAAGGATGGGACAGCCTGCACCCCTGGTGACGGGCCAGGATGTTCCTGGGCAGTCCCTGGTGGGGGAGCATTGCTGACCCTCGCTGTCACTGCAGGATGAGTGGAGGACTGCCAGCAACAACATCTCCTTCTTTGAGAGCTTCTGCTCCACGGCCCAGCACGTGTTTGACACCAGCAGGGACACGTGCACGGTGATGCTGACGGCCTGCGAGCCCCGATCCCACCGCTGGGCCGTGCAGGCGGTCCTGCACCGTGAGTACCACCCCACCCTCCTGCTGCAGTGGCACTGGGCACCCGGGAGCTGGAGGCTTGGCAGGGCCCTCAGGTCTACTAGAGCTTGGCCAAGGGGCCCTGTTCCTGCAGCTGCCCCATCCCAGTGGTTGGGAGAGGTACAACGATCCCAGAAATGAGCTTTGCGCCCCAAGGAATGCACCAGATCCCTCTGCTGTGTTGAATCAAGGCAGGGATCAGTCTCCAGGAGGAAAAATTCCTCCCAGATGGTTAAAATCAAGTGCCCAGTTCAAATCCTTCCCCAAAGACCACAGAAAGGAGCTACTTGCCCATGCCAGAGCCCTGTTGGGATACTCAGCTCAGTCTGGGAGTGCCCAAACATTGCTTTAGGACTGGGGTGCTGGGGAGATGGAGACATCCTGCTGCCCTAGCAAGAGGGGGAGGAAGGCCTGAGCTCCATCCTGCTCTCACTCATCATCAGAGCAGGGGTTGCGTGGGTGGTCCAGACTCCACATCCAACCTCAGGGAAGGCACCCAGGCACTGGGGACTAATCCTTGGAGAGCCAGGTACAGCCCCTCACTGGGCTCACTTGTAAATCAGCCACTGGAGATGGATGGTGGGGCCTGGGGGCTCTGGGGCTACCCCCTTCCAGAAGAGGTCCCGGCTCCTTGTCTGGCTGTGAAGCACCTACAAGGGTTAGGTTCATCCCCACACATCTCCTCCTCCTGAAAGGGGGTCACCCCACTGACCAGGGGATGGTGGCACGATCCATCCCCCTTCCACAGCTTGTGCTCACTGAAGCCTCTTTCTTCCCCCAGTTCCCTTGGACTCTGAGGAAGTCTTCAAGGGGCTGAAGGAGAAGAAGGAGAAGTTAGAGGAGGTAAGTGGGTCCCTGGTCACGGCACAGCTGCCCCACTGGTGGGTGTCCCCCAAAGGTGGGTGGCACGGGAGCCTGACCTGTCCCTTCTGCAGCAGCTTGGCATCATCAACATCACCTCTGACAAAATGGTGGAGGACATGACCATCAACGACGAGTTCAGCACCCCCCTGATCATCACCATCATCACCCTGGCCGGGTCCCTGCTGCTCATCGCGGCCATCTACGGCTGCCACCAGCGCTTCTCCCAAAGGAAGGACCAGGTGAGGTGGCAGGGGGGTGGGACAGGTATCCCAAGACCTTTTTCATCGCAGAGGCACCTTCAGGAGATGAGGATCATCAGTGTTGCTGTCTCTGCTGGTGGAAACATCCTGGCTTGCCCAGGGGGCACCACCCTGGGTCGTAATTGTGACGAGAAAGGCTTTCCCAGTACAAAGCCCCATTCCAAAAACCAGCTGTACCCCTCAAAAAATTTCCTGAAATACTTTTATGAGTATTTCAGAGCTGGGTTGGGTGCCCAGAATCACCCCCAGGGGTGCCAGGGAGCTCCAGGCTGCCTGCAGGGAAGAAGGAGGGCATCAGCAGGAGGGGCATGGACACCACAGGGCTCAGCCTTTGCAAGAGCTGGGCCAGGGCCAAATTTCAGAGCAGGAGCATCAGGATTTAAGGAAGAACCAACACAGAAAGAGCAAATAATGTGATTTTTATCTCAGGAAGCAATTCTGGGTGATTTTAGAGTAGCATCCACCTGCAAGGACTGGCCATGACTACACCCTGAGGCACCGAGGTTTGCACTGGTCCCAGCTGCTCTTCCTGAGGATTTGGCCCTGGGACAGACAGAAACAGAAAGGGAAAATAATTATGAAATCAGATTATACAATCAGGGTAAACCACCCCCTCCCCCCCCCCGATGGAGAAGCAAACTCCTTCACTCTTACTTCATTTTCCCCTGGACCAGCTCATCCTTTCTCAGTGATCCCAACCTCTGCCCCGTGGGAAAACAAGGGATAAAGCTTTAAATATTTACAGAACAAGGTAGGTGAACACAGGAGGGAGGGAAGAGCAAACCAGTGCCAATGTCAGACTTGTTTGTACTTATCAGGCTTAATTTTTTGGGAAGAAATAGGGGAAGATGCAAGACCTCAATAAATATTTGACCTGTGCTGTGGTCATCCTGGAGCTTATGGGATTTCATCATTCCTTTGATGAAACCTCCCTGGTTGGGGTGAAAAACATCCCAGCAGGGACAGAGAACAGCATAACACGCCCCATGTTGTTCAGAAAACAGGTAGAAATAGGGTATTTTTAGCGATGTCCCTAAAATAACCTGGTGCAGAGGAACAGGTACCAGTTCCAGTTGGATGTTCCAGAGGTAAATAAATTCCCACCAGGCACAGTGCAAAGTAGCAAAACCAAAGCAAGGGATGCCAGTTCCGAAAATCAAACACATTCCTCCTTCCTGGCTTTGTTTTCGGGTGGTTTCTTTTGTTCTCCTTCTGTTTCGTTTCCAAAAATGACTTGAAAGTTTTTTTCTATTTTTTTTTTTTCCCTCCAACCTTCCCCTTCCCTCCCTGTTGTTTTATCTTGGAAATACCCAGAACATCCACCCTGATGTCCCCGGGTTTGATGATGGACATGTGGCCCTGATCTTTAATGTGAGTGTCAACACAGGGATCGGAGGGGCGGGCGCCGCATCCGTAACACCCCCAGCTCTCACCTCCGGCGCTTGGTAGGGCCCAGTAGCTTTTAACAGGACTAAAGCCCAGCTTTACAGCCCCCTTCCCCTCGCTGCATGGCTGGAGGGTGCCTTGCCATGGTGGGAGACCAGCAGTCCCACAGGGAAGCAGCCCCTGGGAGAGCCCAGGTGTGTCCTTTGCTTTCGAGCATCCCACAATCCCCACCCACACCCCCCTGCCACGAGTGACACAGGGGACACCCAGCAGTGCCTTTGCAGCCCCTCTGCCAGCGCCAAGCCCTGCGGTTTTGCTTCTCCATCCCCTTCCTTCTCCATGGATTCCCTCCCACGCCTGTCTCCTGACATTTACTGTAATAGAGCAAGCTGTGAATCCAGGCAGATTTTATCAGGGCTCCCCAAAAAGGGCTGAGCAAGGACTGCAGTTCCCCACTGAATCCTTCCAGGGAAGGATAGGGATGAAGGACCCACCGAGAGCCCTGTGCTTCCCAAAACGGGCTGATCAAGGACTGCAGTTCCCCATCGAATCCCTCTAGGGAAGGATGGGGATGAAGGAGCCCAAGTGGATGCAAAATTAGGATGGGCTGGGGTTCTGCCAAGGGCTGAAGAGCTGAGTCAGAGCCTGAAGCACATCACACCAAAGGACCAGGGTGACAAAGTGCCATATTCCATCTTTCCCTGCCTGGTTGCCATTGAGAGTTCCAGAATGAGAAGGGATGATGCTCAGCAGCTGGCAGGTGGGAGCTGCCCCTGAGTAAAGAAGGAGAAGAATAATAAAGCAATTTAAAAAGTCAGGGGTGGGGAGAAAGGGGAGGGGAAGAGCAGATTTGAGGTAGGGAGGCAGGAGATGGGATGCAGCGATGCTCAACCTCTTCCCAAGGTCCTGGGTGGAACAAAGTGAAGCTGGCAGCTGCTCCTGGAGGTTTTCTACATGTCTCTGGCTGCTCTTTCCTCCTTCCCATCATCAGCAGAGTCTCCCTCTTGACAGCTCCATGCTATCCCCTCGCTGCCCCCTGCCTCAACCTCACCACAGAAGTCTCTCTATGTAGTTACATAAATCTATATGGGGCAGCTGTCACAGCTGGCTGGGAGGTGACAGCCCTGAGGTGACACTCACAGCGTGGCCAAGGTGTTGTTCAGTGGGGTTTATGGTTTTCTTTCCTCATAGCAGCGCCTGACCGAGGAGATGCAGACCATGGAGAACGGCTACCACGACAACCCCACGCTGGAGGTGATGGAGACCTCCTCCGAAATGCAGGAGAAGAAGGTGAACCTCAACGGTGAGCTGGGGGACAGCTGGATCGTTCCTCTGGACACCCTCACGAAGGAGGACCTGGAGGAAGAGGAGGACACGCATTTATAGGATGCAGAAATTGATCAAGCAAAAAACGACCACCCCCCACAAAATAAACAACCCAGCGAACCCTACACACACACAGCTCCAAAATAAGGCAAAATTCCCCCCAAAAAGCAGAAAACCCCTTAATGAACTAATCATGGCCCCTTGTGCCACCACACGGGGTGCAGGATGGAAGAGGAAAGGATGTGAGAAGACACCTCTGGGGCACATCAACACAAGCCACTTTGGTGGCCACATCTGGCCAAGCATCCTCCATGCCCCATCCACCTCCCACACCAGACCTGACCAGCCATGGGCAAACAGGGTGGCTTTGCTCCAGAGGAGCTGCTGGTGTCTCCTCCAAGCATGTCCCATCCCATCCCACATCTGACCACTCCAGCTGCATCCTCCAGCTACGAAGCGACTCAAAAATCAAGAGAAATTAAGTAAATAGGACGGGAGATGGAGCACGTCTGACAGCAAAGCAGCACCTGGCAACTACAGCTCGAAAAATCCTCTGGCCCACGCTGTTTAGTCATCACCCTGCCCTCCCTGACACCCAGGTATTGAGTGGAGAAAGCTGGAACAGCCTGTTTCTTTTTAATGCGGTTTCCATCCTCTCCTCAGAGCTAAAACGCACAAGAGCCCCTCGTTGTGCCATAGGCAAATGGATGCATCCGGACCCAGCGGGATGGGAGGGATGCAGCAGTGCCAAGTGACGCTCAGCCCTGCTGCCAAGGGCTGTGGAACAGATCCTGCACCCACTCGGAGACTGAGAGAGGTGCAGCAGCTTCCTGTTTTGAAAGGATGAGATGGAGGGAGAGGAAAAGGGGGAATTCCTTGAGTTCATCCCTCTCAGGAAGGGTGTGGAGAGCAAGAGTGATGCCTGGTCTCTAGCCCAGGTGTGATGTTGGCAGTTTTGTGGTGCAGGAGCCCAGCTCTGGTGCTGTGTTTCCCTACAGAATGCCTTCCAGGAATTATACAGCAGCATCTCACAGCCCTCATCCATCCTCCACGAGACTGTGGGGCACATGCACCACAATGGTTTGTGACTTTTGAGGGCACATTTTCCTGCATGAGCAGCAGAAGAGGTAAAAGAGCAGCAGAACATGAGCCAGGGACCTTGGTGGCATTCAGGGTTTTCCACCAGTACAGCCCTTGGGGTTTCCTCCCCTCGAGGTCTAAAAGCTCTTGAGCTCTTCTTCACAAGTCACTAAAGTAACAGAGACCTGCAAAGCAACTCCCAGCTCAGCAGCGAAGCTGGGGCCGAGCTTTGTCCTGCAGCCCTTGGTCTGTCACCCAGGTCTCCCTTTGCTGAAGTCTTTAGAGGGGAGAAGAAAAACATGGCTGGACTGAGGCCATGTCTGGATTTTGACTCCCCACCACAGCTCCTAAATGGCTCTAAAAGGTTGGGGAGAGTTTCATGCCTTTGCTCAGGTGAAGCAGCTCAGCCCTGGCAGAGGCAGGGATCAGTGGGCTCCATCCTCCAGCACATGAGGACCAGAAGGTCACTTGGCTGAGACCCTCTCCCAGCGTGAGGATGGTGCTTGTCCCAAACCCTCTGCAAATCTGAGGAGCTGCAGATAAGAGCGATGCCCAAACACAGCGCTTCTCCCCTGCTTGCCATAAACCAACACACAACAGGGAGATTTCCTTTGGGCTCTGCCACCAAGTCAGCCCGGTTGGGATCTGCTCCCACGGCTGCCCTGAATGAGGGGAAAGCAGAGCCAAGCAGTGGGAAGCTTGGAGAAACCCTGGTGGAGTTGGGAGTACTCAGGAAGGAGAGGATCGGGGTGGCTCGTTCAGCCCCAGGACAGGCGCTGGCCAAAGATACAAAGTGGCTCTTCCCCTTGTGTCCTGCACTGAAGGGCAGAGTCTGAAGTGTTCAAACCTTTCTATTTTTGTATGTAAATATTCCTGCTATTCATTAGCAATGTATTCCGCACACTTCACTTACCTGTGCACTGCACTATGGGGAAGTAATTTTGGAGGGGAGGGGAAATAACAAAATAAAATCTAAAAAAAAATGTTAAAATTAATAAAAATAAAAATTAAAATTAAAAAAAAAAAATAAGAAAAAGCTAAAGGCTAGCCTGGTAGGGGATTAAAATTTGACACAAAGCAGGAAAACACCTCTTGCCCAGCTAACTCTGCGCCACGGTTTTTCCCCTGTTCTGGCAGCATCAAGTTCAGCTCTTTAACGTGGCCACGAGGCTCAGAGAAGTGGCCTCGGCATCCACAATTGCTCTGGTGAGGATTTTGGCCTCCCAGCTGCCCTGAAAGGTGAGCAGCAGGTCCCTGACCTGACATTTCTGTCCTCCCCAGAAAACGAACAGAGTGAAAACGGGGCAGCAGCGATGCTGTGGCCACAGGGGCTGGAGTTGCACGAGGACACCCTGGCAGGGCATCTCCAGGCAGTCGGGCTTTGGCTTGTGCCTAAAGGTTCCCCTTTCCCAGCAAAGAGATGCCAAAGTGCTTTAATGAGTCAGGTCCAAAGACTTTCCAAGAGAAACCTACAGAGGCTTGAGATCAAGTTACCTTAAATCTTTCCGAGCAGAGACCAGTGAAGATATTAACTGCTCAGCAAGTGCTTATAGTGATTTATATTTGAATAGGAATTGTACATTTATTTATTTTTCCAGACACCATATTTTTAAACCACTAATATTTTATAGTAGATTTTCCTTCCCCTATTTAAAAGAACTATTTCCACAGGAAAAGAAAACAGTACTTTTTTTTCTTTTTTTTTAATGTTGAAAGAGAACATTCTTTTTTGGAAAAAAAAAAAATCAGGTAGGAAATGCAGCAATGAGAATCTTTGGCCTTAACCCTTCCCTTCGTAGACTGTAGCCATAATTGTTAGACCAAAAATAATAAATTTTTAAAAAATTATTTACTGAGGCATTTCCTTCCTCCCTGCCCCTCCTCCCTTCCCTGCGCTCCTCTTCTCTTCCCCCCAAACAGCTTTAACATCCCACACGTTGTACAAAGAGATCCTTGCTCTTACCTTTTGGCGAGAGCTTTACAAACAGCTCAGATGTCCTTGCAAGAGACTTTGCTATTTTCAGATTCACGAGGAAACGTGTAAATACTTTAGGAGCATTTTATCTCCCGCTCACAGTGCCGTGACCCAGCTGATGAGGTTGATACTGTGACTGCTGCCTACAGAAGACACACAGAAGTCATAATCCATGAGGGACTGGAGAAGGAAAACCTAATTCCCCAGGTGGTTGCCTGTTGAACCTTGCACATGTAGTAGAGCTCTTACATACTGTGTGTAGCAGCATCTCTCACGGGGACAGGAGTCTGATTTACACTGGAATTTATTGAGAAACTGGATTGTAAGAGATTATTCTTGCATTTTCCTACAAATATATTTTGAGAGCATCATGTATTTCTGTCAATAAACATTCTTATGTAAAAGACTCGTGTCTTTGGATGAGTGAGGGCGGGGTGGTCAGGGCAGAGCTGGTGCTCCAGGGCCACAACTTTCAGCTCTGGAGATGCTCCATGGGAAAACACTGGACCAGCTGGAACAAAACCAACCCAGAACTTCAAGGTAGCCAGCCATGGAAGAGCCTGTATTTTTCCCATGCAGAAGGAAGTGTTATAGTGGTGGAAAACCTATTAAATTTAAAAACCAGAGGATTCAGAGGGGCAGGAAGTTGGGGTGATGTGAGGGCACCCCCACCACAGCCAGAGCACTTGTTTGAGCTCTTGATGCCTTCAGGCTGACAGAGGGAAAGGCAGCTCACCCTTATTTCTGCATTTCACCCTTATTTCTGCATTTCACCCTAACTCACTCATGGCCTGCAGCCCCTCCTCGCACCCAGGTCAGGCTGTGGAGGAGGGAATCAAACCTCACATCCATAAAGCAGGAGAGGAATCACCCAAGGGCAGCCGAGGGGCAGCAGCAGTGTGGGCAGTTCAGCGGCTCTGCTGGCCTTCAAGCACCCAAAATAAAATGTTTTGTTCCAGGTTAAGTTTCTGCTTATGCAAAGAAAAACAAAATGGAATTTGGGTGAAGTCAGACATTAAAAATCAGCGTTCGCAGCAGCCAATGTTCTAACTCCGTGTTGCTCCACAGTAAAAGCTCCTGTGAATGTTGGGAACACGCTGGATTTATGGGACACTGACTGAGCTCATCAGTGATGTCAGGGAACAGGGCCAGACATAATGCACCACTGGTTTCACAATTTCTCCACCACTCTAAGACCTTCACAGGCATTTTTCCACTCTTCGAAGAGATATGAGAACAAACAGATCTTAAATCAACACCCTTGCTAGCATATACATTTTTATTAAGAAAAAAATGAACAAAATACATTCTCTCCTTATGTACATTACATACAACATAACTACATTTGTAGATATTCCTCGTATCACCCATTCATTTATGTACAGCATGGGGCTCACACACCAACCCAGAAGTCATCAAAGATGATTTATGCCAAGGAAGAAAATTAACACTCCAGGCTGAACAAAGATCATCCATAAAGAAAAGGGTGGGATGGGGAATCACCAGAGTCCAGGGAAGATGCCTGTAACCACCACGGGCTCAGCACAGGGGCAGTCAGAATTTGGCTTGCCTATTAAAACACATGAGCAGTTCAAAGCTTTTATCATCCCATGGATGCTCCTTTCCAGCCCGGGGCTGTCCACACCTCTCAGCTCAGCTCTCCTGTGCTCAGGTCTCCCAGACAACAACTGCAGGACAGACACCAAAGGGAATCCAGACAGACACCAGAGCCTGCAGGATTGCTGGGAGGTGCAAACCCTTCAAGCTGGGTGCCAAAACAGAACAGAGAGGCCAAATTGTGGACAGGGGGTGGACACTCACCGTCCCAGCACTAGGGAGGGAGAACCAGCTTTTGGGGGCCACACTGGGGTGTACAGGACAAGATAATGAACACTGAAGGTCCAGACAAACCATCACACACTACAGTGATACCATCCGAGCAGAGGCAACAGCTCAACAAACAGCTCAAAACCCCACCCCAAGCAGGTGATGGTGCCCTGCCAGCTCACTCATGTTTGACCCCAAGCTACCCAGGCCCAGTCCACGCCACCAAGTCCCCTAAGAGGAGTGACTGTAGCAGTTCCAAAGGGCAAACATTTAACGAGGCTCCATCCTCCCAAAATGAGACACGCTGCATCTCAGCATCTGAATGCACAACATGCACACCACCACCAGCCCACAAGGACGGGAATGTCACCTCCAATTAACTGGGAATGAGCCCACAGACTTTCAATTTCTGCCCCTCAGCAAAGTGGTCTGCGTGGTTCGGGGCCTCCAATTCTCAAGACTCCCATGAACACATTTGTTTGTATAATTAAGCTCTTTTCTCCAGCTGACGGTCTCCCCAGCACCCCCTCATTTCCTGCTGTGGAGGAGGGAGTGCTGGAAGACACAGCAGAAAATACAGCTTTAGCAAATGGTAACAGCTACTAATAACGAGGGGTTTGTTTTCCTTTCCACTACCCCGCACAGCAGCTTCTGAAGTGAGGAGTGTTTTGCACATCAAAACATCAACGGGAGGGATAGGAATGAGGAGGGAGAGATGAAGGCAACATTCACCCTCCACTGCTCGTTTGCATTCCCAGTAACCACAGCAGACAGGAGGGGAAAACAAGTCAGCAGCACAATAGTTCTCCTCCATTTTCCCCTTTTAAGAGCTGAGTTTTTGTCAAAACCTCAAAAAAAAAAAAAAATCATTTTTCAGCCTCAAAGTGGCTTTTTTAATGAACAGACCCTGTTCACACACCGCAGCACTTCGCTATTCAGTGAAACACTGAATAATTGAATCCCTTGGTTACTAAGTCAGGATATTTATTAAAGTGTATTTTCCTATCACTGGGGAGAAAAACCTATCCATTGCTATTTGGGATGTGGCGATGTCTGCAACCACTGGAGCCACTAAAGAAACTAAAAATCTGACCTGGAGCCACTGTTGTGGTCCAGCCTCCCCACCATCATATTAATTAAAAAGCACCTAATCTCCTTTAATCGAACTGGCAGCTTTCATCAGAAAGCTCAGAATGTTTTTAGGTTTTAACAATCCCTTAAGGCAGCCAGACCTGATCCAAAAGCCAATGGTGCTGCACCACCTCCAGTCTGTTTGAGCAGGGTTAAGCCCAACTGGCTTCCTTGCAATTGCTGTGGAGAGAATAAAATTTGTATTATTCTCTCTGGTGTCTTTGGGGTAGACAGGGCCAAAGCTCGAGGTGAAGCTCCAGGACTAGAAGACTGACACTTCTCTCTGAAAAAGCCAGAGAATCCAGCTCAAATTGTAAAATCAGCTCTAAACAGCAAAGCTACTGCTTAGGAGAGTTCTTCAAAGCCCTTCCACAAAGACAGACCACACCTTACACATCTCCTCCCATCAGGCATCCCTGTATTAACCCCAAGACTGTTCCTCTTCTCATTCCCTCTGCCCTGCTACGCTGCAGAAATAAACCAAACACCCCAATACCAGTGAAAGTTTTGGGATGATGAGAGCAGGTGCAGGAACCTAGCACAACCTGAGGGTTGGTATCATCACCCTTTTCTTCTTGGGGCCACACAAAATAAACCCTGAGAGGGGAAGGAAGGAGTATCACAGCACTGAATGTGGGGCCATGGAAGGGCACAAGTAAATAACTCTGTGCTGCAGAGGGAAATCATCTCCCACAATTCCCTGTCCTTACTCAGGATGAGAAACAGCCCTGGAAAGAACAGTGTAAATCACAAGGATCCTTCCTGACTGTTTCAGAGGCAGCAGGAAGGAGTTTTGCAAAGGAAGCAACTGGAGTATGATGTGGAGAAACTGATGCCTCAATAACCCTGACACAGCTCTAACCTTTAGTTCCTCTGTAGGTACCCATTAAACTCAGGGAAGTCTGCAGCATTTTAATAGCAGTGAACAGCCACACAGGGAAAGAAAAGTCAGAATAAATGGGGGAATAACCAAGGGGTTGTGCTTTGACCATCATATCTGCTCAAGATAAGACTTTTCTTTCAAGTTAGTAGCAAACCCAAAAATCTAACCTGATAGAGCCAGTTTTGAGCTATTCACTCACATCCCTGTTTCCAGGAATGAACTGCAATTCCACGCTGGAGCTGAACAGTTGAGTGAGTTCTGACAGCACTCACACTCTCCAGGTCATCAGAAAAAGCTGTGCTGACTTACAGCAAACAGCTGGAAGCCAAGGCAACGTGGAGCTGTGTCTGCACCAAGTATAAACTGAGATTTCAGGGTACCGAGCTGATGCACTGACAGCAGCTCCACTGGAAGCAGAGCACTGAATTTGGGTCACAGCAAGATCTGGAGTTCACCCCTATCAAACCAAGTCCATGAAAGCAAAGCAGACAGCAGCAGTGTTATCTTCAGGATCTGTGCTTGGGAAGATGCTGCCCTGCAGAGCTCCACACCTCAGCCATGCAGCTGGAATTACACCCAACCCACACAGCCATGGCACCCTCCTTGGAGCTGCACGGATACAACCAAGGCACAGGTGGATGATCCCAAACTGCAGCCAGCTCTGTGACCTCTGCAGGAATGCCAAAGGGATACCAGCTGGCATCCCCGTGAGGCTCTCCTGTGGGACTCTCCAGCAGCAATAAGCAGGTCATTAACTGGCTTCCACTCCAAAACCGCGTTTGGATCCATCGCCTACGGACAAAAGCATCTGGAGTCAATTTATCCAAGCGCTGAGCCATGGACTCTTATCCTGGTTCCAGTACAGTAAACCTACTTTTTCCACTCCAACTTTTCATTATAATAGAAGCTTTCAGTAAAAGAGGGATTTTGCCTATAAGCCATTACCACGACTTGAATAATCTCCAGTATAACCTTTTCCATGACAGGATAGGATCAGGTCTCCCATTCCCACAGGCGTTTAGACACACTAACAAGCTTCTGACAGCACATTTACATTTCAACAGTATTTACAGCTTATATACTACTAGCAATCTATATCAAGAACAAGTCATATAGTTGTTCTTAAACTCTCCTCTCACAAAATAAGACCCACCTCCAAATTAACACATGTACTTATTAAAATAGGCCAAGCTCAGAGTTTCTATAATCTTCCCCCTAAATCAAAACACCAATAATTTTAATTTTCAACTGGGTCCACCTCTGTTTCTGTAATAAATACAGCTATAAAACAACACAAGCACTTCCAGAGACATACATGAACTGCTTTTACTGTCAGGACTTCACTTGACAATAGCCAAACATTCCTTAACTCTGAGCCAACTAATAAGCTAAAATTCAAAGCATACACGAGGACTCAAGGTTTCACAAGACATTTTTCCACTTTTAAAAACAAAGGGACCGAATGGAAACGTATCTACTCATTTTTGCCATTTTCCCCAGAAGTGGCACAGCATGACATCAGCAGAAATACTGCCTGTACAGAGATGGAGGTTGTACAGAAGTTATTCAAACTTAAAGTTCACTCAGTAAGCTCTACAGAAGTATTTACTTCTTGATGCTGAAATGCAGGAGGCAGCAAGAGAGCTGTCAGTATTTGTGTTACAGGCACCTACGACCCTCTCCTGCATTTGAAACAAGCAGCATTAATGCTCATCTTTCCCACAGTAAGAGCAGCAAACAAGTTTGAAGCATTCCTCAGGACACTGCTCCGAATCCATCACTCCCAGGCTGGCACAGCAGGGCCAGGTCAGCACACGACTTTGGGACAGAGAAAACTCCTTTTGAAAAATTTGCACACATCAGGAAAATGGTTCAGCAAACAGCTGTTCCACAAAGCCCTATGGAAAACACTCTTCCAAAGTCATTACTCGGCTTTGGAAGGAGTTTCTTCTGGAAGAAGGGATAGCTCGTGGAGCCCTGGACACTCGTGGCTGCCAATTAAAGAAACACACAGACGAGCCGTGGCAATCCCTGGCCACCAGCCCCTCTCAGAGGCAGAGCCCACCTCTGCCACCCTCCTGCACATAGGTGGGTCCAGTTAATTTGCTTACTGACCCCTCAGTCTTTAAATTCTAATCATTAAATCATTAAATTTTCAGGCTGGGTTATTATAATCAACGACCAGAAAGTTTCAGCAATTTCATTTAACTGTCACTGCAGGACAATTCACAAAGGGAAGCTTTCTATGCTCTTTAGGAAAATTTCTAATTTCCCTCTAGCTGTCACTGCACAAGGCAATGCATTAGAAAAGCTTTTCCAATTGGGTGTTCCCAGACTGATTTTTCAAAATAAGACTTTGCCAAATTAAGTTCTGGTAGGAAGCTCCAGCCTGAATCCCTGAGCCAGCGTGTTCCTGTGTACACCCAGAGGCATCCCAGGGAAACAAAAACCAAATTCCAGAGGTTTATTTACACAACTGGGTATGACTACCTCGACTACCCATGCAAGGTGCCACCCAGGGAAACGGCAAACTGAACTTTTCCAAGACAAAGTTCTCCTTCCTCATTATGCTCAGCAAAAGGAAGAGATTATAAGAATAATCACATCACAAATATCTTTAAAAGAGGCAGAAGATAAAAACTACAGTTAATTTTAACGAACATTTTGCATCACCCTTCAGGCCTTCCCAGGACCAATCCTAACTAATGGGATCCTCAAAATAAAAAGGCAAAAAGGTGGCTATAATCTCATTTAACAACATGTAACAAAGTCCTTCTGCCACATGACAACATTTTGGATCACACTGCAGGAGCAGAACGTGCTTGGAGAAGTCATTTTGGGAGAACTCTTAACAACTTCTGCCTTGTGACTACTATGAGGGGTTGTGTAAGACAAACATTAACAAACTCACTTAATTCTATCTAATCCAAGTGACCAAAAAAATTAATTCTGAAGGGCTTTATTTCTCTAAGAAAATGTGTCACTTGACAGGAACAATATAAAGAATAATTCCTTATTTTCCAAGGAGATGATCCACTGAAGGATATTGTAAGGGTCAGAGTCAGTGACAAACCAAACACAGGGATTTCAAAGGGTATTTTTTAAAGAGCTAAACCAAGAGTGAAGTCTGGATGTCTGTATCAAGTTTACCCCACCCTGACTTCCTCTGGCTTTAAAAGACATACCAGAACCTTGTAACTTTGGCTTCAAAGACCCCAGTCATGACAAATGAGTCCCTCTCTGACAAGGAACGATGCTTTCCTTCGCAATACCTTATTTACAAGTTAACACAGAATTTACAGATAAAACTACTCACTGCAGTGCAAAGATTATGTGGTGTCAAGTGCATACACGAAGTCACCTTATAATCTAAAGGCAAATAGAGTATGTTTGTCTTGTCTAAGCTAAAGAGCAGCCTCAGACACAGTCTGCAAGCAACGACGGTGAGGTTCCAAGACTTCTCACGCATAGCTTGGATATTTATAACCTCGCATGCACTGGGCTGTGAAATGTTTTCAGGTGGCTGTTTTCAGATCCAGTGGGTTTCTTTACTGTTTGTATTTTGGGTTTTCTGTAATGAGCACGTCTAATGCTTTCCTGGAGTATCACCAGTGTCTTTAAAGATCAGCATGCAATGAAAATCACACTGCCTGTGTCACTGCCTGACAACAACTGGCTGATTTTGAAAGGAAATTTATATTTCACTGTTGACAATTTTTGATTAAATTTTAAAGCAGGTAATGTAGCATACACCAATGCAAAGAAATCATTTGACTCTGAGCCTTAAGGACAAAACGAAGGAAAGCCCCTTGGCAAAGCCACAAGAAGCCTTCCCTTTGGATTAACCTCTCTGGCCACACGGTGCCTCTGCTGCTCAACAAATACTGCAGAGCTGAGCAAAGTTTCTGCTGGTTAATCACCAGCTGTACTCCATGAACTGCACTGCTGCGAGCGGCATCGATCTGCCCGGGACAAAGGCAGGTCAATATTTGATCATCCTGAAGTGCTCTCGTTAGCTGGGACTGTCAGTCCTGCAGAAGCAACGTTCCCCTCACTCAGACAAATCATTGATTTGCACGACGCTACAGAACACAGAGCCGAGGCTGCCGGGCCCCGCGCGCACCCCCGGCGCAGAGGACAATGAGTTTGGATCGAATTCCTGTCACACAGATCAGACCTGACACGATGCACTGCTCACCAGCAACACCATTCACAGCTCTGGGCGCTCCTGAACTTCCCCTGCCTGCTCGCCAGGGCTCCTCCACCAAGGTGTATCTTTCGGGTTCTTTTAGCCATCCAAGGTGGACACACAACAGTTTATGAAGAGCTTGGTTAATTAGAGAACTGTCAGAAAGAGCACTTAATCATCTGACTGAAGCTGAGGATACACAAGCAATGAGATCAAGTGATAAAGGAGCACAGTATCACTAAATTTAAGTACTAGCGGGTTGCAGAATTTTGGCTGGTTGCATTGAAAGTGCTCAATTTGATCTCAGTGGAAGCAACACCTTAGCTGGAATATTCCCCCGGTATCTACATTTGTACTGTATAAACTCTACGTTAGTTAACAAAGCCTCAGCACAGGTAGCACACCACAAAGCCCAGCAGTGATGTAAAACTTTCCATGTCAACAGGAAAAAAACCTGCCATGTTCCAAAGAAACAATTTCATCAGATTTCACTTCCCACACCGAGTGGATTCTTCCCCAGACATCTGACTTGCCATCCACTGAAGTGTACAGTGTCTGAACAGTCTCAAGTGACAGGTTAAAAACACTTCATTTGTACAGTCCTCCCTGAAGACAAGCCTAGCCTCTGACATTCTGTTCCTTTCTAAGTGATTAAACACTAGTATGAGGTTTTGAAATTTATTTCTAATGCACCAGGACTACAAAAGTCACACAAAGAACACGATAAAGAGGCAATACAATCAAAGCAAGCAGACACTTGAGCTCTGAAAAAGACACTTGACTAACTCTTTATTTCAAGAGTCCAAATCATCTTTGCACACACAGGACTTCCACCAAGTTCAACAGGAGCCACAGCGGGTGCAGCAACGATACCCGACTGGCATGAACACTGCTGGACAGAAAGTTTTGCAGTTTCATATAAATATTTACATCTGCCAGTGTGTACTGAATGCTCACGGACACCGAACGCAGAGCTTCTAATGCTGGGTATGCGTGTCCTTCATTCCACCTCACAGTGCAGCACCAAGCCCTTACAGTGTTTATAAAGAAGGCTTTCAGCAAAAGGAAGAATATATTTTCTATACATATGCACAGCTCATTTTCAGAGATTTATGCTAAGAAGGCCTCCCTCACATTCAGATCTAGGTCTAAAATGCATTGACAAGGGAGCTGCATTACACAGGAAGGAGACAAGCTGTTGGGAGCAACGCTCTGTATACGTACACACGGACAAATGCACACAGAAGCACATGGAAATGAAGACAATCTGCTTCAGAAATCCTACACCCAACCCAGGGTCAGGTTGCAGAGGTTGGGGGTGTGTGTGGTGGAAGACCCAGTTCTGCCAGGCTCGCCGAGGACCCGCAGGGTTTCTCAGTGGAAGAGCACAGCAGCAAAGAGATCAATCCCTGAAAAGGAGCCCGTGTGGATGGCGACCGCACTCCCATTTTCCAGCGGTATCTCTGAGGTTCCTTCTTGCCTGCCAGGTTTAAGTGGAAGGCTCCAGAGAACAGGAGAAAGGGATGTAGGTAGTCAGTTTAGACAGAGTCTCAGATGCAATTAGACACTATTGTCAGCACAACTCTGGGACGAGGAGACAGACGAGGGTTCAGAACATGCGCTCGCCTTCCCGCGACACACCGCGAGTACAAGACTCAGGACATCAATTACATCACCTCAACACGTGCCAGTGTCCTACCACCAAGTTATTCAGCTGCTGACGATGGAGTTGTAGGATAAAGCAGTACATCGTGACTAGCTACAAATGAGGAAAGAAAAACCTCTCCCCACTCTTCCTCAGGAAACGCAAAATAAAACCCATCATCTTTAATCCGAGACAACTCACAAATCTCAAATTCTCCCCCATAGGCAAAAAGATCACTGCATGACTGGGTTTTATTTCTTCTTCTTTTCCCCCCACCTTTTCATCTTACATTTGCTAACTCAAAATCCAAAGTCAGAAAAAATATATATATTTAGTCAGAAGTACGTCAGTTACATTTTATTAACCTACTCCAAGGGAAAAGCTCCAGGGATTCACCATACAAGTATAAAACCCCTTTCAAACACCTAGGGGTTACTATATTAACTTCATCCCAGCAGTCAATCAATGCAGTAAAAAAATTAAAATACTGAAAATGGATGCTTTTCCCCTCTTCCATGTGTCCAGTGATTGCTCTGTCACAGCGTGATGAGGTCCACCAGGTTGCCTTTAGGAGGGGTCATGTTGTCTGGGAAGAAGTTGACTAACGTGTCAAACAGCTGAGTTCTCTGGGCATACGTGTGGTCAACGTCTGAAAATCCTGGGGGAAGAAGGAAAGGAGAAAGTCAGTCCTCACAATCCCAAACACTCAGTTTTAGTTTAAGAATTGGCCATTTGGGATAAATGTTAACAGTTTGCTCCCTCTGCCTCCACTAACAAGGCTGCCGGCTCTCCGTCCCACTACTGTGAGCACATATACAGAGATTATGTCACCCCAAGCCAGCACTGCCATCAAAATGCCATAAAAAGTAATAAACAAACGCCTGTCAAACTCACTGACAGCCCTGAAGAAATGGGGGAAGCAGGAGTTCTCAGGGGACTGCTCTGATGTCCCAGAAAACAAAATCCGTGCAGCTATTTTTATTTGGTGCCTCATTTCTTCTGTCCTCAGGCTTTCTTCATTATCTTCACTGCCATAACCACAACTGCTCCTTGGATTGCTTGGAGTTTTCCTAGAGACAAGCTCTGCTGACAGCAAGAGTCCCAACTCAAGTGCTGGTATTTACTCACTGGACTTGCACCTGGCTGCATTTTGGCACACGGGAGCTTTGCAAACCGGTTTCTGAAGTGCTGCCTCCCAGCACTGCAGGGTTTGGTTTGCATTGTTTATCTAAATCCTACACTGAAACTATCAGCAAGAACAATAGGGCAGGCACACAATGATTTCCTCCACTTTGGATTACTTCCATTGCTGTTATCTCAAAGGAATGCTTTTTAATTCAGTGAACTCAGTCTTCAGTTAATCAAAGTCAACCAAGTTAATCGAATCAAGGAGGGCTGGGGTTTTTGTTTTATTTTCAAAGCACCTCTTGACGCACATATCCTCCCCATCTGCAAAGCTAAAATCTGGATAAAGTATTGTACCAAGTCAAGAACTAATTCATCTTTTAAAATACTTAAAACTAGGGAAAAGATTTGAGGGTGGTGAAGCACTGCCACAGGTTGCCCAGAGAAGCTGCAGATGTCCTGTGCCTGGAAGTGTTCAAGGCCAGATTAGATGGGGCTTGGAGCAACCTGGGATAGTGGAAGGTGTCCCTGCCCATGGCAGAGGTGGTTTGAATGAGATGACGTTTGAAGGTCTCTTCCAGCCCAGACCATTCTATGAGTCTATGAAAAACCCAACTTTCTTGAAACTTGGGTTTTTGTTCTTTTAAAAAAATTGATCTTATAGGGTCAACTCCAAGTCTTCCAAACCACAGGAACTCAGCAGAGCTTCCTCATCCAGCAGGGCAGAAGTGCAGTGGGCTTTAATTCTCCCTCAATTTCTTAGAATGGGAATTATGCCTCCATCAAAAACTGAAGTCATCCATTCTCTTAGCAGGAGCTCAGTGACTTGAGGACACCCCAGAAGTACAAGGATGTAATTTCTGCCTGTAGCTTTCCTGTAGCTTGCCCAGGATGACTCTCTGAGGTCTCTTAAAGAGTTAACTGGACAGAGCAGTGAAACAAATCATGGCTTTGGCTCAGCCCTCCTGTTTCCAGCCCTTCACGCCACTGTTTTCTTCACTCTTGACACTCTGCCCAAAGAACTCGTTCTGCAGAGAACAGAGCGAACCAAACTACTCCAGGAATTGCAGTTATCACAGCAAACAGAGCCGTAGCCATGCTGTGAGATTCCAAAGTGACATGACAGGAGGTGCTTTATTCTGACCAAAGCTTCTGTTTACTTGGGTAACAGCGAAGGATCAGATGTAATAAGAGACACAAAATGATCCCGGGAGCCATTGGTTTAAAACCACTGATGTTGACAGATGTTTTAAATATGGGCTTGAGGCATTGGACACTGGTCATTATAAATAACCTCTCAAATGTCTGGGTAGTGGCACTTTGCATATTGAAAAGAGCCTGCAATGTTGATAGGAACTATAACATTTGATATAAAAACCGGTAGAAACTAAGAGTAATTATCAAAGGGAACATCATGTAATTCCTCTGACACACAATACTCACCAAGAGTCGTGAAATCCGAGCCAGACTTAAATAATGCTGAGGCAAGAAGCTGAAACTGCAGAAGAGGAGGTAAAGGGACAAAGAAAGAAAAAAGTGTTATTAACCACACAGGCAAAAACCCCGAAGGATTCATACAAGTCCAAGTAGCTTTAGAGTTGCTGTATTTTCTCTACACAATCCTCAGAACTCCTGTGCCATACACGAATAACAGCAGCAGGCACTTTCACATGAGCACAATGCTTTGTCACTTTGGCACAATTTAGATGGTTTTTCCTAGAATTAGAGCAGTGTTGATGCAATGAAAGGTATTTGACTGAGAGCTCTAAAAATCTCGGTTTTTTACATATAATTTTTTGCCTCTTTGGCAGAAGGTAGAGTCCCTTCCACACAATAACATTCCCAGGGATTAACATGGTACAGGCTCAGCAGCCAGGGATTAGATGGCACAAAAACAGGGTAACTGCTGGAGTAAGCATGAGCTTCTTAAACACAGAGAAAGCTCTGCCCAGAGAAGCTGTAGATGCCCCAGCCCTGGCAGTGTTCAAGGCCAGGTTGGATGGGGTCCTGAGCAACCTGATCTAGTGGGTGGCATCCCTGCCCATGGCAGGAACTCAAGGAACTCAAGGATCCTTAAGGCCCCTTCCAACTCAAACCATTCTATGATTCTAATGACAACAACCTTTCTGAACTGCCAGAGATCTCATATCACAAATATAAGGCAGTATCTTTACTAAAAATAAAAATTCTTTGTTTGAGAACATCAAGACCATGAATAAAAATGTTTTAATTAACACATTCACTGTTTTTTCTCCCTTCATGTCTCACTGATAGACGGTGACCACAGTGTCTTCCTCTGCCCTGATTGCTGCTTTCAGTTACCCAAGGAACAGCAAAGCTTAGTGCTTTGTCATGTGCCTGTAGAGAAAGAGCTGATTCCTTAAAGCCTTGGAATCTTGTGTCTCCTGCCTGTCTTTTCAGCACACAGCCCGAAGAAAAGGAAGGGAGGAAAAAAATAGAAGAGAAGCAAATATGTTCAGGGAAGGAGTGGAAAGAACAGCCAGGCATTACATATCCATCAGTTTAATTTCAATTTCAAGAAAAAATGGGAACACAGACAATTTGTAGGCATGTAGGAGTGGAGAAGGTGATGAGTAGCAGCCAACGTGAATTTGGCAACAACAAGTTGTAGCACATCAATCTGATTTCTCCTATGAGGCAGAAGGCCCTAGGGATGGGACTTGGCAATAGACTTTGTCCATTCTGACTTTCATAGGAATTCTAACACTTTTATATTATATTTAAGGCACATTGTCAAGGCATCACTTAGATTAAGCCAACAGGGAAAGGCATACAGGTCAAATAACTTTACTGTGGGTGGCCATCAATGGTTTGACATCAAAATGGAGCCTTGAATCAGGAGTGATTCATCTGTGCCCCGAGGTCAGCATCACTCTGGGTTTTCAGTGATAACCTGCTCAGCAGAACAGGGCAGGATCACCAGACCTTACACCACACTCAGACTGACTGCCAGCACGGAACAGACAGCCTTCCAACTGTTTTTCCACTTAATCCAAACTATAATGATGGATTGAGGCGCATTTCACCAGGGCCAAGTGCAAATCAACAAAGAGGAAAAATCAGCAACACAAAACAGGTGCAGAGGCTCTGTGAAAATGCACTCAGGAGCTACAACAGATCAGTATCACTTTATTATAAAACTGACAAATGCATGAAAAGGAGAAGAATCTTTAAATAAAATACTCTCATTGTTATCAAGGTTTTAAAGTCTCCTCTACAATAAGGTGCCCATCTTGGGATGCCCTGTATCAATTAACAACATATGGGGAAAGCACTAGAAAAAAAATTAGGTGGTCTGAAAACCAAGCTCTATGAAGAAAGCTCAAGGAGTCAGGGCTGCAGAGCCTCAATGGTCAAGGACAAAACTGCCAGAAGTCACAGATGCAGGCTCCTCCAAAAAGTAGATCTACAACTAAGTGCAAGAAATACTTCAGTAAGATCAGTTTCAATGTGATATCAAGGGAAAAAACAGGCTAAAGTAAGGACCATAGAGTGCTGGTAAGTTTGACTTCTTCAGGGAGGGCATGGTGGGAAGGTTTAAGAACAGTTTAGAAAGATATGGGATTGACAAATTGCAGAGGTGGGGGGAGGGGGTGCAAAGTGCCCCTCTGAGTGTAAGGCCTGGCTACACGAAATGACTGCAGTGCCACACGTGGATTCCACCGTGAGCCTCATTTGTGAGAGCAGCTTGGCTTCCCAGCAGCACCGTACTTAAACAGCTGCCCAGCATAAATAGCTCCAAAAGTTCCAATAAAACCCGTGGCTAAATCCGTGCGGCTTCTGAGAGCAAATGCCATGCCCTGGCCATCCTTCCCTCCCACACAATTGCCTGACGGGCCCGCTGCCAGCTGCCTGGTGGCACACGAAGCTGGGATAAAGCGGATGCCATGTGCTTCCAGGGGTTCCCGTGCTCCCACAGCAAAGCCCTGCTGGGAGCACAAAGCCACGCTGGGGCTCAGGTGCCCGACTAAGAGGCCAGATGAGCAGGGTTCAGCCAGGAACTCGCTGAACTGAGACCAGAACCCTGCTGAAAACGGCCTCAGCCAAGTATTCCAGCCTCATCTGCACCAGGCATGATGGATTTTCACGGCTACGAGTTTCTTTGTAGCTTTGTGGGGAAGGAAGATCTTGTTTCCTTCTCCGGTGATGGCACCGCACTTCAGTTAACCTTGAGGGCTGTTGTTTGTTTGGTTTGAAATTAAATTTGTGTATCAGCTCACACTCGAAAAGCACTTTCTGATGGAAAAGTCAAGCATGTGAGTTAACATCACTTAAGGACAGCACTGAGCCCAAGCTGGTTCACTCTGCATTTGTATTACAATCCCAAACCCTACAATGTTATCCCAAATAATCCCTACTTTCTTCCCAAAGCATAGGACAGTTACTGCTCACTCAACGCCCAGTCTCCTCCATAACCATTCCCAGCAGATATCCAATGTGCTATTTTCTTCACAAAGTTCAAGCTCTGTTCTAAAGAAGGAATTATTTTCTTCATCTACTTTCTTATCATATTAATTGTAATTATAACAGATGGTGCTTCAAATTCTGATTAATTTTGGATCTATTTGAAACTAACAGTATCTGATTTTTCAAAATATGTAGTGTTATGCAACAGCTTCTGAATTCACAGAAAAGCAAAGCCCTCAAGCAAATCACACCTCAGATCTCTCCCATCAGGCACCAGAATGAAACACCCAATTAATGACCATCTAGGAAAAACAATTTGCTTAATATCACACAGCAACTCTTATGGAGGCAAGACCAGAATTCAATTATCCAGCAGAAGCATCCAACTGCTTTAATCACACCACCACCCATTTTCTTCTGACAATCCCTCTGGCTCACTGGCTTCATCAATTCCAAATTAGGCCTCCACTCAGAAGACAGCAGTTCCCTTTGTTATAAAATTAACTTCTCTCTCGGAGATCCAACCAACCTTCTGAACAGAGGCAGGGGTTCCTTGCAGATAAACACATCTGGTTAACTAATAAAATGTTATACAGTGGCTATTTTTATATATTTGCTGCACACTTCTGCCTTCGAACAAACAAACTGGTTAAGGGGGAATGAGTAACTCTTGTTTGGGATAACTGGCAGGTTGTATGAATCAGACACAATTCCTCCTCCTCCTCTGTAAGTCCTGTGTGTGAGTGCTCAGATCACAGCATAAACCAGTTCCTCAGCTTTGACCAGTTCTCTGGGGCTGGTGACTCCCAGCACAGGCTCAAAGAGGGGCTCAAACCCTTTGAGGATGGAGCCATCACTGAAACTGGGAAGGCTGAACACTGCTTTTGTAAAGGCTCCTTGGCTCCAAAGCCTCTGCTCCTGCAGCACTTGGGCTCTGAGGCTTTACAAAGAATCACAGCAGGACACAAAGAAGAGAAACAGGCTTTTCTTAGCTCCTTCCTAGAACTATTTTTCCCATTTGGGCTTCATTTTTCCCAGAAATATCAGTCTAATGCAGATTCAAACAATACTTCTGGGCCCTGCTGGCTTTATCTGTCAAATTTATTAAAGACAAAGTCTTAAGAATGGAAAGTATGAAGCAGCCTTGAACAGGGGCCTCCAGCCTCGCTCTACAAGCAAGTCAGGCCTCAGATTGGCCTCCAGGTCCTTGCTCTTTCTCCTACCATGCTCCAAGAAAAACATACTGCGAGTTTTCTTTGTGCTTTGTATCTGTTTTACAACAATCATGGGATTGAGCTTCATCAGTTGTTTAATCTCCATGTAAAAAATCATCCTGCTCTCCCATACTTGGAAAGCACTGGACATTTTTTGTGTCATCTTGATTTTCTACTGCAGCCCATTTAACAGCAGCAAAGTTCTGGGCACGATTACTGCAGTGTTCAAGGAACGTCTTCAGCTTTGTACATGAACTACTGATGTTTCTGTGCTTTAACAGCACCTGTTTTTCTCTAAGTAAAAAATCTGGCATTCAATTTGATATTTATTTTGACCATCCTTTTATCTTTAAAAGCCTGCAGTTGTAATCTACCACCAAATTCACGTCTGTGTGCGAAAGAGAACAGCCATGCCAGCAGAAAATTTTACACCAGCAAATGACACTTTTACACAACTTTTAATCTGTTAAATCACAGGTAAAATTCCCCATTCTCTAGGGTTTTACCCTCCTTTTCCTACAGTGACAGGGCTATTAACCCACAGCCAGTAAGAAAGACCTTCTGATTGGAGAACACTGAACTGACTGAGGAGGTTTAAGTGATTTCAAGCAGAATCACAGTTAAAGAGAACTGGATCTGCATTTGTGGGCAGAGAAATTGCTGGCACACAGCCTGTGGCTACTAAACCAAGCACCCATGCAATAGCTGTTACTTGCAGGCATCTACTTCACTTTAGAGTAATAAAAAAGGGAAATAAAAATCTAGTCCTCTTAGCATCCCTAAAATTCACAGCAACAGAATGAAAATCTTGGGGTATGTTCCTACTATCAATCATTCATGCTACTTTAAACAAAATTGGTTACTAACGCTGAAGTAGGTTTCAAGAACAGTCTGTTTGTTTTCCTTGGCATCCAACTCCAAACAGCTGAACAGACTTGCCTAACTAAGTTAGAAGGAATTACTTCTATTACAAAGCAAGCAAGCCTCACCACAAGGGGAAATTCTGCTTGTAATGGTATATACCACCACCCAGATCTCCATCCATAAAACATGAAGCCATACAGGCCAGTCTCCAGAATTACTGCACGAAGTTGGGGATAAAACTACACAGCTTGGTCCTTCCCAAATTTAACAACTGCCCTGGAAAGAGGGAAAACAGGTGGGAATTGATTCTCTAAAGTTCCGCCACACTAAGAAGCCTTGTATCATTAAATGGCTGCAGACAATCACATCAATAAATTAATCAATAGATTAATGCCTTCGGTATTAATCAAGATACAAATCAAATAAAGGCAGGGTATGGAGGTGTCTGGGCTGAGAGACACAATCAAACTGGTGCTTGAAATTCGATATGGAATCCAAAATGCCTGCGTCAGTCCTCTGGAAAGCACAGGAGCTATTTGAAGATGCAATGCCAGAGCAAAAAGCCAACTCAATGAGATAACCGGAAGGTAAATTGACGTCAACTGGAAATACACCCAGTCAGTACCAGCCCAGTAGCTGGCTCTGTGCCACAGCCCTGGCAGATCTGTCCCAGTATAAAAAAGCTTTGGAAGTTAGAGCTTTATAACCAGAACAATGAATAATAACAAAAAAAACCACCCCAAAACAAAAAAAGCATCCCAGAAACCATCAAATGAATTTTGGAGATGACTGGAATGGATGGAAGCTTTAATTCTGCTGAATGGCGTGTGTTGATCCGACGGCCCAGCACGACAGACAGCAGCTATTGGATTTTGTTTGGATCAGACATTAGGCCTGCAGAGAAAGAATCCACAATATATTCACTCAGCTGGATTGAGCTATGTAAGCTCATTCACTGGATCATTAATGTTCAGAACACCAGTGCGCTCTCTGAAAAGGGGTAATTCTTTTTTTCAAACATTTTATTCTATTTCTACCTGGTATGATACAGCTACTACATTCCCCCAAAATCTCAGAGGAGCCCATGAAGTCATATAAATTCTCCATTCCTACAAGGTGGACAAGTTGAACACTGCACACTGAACTGGGAAAAGGAGAAGCAGGATATTAAAGGCTTTCCTGTGCCAGATGTGCCCAACGTGCAGCTTCTGCAGCAGCTCCTTCAGTCTGTGGGCGACAGGAGGCAGCAGGAACTAGGAGAGGAGCTTGCTCATCACACCACAGCTGTTTGCTGTTCAGGGAATAATAAAAAGGCCCAGCCAGCCACAAGATACAGGATTTCCTTAGGAGTAACTGGCTGAAGAGAAATGGGCTACCAGTACACAGGTGGGCATGGAGAAAAAGGGACATCAGAGAACACCGGACACATCTTACAGGAGCAGGAGGGAGCAGAAGGGGAAAAGAGAGCATCAGAATGGGGGTTGTACCCTTTGGGTTAGTACAGGCTCCAACAGCAAGAAGAAACCTTGCATTCTGTGTTCAGTTTTGGGCCCCTCACAACAAGAAAGATATGGAGGGGCTGGAGCATGTCCAGGGAAGGGAACAAAGCTGGGGAAGAGAATGGAGCACCAGGAGGGAGCTGGGAAAGGGGCTCAGCCTGGAGAAAAGGAGGCTCAGGGGGACCTTCTGGCTCTGCACAAGTCCCTGACAGGAGGAGGCAGCCAGGTGGGGGTCACTCCCAAGTAATAAACCCCAGGACAAGAGGACATGGCCTAAAATTAAGACTGGGTATCAGGAAAAAATTCACCAGAAGGGTTGTCCAGCTCTGGCCCAGGCTGCCTGAGAAGCGGTGTAGTCTCCATCCCTGTGGGTATTTAAAAGCCATATAGATATGGCACCTGGGGACATGGCTTAGGGGTGGCCTCAGCAGTGCTGGGGCAATGGTTGGACTCAATGATCTTAAAAGTCTTTTCTACTTCATAAAAATGATTTAATAATCTCTACGGTCATTTCTAAATGACTTTCTGGAAGTGTTAGCCCACGGGGAAGATGGCACATAATAGGGGGGTGAAATCTCCTACCTTAAGAAAAGGAGGATCATCTGTTGTCTTTCCTATGCCAGAAATTACTAGAAAGGATACGAAACTACTTGATATGGGACAATTTGAACAAGACACCATTTACAGAGAACAGAGAGTCACAGCACTTGAAAGTTTTGTTGAACCAGATGTTTATAAAGGCTGATTAGAATTTATGACAAATGTGATCAGTTCCAAGATCCTGTTAAGAGTAAACTTTTTTCGTAGTTCTAACCCTACAATCCCATCCTGTGCACACTTAAGAAGCATATTCTCCCCCAAGACCTTCCAGTGCCTGTATAATCTTTTCTTTAGCTAAAGTAGCAAGTTAAAGCCACCAGATTAGGTGATTTAATCCAGGGACTCAGCGTGGAATAGAACTGCCCCTCCTCCTATCATGATTTTATAAAAGGAGCTGTTGAATCCTTCCCCAAGTCATTAAGGAAAGAAGACAGCAAGAACCCCACACTTTTCCTTATCTACCCGTCAGGAGATGACCGCTGGCACATCTCAGCTGGCTGCCCCAAGTTCCATGTGGAAATTAATGCCAGAGTCAAATCAACCACCCTATCTGACACTTCTCGCCATTTCTTTAATCCATTTTGTAAAGTGACACGCACTGCGGTACTGGAATCAAAACAGGAAATGGGAACAAATTCCTGGAATAAATAAAGGACATGCCTACTGGATAATATTCAAAAGGCAAAGGAAATAGGATTTTAAGGGTTTAGCAAGCAGAAATATTATTACTTCCAGAAATATTGATCATCTTTGGAAAAGCTTTCCCTCTCCAGAGATGTCGAATATTGAGAAGCCAAAAGGCAGCCTGAGTAAGTTCCTACTCCCTTTCTACTGCATAACCAGCTACAGACTGGTGACATTTCAGAGAGTTTACATTTCAATTAAAGGTCCCAAAATACACACCAGCACACTGGAATTAAAACAAAGGCTTAGTCTTCACTCTTAGGAGTACAAAAGCTATTTTATCCGGACCTGCAGTTGTTAAATGACTGTTTCCAAAACAGTATGAACTTAAATGCAAATACATGATACAGCAAAGTGTCTGGCACCTGCAGAGCTTTTACAAAACTGAATAAAACTCAGGTTTAAGAGGCTCAAAACTTTCAATGAGAACACAGTTTAAATTTCTTTAGGACAAGGATCATTGATCCTCACCTCCTTTGTCTCCTCAGGGTCCGAGTGATCCACGGTTACATACAAATCATTCTGCAGGTACTTCAGTGCACTGAGAGGGTCAGTCTGAGCTTTCTCTTCGAACCTGCAGAGAAGAGACAGAAAACCTATGAGCAAAGCCATTTCCTTCAGGACTAAGTACTACTGATTCCACAGAGAGCAAAACTCATCTAACAAACCCAGTATTTACAAAGAAAACCACGTTAATGGCAGCTGAGCCTCATGTTTGCTGGAATTTCAAGCCAGACTGAAACATGAAGGAGGGGTTTTTTGGGATGTAAAGGAGTTAAAAGGACAAAGTATTACATTCTTACTAAAAATATTCAAAAGCATATGCAGAGAAACTTCTCAATATATAAATATAAAATACTGAGTACAGTTTGTTTCCCACAAAGGAAGTAACGTGTGAGTAGCACCTCACAGATCAGACACAAGTAAGCCCTGAGCCCTTCAGTCCCTGGGATATTAATATCCCACCTTTGGAAAGAGCAGAGCTCCATAAAAATCCTGTGCACCACCACCATTATTTCCTCATTTTCTTTTAATGAACAGGAACTGTAACTTCTGTGAATTCCCTCAAGAAGTGAACAGAGCCCTCAGGAAATGATTCTGGGCTCAGCATTCTCACTGAGCAGAGCTACTTCCCTGCACCACTGAGTTGGTTGCATAAGCCTAGAAAAGCTGAGGTTTAAAATCATCTTTTTCTTCCTCTCACCTATCCATGAAGTGCAGCATCACATTGTTTGTCATCTTCTCATATTGTTATTTTTTTATTTGGGTCATCTACCTGGCTATATATACCACAGTGGACACGTGTAGCCTGGATTTGGAAAATGCCTGAAGATGTCAGCGACTGAGCAGTGCAGGGAGCACTAAGACTTTGTCTGTCACCTGATGCATCTGACAGTTTGGTCACTAGACATGGTTTCAAACACTGACATAGATTTTCTCAGATGACATCACCATGGTCCACAGAGCTGAAGTGCTTCAAGTGCAACCACTGCCACCTTGCTCTTTTCCACGTGCCCAGCTTGGCTGAGTGGTACTGAGCAGGTTCACAGGAAAAACAGGACCCCAGCTGATGGTGTAGGTTTGCTGTGAACGCAAGGCCAGTACCTGTTCTGGCACTCAGAGCTTGGGTGAGTGCAGGAAAAGGGCAGCCAGTGATTCCACAGCAACTCAGCTCCAGCCAGGCACCCATCCCACCATCCCTGGCTGCTCACGTTTGGCTCCCTCACACAGTCCCCAAAAATGGGAGCACGGTGCATAACCCCCAAACTTCTGCCAGATAACACAGAGCAACATTTCCTTCAAGTGCAATTTAAGCAAGTAGAAACAAATAATCCAGAGCTGTCTCTGAAGGCTGCACAGCAGCATTTCCATACCACCACATCTGGGTTTAATAAGCCTCCCAGGTAACGGGGCAAGGCCTTTGTTCATTCTTGTAGGTATTCACATCTACCGTGTGGCTAATCTTAGTGTCCCACCCAGCCAGGTGGCTGTGAGTGGAGTACAGCAATTTGCTTGCTGCCTCAGAAATAAAATACCATCAGGAAAACCTGACCTTCCAACTCTTGGCAGAGCCTGATAACAAAGTATTCTCCCCCAGAATGCAGGGAGAGCTATTTACTGCCTTCAAATGATTTGCTGGGTCCTGAAAGGCTCTCTCGCTGCTGCAATTTCTTGACTAAGGCAACACCATAAGCTTGATTTTGAAAAGCTGTTGCCCTAAATAGCAAATATAAGGCAGCTCTGAAGCATCCAGAGTGCAAGAAGCACTGCAGTGTAGCTGAATTCTGCCTAAGTGAGCTCTTTCAGGAGTTTCTGAATGAGAAACTGATGACCTCACCACGGCTGAGTCTCAGATGTGCAAAGGCATCCAGCCCCCAGACTTCATTAGCATCCTTGCAGGCTGTTACTATCTCCAAGCACAGTGTTTCCAAAACATACTCCATTTCCTTGGGAGGTGACAGCACCAAAACACATGTTGATGAGCAGCAGAGTGAAAAGGGAATCTAAAAATTCCCCATGACTCCCCACACAATAACCAGATTTTTCTAGTTTTAGAATAGCATAGGCAAAATGCATCAAGTTAACTTTGTAGTTTAGCCCTGGCCCGCTGCTTTTTATTAAAATAATTTTAAAAAATAATCAAGAAACCTGCAGAAGGTTTGGAAGGGACCTTGAAGATCACCTAGTTCCACATAACCAATCAAATGACATTTCACAAAATGGTTTATCAGAGATTTGAGTCTTAGCTGCTTAAATAAAAAAAAGACACCGGGAAGAGGAAATTGCAAACCACCTTTGTTTCTATACCTGTGCTTTCTGATGAGGTATTTGCAGTGTCTTAGCAGGTATTCCTTTGAAGGTCGACAGAGCTTCAGAGACCAGAAATCGTCTAATCTCATCTTTGGAGAGCAGGATTTACCAGGATTCCCTCCAAATAAGTAATGAACCTAAGGAAATGAGAGGCAGATCCAAAAATTGATTGTTTGTGTAAATCCGTTGAACAAAGACAATTTACAATATCAGCAGCTTTGCAGAGATTATTCTGGTGGGAGAAACTCTGCCTTTTAAACAAGTTGCTCCATCTTATTACTAGCCTCACCTAGGCCCCTTGGAGATGAAGAAAGTTCATTTACATTTTAAGATAATAAAAGAGTTGTACTGCTAGAACATTCCTCTAGCAGACACCTGAGATATTTATAAATAAACATCCAAAATTCGTGCAAACTCTTTCTTTAGGAAAAACTTTACATCCCTAAGCACTGACAAAGGGAGTGAGAAGTCCTAAAGATGCTCAAAGTAACGTGACAGCACGGCCAGTCCAGCATAATCTAGACTTACAGAGAGAGGCAGATTTCCAGAAGAGTGGAAGTGTCACAAAAGGACTGTTTATTTCTTCACTACATTTTTCTTCCCATCGTGTGGTAATTTCAGACTCTGAACTGTTGATATTAAACATGCTACAAAGGACCTTTAAATACTGAAGTCTAACAAGTCCAACAGGCTACCTTTCCCCATGGCTTTAAAAATAATCACTCAAAACAATGTATTCTGCATCCCACTGCTGTAGGCTCTCCTTATTTATATCAGAGGAGTTTAGAAAGGTCATTGGAACAGAGGTTTCTAAAAATAAGACTCTTCAAAACAAGCACATCAAACAGCTCTTCAGATAAAGCTGGGCAACTGCAATGATTTAGCAACCTTCAGAGTAACTCATAAAATACTACTCTCAGTCTCGTGGTGCCTTGCACTTAGAAGCAAAGGCTTCTAAATATTTACTTATTTGCTGTATCATTACAGTGAAGACAACAAGCAATGCAAATTCTCCATACAGAATCTGCACCCATTCCTCTTTAAAATCCCTCTTATTGTCAAGTTTTGGGTCTATTGGGTTTCCCAAATTTGATTAACATCCCACGGAATGCAAGACTAAAATATGTTTTTCTTTAACTCAGACTGTTTCAGACTAGGGAGAATTTTTAGAAAAATCCATGAAAGGTTCAGTAAGCGTGTCACAGTAATTTAAATTCATGAGTTAATGAATTTATGAACCTAATCTGCAGGTTTGTGCTTTATTGGTTAATATGCACAAAGCTTTAAGCTTTACTGAGCTGTCATATACACTAAACCCAATTTTAAGTCTATTTAAGTATGAATGTGTCCACTGGAGGCTGACAGTGCTGAAGAATGACAGTTGCTTCTGACATGCAGGGCCAAGTCAGGCACCTCTGGTTCAGAGGATTCTTAACTGTGATTAGTTCATCCAAACACACCTTTGTCTAGAAATTTTGGTAACTATCTGTTCTCATTTAGTCACCAACAGGTGAGGTTAAATCCCTGAGGATAATGAATGAAGCTTGGTGTGTTCTGAAGCATGAGAACAGCTCTTGTGTTTACTTCATATTGACATAAAAAGTAGTTTGGCACCTTCTTTCAAAATATGGGAAGTTAAATGGGAGTTACTCACCATATTAATCCAAACATTAACACTAGACTGAAAGCTGTATTTATTGTACCATCTTTGAGGAAACAGCTATATCTTAAGAGCAAAAAGACTAAAAAAAGTCACCTCATACCTTGTGCAACTCATCATATACCAGCTGATGGGCAAACCTTGGGCAGGGCTCCTCTTCCTGAAGGCTTTTACCTGGATTCTCTTTTGCTGCTTGGTCATTCTTATAGACACAAGACCTGAAATTCAAAGCAGTAAGGAATTATTAGTTGTACCTACAGGAAGCAGGAAAAGTTGCTGAAAGGCTGGAAGGTACAAATGATGTGTAATGGCAAAGATTTTCTTACTTCTCTGTTGTCCTCTATTATCCCATCCCCTTCTTAGCTCTACAAAGAACCCAGCGCCAGAAATCAGAGGTCACCTTGGCTGAAAACAGTCCTCAAGCACAAGCCAAACAGGAAAAAATTCCAGAAAATTGTTTGTCATGAGCTCTGGGGATCTCTTCAGACATTACACTATTTGCCTACAGAATTGTCAGCAAGAAGTATTTTTTTATTATGGAAAAAACCCATCTTGGACCCAGTAGAGCTTTAGACCATGTATTACAGCAAAGGTGGTATTTCAGTCACTGATTTCCAAGCAGACTTAAGTTATAACTGAGAATTCACTTTTAAGAAACAACACTCACACCTTCTGAAGTGACTGACCCCACTCTAGAAGAGGCCTTGAACACAAAAACTCTGCCAGCTCTGGAAAGGAACAGTGGCAACGAGCTACCAAGTACAACTCAGTGAACAAACCAGGAAATACTTTCTCAGAATATCAGGTCTAGCACGGAGACTACTCCATCACCATTTACTTACACCAGTTTCTTCAGTTTCTAGGAACTAGCACCATGTACACTGCTATTAACAACTTACACTGGACTGAATTTGCTGCACTGGTGCTGAATCCTGGCCTTGAAGCCTTCCTACAGGAAAAGCCTTTTACAACTGCTCACTTCCCCTCATCCCCTCCACCTGGCTCCAATAAATATGTTCACATGATTTCTCTTCTTCACTTGGATTATTGCCATGGTGCCTCTAAGGACAATGGGAAAAAGAGGTGCCTCAAGGGAACTCAGCTGTCCTCAACAACTTTCAACAATTCCAAGGTTAACAGAGGTTACAGAGTTACCTGTGAGACAGGAGAGCTTTCTAAAGAAAGTCAGTGTGCAAGTTAGGACTTACCAGCTGTTCCTCACAATGTCATAAATCCAGAAGGAATTCCTTACATTCTCTTCCCGCTTTTCCTTGTCTTTACTGAGCCCTGACAAGACATGGATTTCATTCAGTTCGGGATCAATGGTGGCCCTTTGAGTGAAACCTGTCATTGGAACTGAGGAAAGAGAATAAAAGTTACAGGCTGGAAACAGTGGAGGACGCAGGAAGGGATCCAAGCATCAGGCAAATGAGTTTCCCTCCCCCTGCAATTCCACAGATCATCATCCAGAGGCCAACTTTTTCCCTGCTACAGCCAAGTCCAATGCAAATTCTCTTCTTCTCTTCCTATCTTGACTCTTGAAAGCAAGAAAAAAGCATTCTGAGAGCTGCTGTTTCCTAGGGAAAGATATGGAGAGAGCTATTTGGGAGACTACCAGGGCAGAAATGAGGATTAAGTGCCTAACATAGAGCTAAATGACCAGATGACCCTTACAAATATGAATGGAGTGATTTTGTTATTATCTCATCTGTAAAAGGAAGCATTGATTCCAGAAAGCTTAACTGCAAAAGCTGGGAAACTCCAAAAAATTCAAAATGACCTCACGATTCTATAGCTCACAACCCTGCAGGACAAAGATGTCAAAGAAGCTTTTTGTATTTTCTGAATAGACGTGGTGTGATCACCAAACTATTCTTCTGTCCCACCTTCAGATTTAGAAATATGGTGAAATCCTGCGGATTCCAACAGTTTTCATCATAATTCCCCGAAAAAAAGGTCAGCAAATTTGTTTGGCAGCCCTTTTTGTTTGTTGTGTAATTCCTCGTTTCCTGTTTCCCTAGGCAACCATCCTTCCAAAATGTATTTGTGAAGGGCACGTGATCTTTGTTTACAGATCCTGTTTGTCTCCTTTCTCTTTCTGGGTCAGTTTACAAAGGCTGGTAAAGGTTCCTGGCCTTCGGTCAAGATTTTGGCATGAAAAATTCTCAGAACTCCTGTATTCTGCAAATTCTTCCTTGCAATTAACTGAATTGCACCCACGGCCTAGAAAACAAGCCCTACGTTAATAAACCATTTAATATTGCTGTTGGGGAATACACAAAATGGTATTTTGGAAGCCCATTCTGTAACTGGTTTCATTCTCACGCTTCACTCTTTTCATTTGTTAGGCCAGGAAAGCAATAAAGGAATTTTAAAATTCTGAGCAGAATTTGGTTTTCTACAATTTTAGCCCCTACTGAAGAATTTAGCAACATCACAAAACCTAAGCATTTCTTTAAAAAAATTTTAAATGCTTAATTCTCATATAAATTTAAACAGAAACTGGAACATATTTGGATAATTCATTCTCAAGAGTCCCTTTGACAAAATCCTTCCTTATGATTTTACAGGAAGAAAAGGCTTTGGAGCCCTCATCAGCATAAACCTGTCTAGTTTGACCTCTAATTTTGCCAGAAAGTTTTAAAGGAAAATTAATGTAGTTTATAAGGAAATGGGTGATAGAAAAGAGAAAAAAATCAGGGAATAACACTGGTACAACAATGACTACACAGCTTGTTTTACTTGCAAACCACAAAGAACTTGATTTTTAAATACAACAAATGAGGACTGTGAAAGTGATCCCATAAGGAAATTGAGAACAAAAAGACAATTATAGAGTAAAAATTTCTAATTTTTGAAAAGTATCGTGTAATGTGTCTGCTTGCATAGTCAGGGACTAAGTTTCTGACCCAAAAGGATTAAATTCAAGGCCTGTTTGAGACATTTCTGGCAGGAGAGCCATCTAAATTTGATCAGCAATGCTAATGCACATGGAAAATGTCTTTGCAACCCTATCTGCTGCTTTGAACATCTGAGACCACGCTGGGAATATTACACAAAAAACCCCCATGCAGATCTTCAGAGCACTAATACCTCATTGAAATGAAAATTATTATAATCATGAGAAACATGGCTGCTCTGTTACCACTGATACCCAAAGCATCTGAAACTTGTCTATGGAAGTCCCATCCCTCCTCCTGAAATGTTGTTAAATAAATGAATTTTGTATCTCGTTTATGCTCGATTTCCCGAAGCTAAAATTATTATTTAAATAATGAAGGAGGGAAAAGCTGCCAAAGTTCAGTGCTGGTGGTTTTTTCCTCTTGATATTAAGAACAGAATTCATCTGCAGCAACTGCAATCAAACCCAGATTCAAGTCAAGTAATTTCAGGCTTCCCTCAGTTGTAAATCAATCTCTTCTTGAGATTGTTTGAAAAGCAGAATGTCTAGAAAAGTATCAGAAATATAAATCCCCACATTTACTAAGGGCCTAAGACGAGGAGTAACTTACATAAACTCTGTGACCTATCTAAGCAACTGTGTAGAAACTGTATTTAAGTAGTGCCTTAGGCTAGAAAAAGTTGACATCTGGTCTTTTGCAGAGGAGGACAAAATGAGAAAGTTGGATGCAGTATCACTAAAAAAATCCATAACACAAATTTGATAAACAAGTCCCTGAAAACAAACAGACAGTAACACAAGATACTACACAGTGAGCAGGAGAAGCTGTGATGTTTTAAACCCAACAGAAGCATCAAAAAGATGTTTTCCCAGGACGTCTGATCCTTGACAGAGCAAAAGGGCTCCATAAAAACCTCAGGACTGAAATACTTCCACTAGGGGGTAAGAGAGGTTCATCATCTGCAAGTGCAGCAGACTGGCAGGAAATGTTGGAGAGAATTCAAACAAGAATGGTCGGAGTATTAGAGAGGGACACGGGCTGGAAACGTCGGAAAAATACTTGTGATATTTAGGTAACAAAATGTACGCCGGGAAGGAAATTTAATTCTGCATGGGCAACAACACTGAACCTATAAAAATGGGTCTATAACAGTGACAATAATTGTCTGCTTAGGACGTCTCTTTTTTAATTTTAGGACTCAGGAGAAAAAAGTCAAATAACAAGGGGTGAGAACCAGAGCACTTCCAGATCTGATATCTGCAATGTACTAGATCCAAGGGGTGAATGACATGGTAAGAAAGGCTCCATGCAAGTTCCCTCACTTCTGCTTCTACACTGAGAGATGTAAGATCAGCTTTGGAGCAAATCTCCACCAATTCCACACCTTTCAGAGGAACTCTTGGGTTGGCTGTGGGCAGCCAGCTCCAAGGACAAAGCAGTGACTGAGGACTTAGCCCTGGGTGTTTTGAACACTGGCCCGTGGCTATGTGGTATTAACTTGGCTTCTATGACAATACATCACTTATTGAAGAGGAAAAGCTGTAGAGAGAAATCACTAAATGCAACACAATCCCAAGAAGTCTAGAAGATGGTGAATGCTCTTCCTCTGCTACTGAATGTTTTTTTCCCCCTTGATCTCATTAACCAGCCCAGGGTAAAAGGTCAGTAACTACCTGAAACTAAGAGGCCTGGATCCTTGCTCAGGAACTTTCTATTTTCATTCATTTTTACACAGTAAAAATTAAAAACTCATGGCCTTAATATCTGAAAACACTATTCAGCCACACAGGCCTAGAGTTTGCAGCCAGTTCCATAAACAAGTAATAATTCCTGAGCAAGCTTTGAGGAGGTGCTGAGGAGCTCTGTACAGTGTAATTTCCATTTAAATACAACACAGGGGAAAAGCTTTTCTCTGAAAGTTACACCTAATCATGGAACAGCCACGTTCCCACTACCACAGTCCCTGCTTATAGGAGTTTATGGGATCACGGTGATCATTTCAGCCAGCTGAATATTTTTTGGCTCATGTGTGCAAACAGCTACAGTTGTTTCAAGCATAACCTTGGCTGCTGCCAGTATCGAAGCAAGAGAACAGCTTTTAAAGAGAGACAGAGCTTGCAAAGCAGGAAATTGAAATTCATGGAATCCTAGGGTGGTTTGGGTTGGAAGGGACCTTAAAGATCATCCAATTTCACTCTCTGCCAAGAGCAGGGACACCTTCCACTATCCCAGGTTGCTCCAAGCCACGTCCAACCTGGGCCTCAACAGTTCCAGGGATGGGGCAGCCACAGCTTCTCTGGACAACCTTAAGTCAAGTTTATGGTCACACAGATGTGGTTCTCATAATACGGGAGAGAATTTAGGAAATTAAATCTCATCTCTTACATTTGAGGGGATAATAAGGCAAATTTTTCAACACACTTTGAAACACAACAATGGCAAAAAAATAAATAAATTTTTAGTCTATAGTCCATGCTTGAAGGATTCATGAAGGACAAATAAGGGAAGGAAGTTCACTGACAGGTTTAGGGCCACCTGAGTTATGAAACCCTCAGAACACCTGACTGCCAATCCCACTGCAAGCAATTTGCAAGTATCCTCCCTCCTTGTGATGCCTCATGATTACAAAATTGGGAGAAAACTGCATCATATGGATACTGCTGCTCACCAGAACCTGGCACCTCCCAGTGGATTAATTTTTAAAAAGTGGTGGGTCTGCAAAGTATTCCATGCCACTCCTTGTAATTCCTATAAAGCGGAAGCAGCACCTCCCCCAGACATTAATGGAGCAAGTCATGGTGAGTGATAGCACCAGGCCAGCTGTTGACACAGCAAGATAATGATTATCCTCTTGGATTTTTCCTGATGAGACTGCATCTGGCAGTCTGCCAAGGAGCAGCTAAGGAGACCATCTGAACAGTTTGGTTGTCATGTTGACAAAGCAACAATCCAATGTCCAACGCTCAATTCTCTCTGGGATTTTGGAAAAAAAACAATCAGTCAGTAAATCTGAATGGAATTCTGAGCTGTGGCAGCTCTGCAAAGCAACTCGAGGACCTGGTGACCGCCTGCCCCTCTCCTACCTTCACAGGTAGAGGAAAAGATTTTGGGATTAGTTCAGAGAAGCACTTCACAAGATGAAAAGCACATAAGGTCCCTCACAAAACAAAATGCTTCCATAGCAAGGGATGTGCTGGCCACTGGCAAGACCTTACCTGAACACAGGCAAAACATGCCAGGTGTCACAAAGAGATGATGACAATGGGATATTCAGGCTGCCTGTCTGAGCTGGATCCCAGCCATGCTGAGCAAGCTGTACTATCTATTTTGATTCACGTTTTTCTGACTTTGCCCTGCTTCCTGGGCTGGGCTGTGTCGCCTCTGTCCGTGGTACTTATCCATGAAACTCCCCAGCCATCAGGTGCACAGTCCTGTATGTGAAATGAGCACCTGCTCAACAAGAGACCTGGGAGCTTCACTGTTAGCTTAAAAACTATCTGTAGGCTGCCCATTTCACCATTACAAGGAGCCACAAGAACATCTAAGGCTTGCTCACATTTGACTTTGGAAGCTACTTGACGCCAAGGGATATAACATTCTCTGCATCCTCTTGCAGAAGGAATTCTCCCTCTGACCAGGAGCTCTGACACACCACCTAAGCCAGGGCCAGAGGGGATTTCACAGGAACCTTGACCACAAGTGTTGCCGTGAGCTCCCTCAGGCTGAAATGACTGCCCACGACTAGTCACGGATTGCGCACTAAGAGAGTCAGGAGAGCTCCCAGTCCAGCCCTTGGGGACACCCAGGACTGGGGGCACCTCCAGACCACCCGTATGCTTCAGCTATACACCATTTTTGTTTGTTGGGGGGAGGGTTGTTGTTTGTGTGTTGTTTATGTGTTTTTTAAATCAATTAAAAGCATAAAACTGCTCTAAAAGAGCGTCCATCAACATAAAGATTTCTGCCTCTCCTCCAAAGACAAACTCTATTCAACAGTATTAAAATTCCTCCAATTTGTACCTCTGTTGTCTTCCTTCACATCCAACACATCATCACAGTTGCATGTCTAAATTTGTTAGAATTATGTCTGTTACTTCAAATTAAGAAAATTTAAGTGATACTTATCACCCACTATTCCCAAACGCACCAGCCATCCAAGGAGCTGGTCACAGGATCAACATCAGAGGCACAAACAAAAGCAAAGAAATGCTGAACAGCATAAATATCTCACCCCGAAGATGAGAGCAGCAAAATCAACATATCATTACCACGGTTTTATAGCACTGCAACAACTCTGTGTTACTGATAATCCTTATTATCCATTTCACTACTTTTTAAAAAATCTCCCTACTCCACGAGATATTTAAACAAATGCACAATTAAGTTCTTTTAGAAAGGGTAAAAATCAAAATAGCTCCACTAAGAATAGAACTGAATGCCACATGCGAGCCAGGAACAAAATGTAATCATGGGACTTTATAGGAACATTTAGGTCAGGCATCCTCAACTTGACTCATCACACTGAGCAGCTTAAAACTTCACAGCGACCAGGCAGGCAATCACTTTGTTCAGACAGATCAAAATGGTGTATCACTACCTAACAAGAGCACAATAAAGACTTGCTTTTTTTGGGTGAAAATAGTGCTGTCAACATTTGCTGTCTGAATGTAATAAGCATTTTGTTCTCTTCCTGTTAAAATGCAAATTATCCCAGCATTTTCTTTCAAAAGCGATGGAAACGTTCAAATCTGTTTGTTTACTTTCTACACACAGGAGAACAGTAAACCAAAAAAATCTACTCGTGAATTATTTCCAGTGAGTCATTTTCTTATTTAAAAAAAAAAATAAAAAATCTTCTATTCATCACTTCAGGGCCTGTGGGATCGGGGAAAAAAGCTAAAAATTTACTTCACTTCTCATTTACTTCACTGAACCTTGCAGTTCATGTACGAAAAGCAGAGCTCAGTGTCCTGACAAACTCAGTATCTTTAAATCTGAAGTAGACAAAGGTGTCAGCTTAAAACATGTTTTCAAGCTTCTGGCTATGACGACACATATCTTGAAAAGATCAAAATGACAGAATGCTACTAATTTCCTGGGGAAAAAAATAAATCAATTCTTTAAAAGCTCTAAGGACAACAAAGGGAGCGTGGGTGTGTGCAGAGCAGCATCAGGAACATGCACCTCAATAAAGGAGACTGTCAACAACATGAGCTGGTTCTTTCTTGGAAGCACTTGAGTAAATAAATGACTCCAGAGAATTAAAGCTTGGGTACTTTTCTCTATAATTGGCATAACTAAATTAATGAGCAAACAATAACTCGTCACCATCAATAATTCACTTCAAAAGTTCAGCTGAGTTATTTGTTTAAAGTTAAGCCTTGATCAAAAGGAGGAGGGCAGCCTAAATTCAAGATTAACTACCTTCCTGGAGTTTTTAGTAACTGGAAGAAGAGAAAACAAGATCGGGACTGAATATACAAAACACAAGAAACACTTATAATTCTGTCCCGTAGTGGTACACAGTGCAACTCAAATTTCATATTCTGACTTGTAGGATGAAAATCAGGGTATTTGGAACAGAGAAATTATGTGCTTTACATGCAGAAGAGCTTTTTGGGAAGAAAGGAACATTTTTCTCTGTCATTTGAGGAGAAAAGGCATGAAATCAGTTCTCTATGGTTATGTTACAGGCCTTCTGGGTGTTTTTGAAGACTTCTGTCATACAGAACTACACACAGGATATGTAGCTCCAGTGCTATGAGCCAGACAGAACAGAACCCTTGCTCCCTCCTCTTCCTTTCTTTTGCCCCTTTCTGATATTTACTACAAATATCACAGGACAACAGATTGGTCTCATCTGTCTGATCAAAATAACTTTTGTCCCTCTACTCCAATTCTCGGTCTCTGAGCACCCTACATGCCTTTCTGCAGATTATCTCCATCCTATGGTAATTGTCACTTAGTGAAAACCAGAAAAATAAGAATTTGCTTTCTCCTTTCCAGGTTTAAAGACATTTTTTCAGTTTGTTTTTTTTTTGGTCTTTGCTAGAGTTTCAGAAGAGGTATTTTTAGTTCTTATTTCGCTGGGTTTTTTTTTTCTTTTGAGGTGCTATGGGGTTTCATGCATCAATTATTTGTACTGTGCTCAAGAAGGGGAGTGTCAAATGACAGAAGGGACAGAAGAGCTGGCATAAGTTTAACCTATATTCTGTGCAGTTTACTTGGGTACGGAGGGTTAGTTAAGAATGCCAACCTGATCCCACAGGTTGACCCTGGCCTTTCACCTACATACCTCTCCTTTTACAATGTTTGATCTTTTACACTGTATTTCTCATTTGTACCAACAGAAAGAAATGATTCTGTAGTTATCCTCTTACCCATCCCTGAATCTTTCTTCGTGCCATCTGAGATAATGTCCACGTGGTCACTGTCCACATCATAACTGAAGAAGTCGTTCAAGTAAGTCTTGGATCTCTGGCCACCAAACACGTATAAGCAGCGATTTTTCTGGAATGGGGGATGGAAAAGAAAAGTCTTTATAAGTTCAAAACAGTATGTTGGTCAACTGTGATCATTAACAGAAATTTTTATCATAGAATCATAAGTGGTTTGGGTTGGAAGGGACATTAAAGCCCATCCAGTTCCAATCCCCTTCCACTATCCCAGGTTGCTCTGAGTCCCATCCAGCCTGGCCTGGAACACTTCCAGGGATCCAGGGGCAGCCATTAATCAATCAAAAGAGGAACAGAGATGTCTCTTCTAAGTTTAAAATCCTTGTACACAGGTAACTGCTGCAGTCCTGCCTCATCCAGCTTTCACTTCAGAACATTAAAGCAGCAGCTCATCTTTCAAGTTTATTATTAAGGAATTAACAGGCCCTGTCTCTAAAAGCCATCATAAATTCACTGTTAAAAACACAACAGGAACAAGAGACAGACTGTAGGAGAAACCATCCAGGTACCAGCACATTACTAAATTCAGTACTGGCAAATGGCAAGGAGCAAGCCAAGAATAACAGGTTTATTGCTTCTTTCAAGTCTGCCAAGTGGAAAGTCCGTAAGAGGCAGATTATTTTTCTTTCAAATGGTTGAGAAAACAGAAAAGGATTTAAACTTCCATGACCTGTGCTTACAGAAACCAGTATTCTTACATTTACCACGGACACCTACTTGAAAGATCCTCAAGTCCCTGTGCAGAATTTTGGGTGGCAATATGTTTTTCCACCAGATTTTAAAGAACCATTCAAAACAAAAATAAACTTAAAAGCTCTGAAAGCCCAGTATTCACTACAAAAATTCTGATCTTTCACTTGAAAGGGTAAGAGAAATAAAGTCAGCAATTTCTTAAAGTTGGTGGGTTTTGAGTTGGTGCTATCAGTAAATATTAAAATATCACAACTTTATTTTTAATTCTCTTCTCTTAAATAGACATGTGGTTGATGGGCACAACTGGAAAGGCAATGGAAGGTGGTTTTTAATACCCAATACAGAGTAAAATGCTATATACACCTCACCCCCACCCCTCTGCTCCTCTATGAGGCTCTGGATGAAGTGTCCATAATCCCAGCTGTTTGCAGCTGTTTGCAGCTGCTCAGGACAACAAAAAGCAGCTGGATGCTCCAGCACCAAGGGCTCTGAGGCCTGTGCAACTCAATGCACATCCAGTAAGCCCCATTCCAGTAACAACTCAAGAGTATCCACCAGATCAGAAGATTCTAAACTGCTCTACTAACTTAAAAAGAACACATCTTTACGTCAAACGGAATCACAGCCTTTGGGTCTATTTACTATCATTCCATTAAAATCAACTCTTTTAAATTCACCTTGATTTTCACTTGAAATTTTATTCAGTTGGAGTCATGAAAGCTCTGAAACTTGAATTAGCACCTGCTGCACTTACCAAGGCAGCATCAGAATGTCAGCAAACATCGAATTAACTGAGACAACACATCACTCAGGAGATTAAAGAGCTCAAAACTTGCAAGAAAAACCAAAACCAGATGTTCTCCTTGAAGTCAGACACCATAAATCCAAGTAGGGTGTGGGTACTTACAGAATGGAACAACATGCAGTGTCCTATCCGGGACTGGATATCCTCGGGCCCGGCGTTGCAGGAATCCTCCCTCAGAAGTTTCCACGTCTGGCACTGGCAGTCGAAAGCAAACAAGCCACTGAACTGGGGCTCGCTGGCTCTGCTGTCGTCCACGCTGCCATTGCAGGTCAGAATTCGGCCTCCAAAGGTGTAGATCATGTGTTTTTCAGAATCCATGCACATCTGCAAGAACCAGGGAAGCAGTTTTTAACTGGCACAGCAAGACCTGGCCACCGTGAGATCTAAGATTGAACACCCCTCTCCTGCAAGCAATGCCTACTAAGCTAAGACAGTGCTCTGCACGTTTCCTGAGCCTCCAACCAGCAGAAAAGGACACACACTTTCATGGTTGTCAGGTCTTAATCTCAGAAAAGAAATTTAAAACACAAATCTAATTTCTATATGCCATTTAATATGCCAAAGAAAAAGCTAAATGTACCCTTCATCACCTAAAAAACCTGCTCATTTCAGAGAAAAGTACTTGAGAGTCTTTCACAAGGATTCATTGGGTTCTTTCCATAGATCCATAGATTCCACAGAAAAAATCCATGGGCATCTTTTCAAGCTACGTCCTTATAGCCAGAGTGTTCACAGAGTATCACCTTTGGCAATGGTTGTGCAAGGGACAAATTCAAAACTGCTGCTAATTCACTGCCCATCATTCAACTGATGGAAAAATCAGCCTGTGATTTGTTATTGTGATTCCATTCCAAGCACACATTTACTGTTACCCCCATTACTGGAACACAAAGTAAGGGCATAACCCGGCCAAAGATTCCTCATGGGAATACAGCAGAAATATATTTAACCCTCAAACCTGAACTGAGCTTATGGCACACAAGAGAAGCTCTGCAGCACAGATAAACCAAACCAAACTCCCTGACTCCAGGTGATGTTTTCAGACAAAGTGCAAAGCAGAGGGTTACTAAACACCAGACAGGGAAAAAAAAAGCAAACCAACAAACAGACAAGATTACAGTAAGATAGAGATGTTACTCAGCAAAGCCTACACAAAACACTTCTAGTGCAGCACATTTCTGAAGGTTAAATAAAAACTTAAATTGCAGTAGGTGCTGAGGGAGAGAAGAGGAAGAGCTGCAGATTGACAGAATTCAGCAAGGCCCTTCTTTCCTGAGAGACAACACAGGGGAAAAAGGAATCATTTCAAGAGGCAAAAAAGGTACCCAGAGTAGCCTTGCCAGCTGACAATTTCCTTGTGCCTCTTCCCCAACACCTGGGAGACTGGCACTGGTTATTAATAGAACAGAAAGACTGATTGGCTTTTGTTCTGCAGACATGGCGTATCTTTAATTTTCAGTGTCAGCAGAAAGGCACATTGTGCTGGCAAACAACAGCTTTGGTTACAAAACAGCCAGTACCAATAAAAGCAGATCTTGGGCTGCTTTAAAAATGAGTCCTGATGTGCTGTTTCTTGGCGATGTTTCATTTAAAAAAAAAAAAAAAAAAAAAAAATTAAAAAAAAAAATCAATTGAGAACAAAATACCTTTTTCAAGTAGACAAAAGCCACTGAACACAACATAAGTAAAGAAGTTTTCAATTTGAACACGTGGACAAATGTGACTTTTTAAAGGATTAGCAGCCATTCCTCTAAGGTGTTTCAAGCTCTACAAAGCAAGCACATTCTACAGTTTTTAAAGGTAACTAATTTGGAAAGAATTCTGCTCCTGTGCTGGCCTCATTCCAGCAGCTTGCTTGGAGTATTCTTCCAAAGGTACCATACACAGCTTTGCAAGTTGCTCCCCAAGGCCCTCTGGGCAGGCAGATCTGCAAACCCAGCTCAAGGAGACTGATTAAAACCAGATGAACTGTGCTTTGAGCTTTAATAAAACGTGTCTTAATAAAATGCATTTGTCTGCAAAGGTTTTTATGATTCTTCTGCCTCGGTCTGATTAGAACACCAGCAGCCAGTGGCGTTGAGCAGCAATGCTATTAGGATTTAATTGAGTGCTCACACCTTCCTCATCCCTGCTCTGTTACCTGGTGCAGCACCTCAAAATCACAGAGACTACAATCAAAACTGACTTTGAAACACTGAGAACGTGCAGTAGAAGGACGAGTGTGGCTGACCTGATGATCAAACACCAGCTTGGGGCCTCCATCTGCTGCGGTGTCCTCGCTCAGCAACATCCAGGTGTTGGTGTCGATGTCGTAGCGGTAGAAGTCACTTTTCAGGGACTTGCTGTTCCTCACAGAGGAGTCCAGGTACCGCCCCAGGGTGTAGATCTGCCGTCGCTGGATGTCAATGCACATCTTGTGACAGGACCTGGCACTGGGGCCACTCTGAGAAAGGAAAGGACCACAAAAATGAGGAGAATAATGGATTTAATATTGCTCCAGGTAGGTCGCTAAGGGAAAGTAAGTATTAGCAGCAACTAGAAATTATTGGGGAATTCGGGAAAATCTGCTTGTAATCAAATACAGGATTAATATATAAATAACTACAAGAGCATATCCCATAACTTCTGTCCTTTAGAAAGACACCAGCAAAAACCTTAATGCATTTGTCACAACAAACTTATGATTTGAACCCTTTTCGTCAGATTCCTTAGAAAACAGACAGTTTCTCCCAGAGCTGATTCTCAGAGGCATGTGAAAACTACTTGATCTTTTAAAATAACAGAAGTCGATGCACATGAGAGGCAAATTAAGATGTCACAGTCTATAAATAACTACACAGGAAGAAGATTAAGAAGTGCTCTATTACAAGAGCCTCTGTTTTATTAATAGGCTGTTTTCTAACAGATCATAAGCAGACACTCCCCCAAGCAATCATATCCCATAATGGCTCTGGGAAGGTAACAAAAGCACTCCCTGTCCTTCACAAATAGATATGGCCCTCCCAGCATCCATCTGAAAGAAAGTTTCCCACGGTAAGCAAAACTGCCCTGAGTTATGATCTTCAAGAGAAACACACAGAGTGCCCCATGTCAAATTATTATGGGTTTAATCCATCCAGGAGTGCTCAAGTTAAATCATGGAGTGATTTACTTAATGACATTATGATGATGATACACAGTCCTGGGCAGTTTCCCTTCTGCTTCCCAAATCTCATTTGAAGGGCCTTCATACAGTTTTTCTTGAAGCATCAGAGCAATATTCTGGTACTCCAAAACACCAGAAATCAAGGTTTGCAAAGCCTTACGTGTCAAATATCAGAAAAAAGAAAAACATCACATTGTGAGTGTAGATGAATTCTGCAGTTTATTTTGACACAGTTGGGTGACAGGACACAGAGAATGGCTTCCCACAGACAGAGGGCAGGTTTAAATTAGATATGGGGAAGAAATTCTTCCCTGTGAGGGTGGGGAGGTGCTGGCACAGGGTGCCCAGAGAAGCTGTGGCTGCCCCTGGATCCCTGGAAGTGTCCAAGGCCAGGCTGGATGGGGCTTGGAGCAGCCTGGGATAGTGGGACGTGTCCCTGCCCACGGCAGGGGGTTGGAATGGGATGATCTTTAAGGTTCCTTCCAACCCAAACCACTGTAGGATTCTATACCAAAAAATCTATTAGAAACTATTGAAAAATAAAGATTAGGCAAGTAGACAAAGATATAGCAAATCATTAAAATCATTACTGAAGACTTATAGTTAAAGAACAGTAGCCATATAACACCAAAAAACCAGCACAATAGTTGTTCCATGTGCTACCAAGTACTGCCTTATGAAAAAATCTTCATACTGTACACGTTCACTTAAATTCTACTGAAATTTAAAGTACACTAACGGAATGCAGATCACTAAATTGGATAAAACAAGAAAGGAAGCATTACATCTTTGTTGTCAAAAGCCTTTACTATTCACGTTACAGAATTCAATTTCTTGATTAGGCAATGGTTCCAGGAAACTGTTTACAGTAACTCAAAAGACCATGTGAAGAGGTGAATTGAACTGTTCATATTTTGTAAATATGAAGCATTATGTCAGCGATGATTACAGCTTTGAGGATTAGTTACTTCATGGTTATAAAGATAATTTTCTTTTCTGAAAAAAAAAGTACTGACAGCAGTGAAATATTAGCATAAAATCCTGAAATGCAGCAAAAGCTCATTGATTGTCTTTGGTCACATGGAAGAAGATGACACAGAAGGCAACAACACAATTTACTTTGTTCCTAGAAAACACAAAACCAGTATCTTGCAGAGGACCCTGCTCCAAACACACGGGGGAGTTCCTTTGCATGAGAAGCACCAATCTGTGCACTCACAAAGGCAGCCCCTGGTTCACGTGTAAGTCACTCCGGCGTGCAAAGTCCATCCCAAGCCATGGAGCTGGGACACTGAGGGACATGGCACCAGTCCTCTGCCAATGAGCACGTATTTGCCTTGGCACAGCTGCCTTGTAGGTGAGATGTGAGGACCCACGTTGTCCTTTCTCCTTTCTGAGCCTCCCCTCTGGCAGGTCACTGCAGTTTTTTAATTGGACTGGACATCTTAAGAACCATCCCCCACTCCCTCACCTCTATATGGACTAAATTAAATCCTCCCAAACTCGTTCAAATGATGTCTTTGGCACTTTTAAGAGTAATCTCCAATTCAGCAATTTCCAGACCCTAACTTGCCTTGAAAAGCTACATCATCAACCAAAATTTGTCTGCGTGCAGACACAAGGCTGAGACACTTCACAGCTCAATACCCATTTCAAGGCACTGGCACCAATAACACAGTTGCTACACTAAATACACAACATACAGATTTCCTAAGGCTATTTTAAAATGAGAAAAGAATTCAGGAAAAATATCTTCTTTCTTGAATTACATCCTGGCCACATCTACTTTTTTAAAGATCTCTTAAGGTATTAACTTTAACATTCCATCTCTACAGACACAGGATCTTCATCACTTCAAGTTCACTCAAGAACTTCAGCTTCACCAGGTTGCAGACCCTGCCATAGCATGAACTGTCTCTTGTAATATGGGAAACTTCATCCAATTCAAAATCTGTTCTGAAAGAAAACTGGAGTTCTGCCTGCACACCACTCACAAGATCACATGGAATGTGCCAAAAGTTTCCTCCTCAGCCTACATGTTTACCAAAATGAGTAAATAACTCCATTAACAGTGGTACATGCTGGTTTGACATTTGAGGCAGAAAAGGGGAAAGGTCTAAATCTGTGTTCACTTCTGAGTTCAGCTTGACCATGGCAGTCCTTGCAGTTCATATGTACTTCAAAGGGGGACACAAAGTCCATTTACAAAGACAATACAAATGAGTAACATGCTTCAAGGCACATGTGATGAATCAAGAGCCCGTGGGTGGCTGTGAATGTTCACCCAAAGCCGTGTGCTCCATGCGGTTACAACAGCAGCCTGTTGTTCACACAAGGAACACACTGCCACAGCTTGTCATGGACACAGCAATCCAGTAAATTCAAACAGGAAAGTCTGTTGATTCCACAAGTGTTTAAAGAATCTGACCCTTTAAAAGCAACGAGCAAGAAAAACTGACCATGATAGAGATGACTCTCTAACCCAAGGTTGAAGAGATCAAGCATGGCTAGAAGGCAAAGGAACAACCTTTTGTCTCCCTGCCACGATGTAGGCTGCTCGTGGTCCATGAGTTAATGTCCCAAGCTGAATGGATCTTACTAGAGATCCCTACAACCTTCTTCAAATTCAGGCCTTAGCACCAAGTCACAGTTTCGACCAGCTGCTTCTGTGGTTATCTGAGCTCCTAACAAACCCGTGCAAGACTCCTCATCTCTGGAAGTGTTCAAGGCCAGGTTGGATGGGGCCCTTGGCAGCCTGGCCTAGTGGAAGGTGTCCCTGTCCATGGCAGAAGAGTGAAATTAGAGGGTTTTTCAGGTCTCTCCCAACGCAAACCATTCTCTGATTCTCTGATTCAGTGCTTTACTTTAGATCTGGTTTCTTCTAAGTTGTTGACACGTGAAATCCACATTTTTGCAGATGAAGCTTCACGACCTGATTGACTGAGGTAGCAGAGGTGTCACTTCCCAAACAGAGCCCATCTTCCTTAAGACTCTGAAAGTCACATCCAGCAACAGCACCCAAATGACCTGAACAAACAGTGGCTCTGGGGACTCCTTCCAATTCTCATCAGAAAGCTCCTGGCACACACACTGCAGAAACCACACGTGAAAGGGGCTTGTGACTGGGCTAAGTCCTTATTCAGATGGCAAGCAGTGTGTCGGGCTGCTTCGGCCAGTGCCTCAGCTGCTGCCAAGGCTGTGATGGCAAGAGGAAAGCATTAGCATATCACATTTCTAACCTAGAGGACACCAAACAATACCAAAAACTACTAAGCACGGGCACTGCTGGGTTTGTGTGGGACTCAGTAAGTGTCCGCACAGAGCCAGGACTGACCTGAACAAAGTGGCTCTGTGCCACCCAGCCCCACCATACAATCAGCCCAGCACAATAACAGCTAAAACAGATTAAGCAGCATGTGCAGGGCCCTGTTTGGAAGTGCTACAAAATACGAAGCTTTATGCCCAGCTCTAAGGCTCTTCCTCAAACAGGTTGGTGTTGACGCAACTCCTCTGGTCTCTACAACACAGATAAACGTCCTGGTGAGGGTGGGATGGTGGAGAAAGGAAGAGAGTCTGTATGGCCAGGAGAACTTAAGACAGGCTTTCAATCCTTTAAGCACCCAGGGCCAAATAGGATTTTTAGGTTTCGTCAGTGCTACACGAAATTCAATTGTGCAACGCCAAGTGAATACACAGTATACTTTATGAAAAGCCTTCTCAACATGCTAAGCCACTTTATAAAATCTAATTAGAGCTTTCTTCATTTAACTTGCAAATGCTGAAAGCAATTATCCCACTTAAGGACTAACTTACAAAACGTTTTCAAAACGCAACACAACAGCACCGAGAGACAACACCGCCTCCTTAGAATAATTGATTTGTTCCTATACAGGGGAGAAAGGATTGGGACTCAACTCCTCAGGGTAGGGTCTGCTCAAATCACTCTTTATGCCAGAATCAGCAGGCATCATCTTAGCAACAGCATCCTGGCATGCTGCACTAGGGCACAAACATGATAGCTTTCATTTTTTGGTTTGTTTTTAAGTAAGTGTCCTATGAACCTCCTTTAATGTGAACATGACCGCAGGAAGCCGGTTCCACTGCCCATCCCAAATAAAAACTGGGGGATCTTGGCTTCTTCTGGTTATCGTAACCTTTTGCAAATAAAGGGGTTTCAGTTGCAAGAAAAATCTGTTTTATTCAGACCAATCCAGATGAAAAACCTCAGGAGCAAGCCTGGATCCTGTTCAAGAGTCAGGGAAATAAAAGCAAAGAACAGCTGACTAATTCTCCGTTCTTGGTCCTGTAAAAGACTGAGTGGAATGTGAACACTGCCTCCAGTATGAAGTTCAAAAATAAGCGTCATGAGGTAAATGCTCTTGTCCTAAAGCAAACTAGGACGAGGACATAAAAAGACACAAACAACCTACTTTGTTTCCAGTCCTGAGAGCAGCCTGTCAGGCAACAAATAGTCCCTCCTGCCTACACACAACTGCAGAGATTAATTGCTCTCATTTCCCAGTTTCGGAGTATAATTCATTTCCTCNNGCACACACCCCCCCCCCCACCCCCAAAAAGAAAGGGAAAGTTCTCCACAAACTTGAAAATGAAAGGAAATGCATATTATTCTTGGCATTAATTCAACTTCATGTGCTTTAGGATTAGAGCTTGTTAGTGCTTTATCAATGCCAGTCTACAGCTAATGCATTCCCAAAATGTTCAATCTGAGCTGTAGCTCTGCTCTAGATGAGCACTAAATTCAGCAAGAGAAACAACTGCAGCCATACAACAAAATAAAACACTTTCATCCCATACAAGTTACTCACAAAAGGCATTTTAAGTTTCTCATAACCTAATAGTGCCAGAAACATAATAAAATAATTTAATCTACTGCGTCTTTTACGGTAGCATGGAGGATTTGGATGGCACATCAGCCCAAAACACAACACAGAAGGAGCTGGGAGCTGATGTATCATTCCTATCACCCACAAAATCCCTGATGATGTGCCAGGAGCACCAAACCACCAGAGGGAGGGTCCTGCCCATTCAGTCACGCAACAGGAGCATCACAACCGTGCTCTGGACAGAGCAGCCCAGCATGGGCACACGGCAGGGCTCAGAGCCCTCTGCAAGGGTTTCCTCAATGTGAAAGACTCTCTCTCAAATAGCACATCCTAACTTCCTACTCTGTATGATGGCAGAAATCAGTGCCACCCGTGTCATTTGATGTCCAAGACTTGACAGCTCCAGCGCTAGAATTAAAAACCTTTGGATGTCACATGGAGTAGATGCAGCAAAGGACTGAATATTTCTAGGAGCATAAGATGGGAGTTTAGCTCCAAAAGCATATTCTGGATGCTCAATGTACACTCTATTCATTAAATTACTCTGCAAATAATCCCTGGAAGTGTCCAGGGCCAGGCTGGATGTGGCTTGGAGCAACCTGGTCTGGTGGAAGGTGTCCCTGCCCATGGCAGGGGTTTGGGACTAGATGATCTCTAAGGTTCCTTCCAACCTTTAACATTCCATGATTCTTGTCACTGTTCATAAAAATAACAGATATTCCAACTTAATTTTAAGGCTGCTTTACCAGTTATAATGAATATTTCTGAGAAGATGCAAGTTCATCAACCATGGAATGGTTTGGGTTTGAAGGGACCTTAAAGCCCCTCCAGTCCCACCCCTTGCCAAGGACAGGGACACCTTCCACCAGCCCAGCTTGCTCCAAGCCCTGTCCGGCCTGGCCTTGGACACTTTCAGGGATGGGGCAGCCACTGCTTCTCTAGAAAACTGTTACATATAATTTAAATATGTTCTGCCAATAAATATTTTGGGAAGCCTAACAAATAGACCAGAATCTGTCCAAGAGTTACGATGCTGGAAACTCCTCAGGACCAGTACTGGAAAGCCATGAATTTACACAATTTTTCACACAAGACAGTTAAATGTCTTATGATAAATAGTAGGTTTGGATATCAAAAAGTTCTAATTAACTATTAATAAGTCCAGGCACAGCCAAGACAGGGAAGGCACCCTCGGTCAGGCAGTTGACACAGAATTTGAGCTATGGCTAATCTGCTTACTGGTGCCCTCCTACAGCGATGCCACGGGACAGATTTACCAGCAAAGTCCTCTCTGGGCATCTGACTCAGACATGATGGAGCAGATTAAAGTCAGAGGCAGCTTCTAGCACACAGTTTTGTGTGTACATCTCTTCAAGGTGGGAAGATAATAAAATTAAACAGGATGAAGATTTTTCTTCTCCCCTTCCTAAATGCACACTCACATTTGGGACAGTCCTAATTTCCCACTGTTGATGCTGTGCAGCCCTGAGCTGAGACTGCCACAAAGAGACTTTCCCTGCTTAAATTAGAATTTAAAAAATAAACGGCCTGATGTTCTATTTTTGAAAGACGGTTCAATGAGCTTATAAGTCAAATGATCAGGCTCAGAGATCATACGACACGATCCTTATGACAGCACTGGGCTGGATTTGATGACCCTTGACAGCCCAACCTTCCAGTCTGACATGAACTTGATTTCAAGTCTTTTCTCCATCCTTCAGGGATCAGCACAGGTTTATCACAGCACAGACTCTGTGCAGCTCATGAACACTGCTATGAAAACAAATAGGTAATGCTCTATTCCCATTAAATTATTATTTATTAGCCTCCCCGCCAGCCTGCTTGCAGAACTAACTAATTTGAGAGTATTTTTATACAGGAATGAATTAGTACATGATCTTCTGGCTTCTGATGTGCCCCGATCAAGGTACCTCCAAAGACCCAGTGTGTCCTCACAGCTGAACTTTCCAAAGCATCAACATTGTGCTCTGACAGCTGTGCTGCCCGAGTTTTCCTACAGTGCAGAAACAGCTTTGGCAGCCAATGCCAGAGGAATTGCCACTGCAGGAGCCACGTTGCTGGGTCTTCTGCGCTCTCTGCTCTCACACCAAGGTATCATCAAGGCCTTCCAGCAATGCATAACACCATGGATCTCATGATGCAGTAAACCAAGACATCTTACCAGCCAGTGGACAGTGGAAAGGGGAAAAAGCTCCCACATCTTCAAGCGTGCAAATAGTGGGAAATAATTTGTGGCCACTCAGTACTTAAAAGGAGGTTGTAAAAAAGATGAAGGAGGCCTTTTTACACAAGCAGATAGCGATAGGACAAGGTGGAACAGTTTGAAACTAAAAGAGGAGACATTTAGGTTAGCTATTAAGAGGAAATTCTCTACTGAGGAGAGTGGGGAGACCCTGGCACAGGTTGCCCAGAGCAGGTGTGGCTGCCCCTTGATCCCTGGAAATGTCCAAGGCCAGGCTGGACACGGCTTGGAGCAACCTGGGATAGTGGAAGGTGTCCCTGCCCATGGCAGGGGGTGGAATGAGTTATCTTTAACGTCCCTTCCAACCCAAACCATTCTGGGATTCTTTCATTTATGTGAAGAAGGTTGAAGGACTGTTTATGAAGGTCTTGTGCAGGCTCCAGTTTACAGTAAAAAAATAAAAGTCATCCAACCTCTGTGATTCAGCTTACAAATGCAAACAAGAGAAGTACGGAAGGAATACCCCAGTACAAGGCGACCTTGCAGCAAAAGGACATCAATTCTGTGCTATTTCTAACAAAAGGCACAAATCACCTGCAACCCAAGCGCTCCTCGCACTGGTGAAATGCAACAAAAATTATAACTTCTTAAATTTTACCAAGTAAACTGTCAGTTTGTTCCACATCCACTGCTCAGCTTTGCTTTCAGCAACACTGATGAAATGTAACAGACGACCCACCAGAGAACCAGAGCTTTCACCCGCTCCAAGATGGGCCCTCAGGACAACATCCCTCGTGTGCCGAATTTAACTAACCCCATTAACAATTGCAGGATGTTGAATGAGGTCATTTTTGCATGCATCACAAGTTCACGCTGTCCTCTCATTACCAGTAACAATGGCCAACGAAGGTCCAGCCAAGAGAGATTTTTCCATAGACACAAACTACTCGGCTGAGCTACAGCCCCACATGCAGACCACAAGGCTGAAAAAATTTAACTGGTTGCTTATAAACTGTTTAGCCACAAAGATGAGGATGCAGCAAGGTTACACTTTTGGAAATTGATTTTTTTTTTGTAATTAATTGTCCTTGAGATGCCACTGATAGACAAACATGAAATTCTAAGTCTAAATCCTTCAACAGTTACAGGCTCTCAGGTATTTCTGAGAAAGTGAAGACAGTTTTAAACAGGTGACAAAAGAGTAGTTTGCACCCAAAGGTGTTAGTTAACAAGTTGTAAAAGTGGCTGTTTAATCTCCTAGAGCCCAGTATCAATAACAACTCCATCACATGCATGCTCTGGAAAATTCATGGATTAAGTCCTATTAAACTCACTAAGCTCTTTCAGGTAGGTCTGAATTCAACACATCATTGCACCACTCATTCTGCCAATAAGTTCTCTTGAGACACTCCAGAAAGCTCAATTCCTAATTACCTCCAAAACCCAGTGGCTGAAACACCTCAGTGGCAAGGTCCACAAAAACTTACTACATTTTCAAGGATGTAATTATCCAGACAATTTAGCTACAGATTTGTCTGTGATACTACTTGAGACTGCTTCTCCTATGTTACCACCTTGGGATAACTGATATTTCTTTAGGGATTTCTGTATTTGTACAGATTGAGGAATGTTAATGTGACATTAACGTAAAAAGTCTCTCAGTGTAGCTGAAATAAGACATTACTCTACTCCCAAGGCAAAGTTGACTGGTGTGTGAAGCTACTTTCACTCACTGGCAAAAGAGTAAGTTTTCCTTCCACCTCTACATATTCTCCTATTTCTTTAAAATCCTTTTCTTTTCATCCCTTCAGTGTGAAATGCTGGTGTCCTGGCATTCCAGCTGGCTCATCTCACAGGTGCATATTTCTGTGTCTTTAAAAGCCAAAAGGATATAAATCAGAATTCCTTGTACCCATACCAACCTCTTCACTAAATCTTTACCTGAAAATCCTGTAATGTCCTTTTCCCCCAAGAGGCATTCACAGCAACCCAAGAATGACTCTACACTGCCTCATCTACAATTTACAGGGAATTGCAAAATGCATTAGGATGATGCAATAACGTCCTAATAAAGCTATATAAGTAAAATAAAGTTCCATTCCAGACCAGAGATCAGAGCACTAAACTCATCATAGGCTGCAGCTGAAGTGGTGATTTTTATCGGAACATAAACGCCACAAATCAACTCTGCCTGATGCATTACTTCAAGGACTAAAAGTAGTTTTACTTTGCAACTGAAAGCTTTATGATGACTTGGAAACTCAGTATAACCTGAAGACTGGCACACACAAGCTCCAGGGCTGCCAAAGTTGTGCAGCCTCCAGAACACCGGGCACAAACATTTATTTAATGCTCCTTTCTCCACGAGACTGACTTGAACAGCAGCATGTGGAGGAAAGGGACCTCCACACATTCAAACATCTGGTGTGAGGAATAACTGAAGTTTGGCTGGTTTTCTGGGCTTTTTTTCATGCTGGAAGCAAGAAATACAGGCACCCAGTGAGGGAACTGAATAACTTAAGACCTGGAGCTGTTTTCAAATATGGATGAACTTTTCCTTAAAAAAATGTCAAAGTTAAAAAAAAAAAAAAAAGACAAATCAACGAGGGTTAAGAGGATAGAACTCTGGAGGCATTCAAGGTAGCATAAGCACATAAGTTAGCTTTAAATGCTGAAAACCTTTTCCAGAAATCTTATTTAAAAATAAATTATTTTTAAAAGCTGAGGTGTTACTTCCCCAATGGGGTCTTTTTGCTTTAGGCTGCCTAAGTGGAAATCGCTGGGGATGTCAGTCAGGCATATGTGAAAGTCTCTCTCTAACACTCTGGTGAAAGAATACAGGCTTAGAACATTTTGAGCCATTATGCTACTAAATAGGGAGGAAAATAAACCATTAGCCTGTGATATTTAGGATCAGCCTAGGATACTTTTCATTTGGTTCACTTCAGCATCTGCCGTCTTTGTCCCTACTTTTGTAGGCATTTGCACTATTTAGGAAGTTGGCTCTGAGGTACGTCTGCAGTATCCAAGTTTCTTTCAGGGACAGCTGCCTTCTCCCTATGTGCTTTTGTGGCACAGGCATCTCGTACAACCGAGCATCTGTACCACTGCAACTGCTCAGCAGTAGGACATGGCACATTCACTGTATTAGATCTCAAGTCCGTAAACATCACAATATTTGAAACAAAAAGCCCCTCAAGTTACTTGAAGTGTCTTCCAAACTGTATCATCATCTGCGGGAAGAAGTCAATATTTGAGACTAGTTCAATCTCTACACTTCAAACAGCACAGGGTAAAAGCTTTACATTGATAAGCTCTTGTACTGCTGCAGTATACCCAAAAAAACAGTCAGAGGTGTCACAACTCTTAACAAAATGCTTCTGGGGTAATGCAACACAGAAAGCTTTGGGTAAATTCATCCATGTCAACAAATGTAAAGAAATATACACAGAGACTGAAGAAAATTTAACTGGAAATACAATAGCAGCTGAAATTCCCCCTGGCTCTCACCATTAGGAGATCCTTCTACACTTGTCAGCTTTTACTTTCAGCATCCTGGAAAAGCACTTGGTGTTCACAGCAAACTGTCACCTCACAATACACCCATTTTCTACATCATTCTGAACCTACTGAACAGGAGGCACTTGTTGACCTACACTTTCCTTCATTGTGAGGAAAGATTTATCCTCTCAAGCAGTTAAACCATGAAAAGACCTTCACTTCTACCTTTGGCAAGAAAACACTTCAAAAATTTTTGTGAGACACACAGTGTCACCTAAACCTAACCCATTTACACAATTTCCACGTCCTTCACAGAGCTGATTTGTGAGCAGGGCTTTCCTCTGAAGAAGCCAGAATGAGGATGAGTCAATGTATTTCCCAAGAAGCAGCACAGAAGGTACCAATCAGTGCAGTGACACTGCTTGAAGGGAGATCCCTCCATTTCTTGTCTCTAGGAAATGCTAAAACAAGGTACAGGAATACCAGTGACACACAATCTACGCAAACTATCACACTACTTCAGTCTCACTTACCTGATCTCCACAGGCATCAACATCCCTCAGCATTTTGATCCTATTTCAAAATCCCCATGGCTATCAATTTACACCAAAAGAAGTCTTTCCTACACTTAAACTGTCCTCCTGCACTGAATTTCACTAAATTACCCTTCAAAAGAGAAAGCTGCTGCTTGTAAACTAGAAACAGACATCAAAACACACACATTAACTTTCTCTATTAACTGACACTGGCCTAGAATAAAAATGTCCAAGGAAGGACAAGGTTTGTTTTTTTAATATTATTTATTCCCTAATCCTGAAGAGGTCTGTTGATCTACAGCCATTAATAAACCCTGAAGACAACGGCATCTGTCAGAACACTCCACCTTGATTTTCAGGGTAGAAACTCTTAAAGGCTCTTAAATGAAATATATTTTGGCTGTGCCTTGTGCCAACTGATTCACAGAGCTGTCACACACTTCAGAGACAGAAGCTGTGGTTAAGCTGAGAGATCCGGAGCTGCTCCATGGAGCATCTCCCTGGGAGGATTCAGGCTTGAGGACAAGGATGTGACAAGGACAGCAAGAGCCCTGCTGGATCCATACTCTGAAGGGATGGTGGTGTCTGTTTGTCCATCAGCAGTGGTGGTGCATTCACCAGCAGATCCTCCAGACCCTGTTTCTCAGGCTGTAAGTGATCAGCTACTCCAGCAGTGCCCCGAGCACTTTGTCCAGACATACAAGACAGACATGGAGGTGGCAGAGCATGTCCAGGGAAGGGAACGGAGCTGGGGAAGGGTCTGGAGCCCCAGGAGGGGCTGAGGGAGCTGGGGAAGGGGCTCAGCCTGGAGAAAAGGAGGCTCAGGGGGGCTCTTGTGGCTCTGCACAAGTCCCTGACAGGAGGGGGCAGCCGGAGGGGTCGGGCTGTGCTGGCAGGGAACAGGGGCAGGAGGAGAGGGAACGGCCTCAGGCTGGGCCAGGGGAGGTTGAGCTTGGATATTTGGAAAAATTTTTCCACTGAAAGGGTTGTTCATCCCTGGAAGAGGCTGCCAAGGCAGTGGTGGAGTCCCCATCCCCTGGAGGGATTCAAAAGCCATGTAGACGTGACACCTGGGGACATGGTTCAGTGGTGGCCTTGGCAGTGCTGGGAGAACAGTTGGAGCTGATCTTAGAGGGTTTTTCCAACTTAACTATTTAATGATTCTATGAAAAAGAGCTATGGAAAATCAGCTTTGGTGGTCTATTTGTTAAAAAAGACAAATGCAACTTCAGGTGACAAAGAGACACCTCACTGGAAAACTTTTGAAAAACAGCAGCAAAAAAGTTTTCTAAGAAGGTCAAACAGTCTTTTCCTAATGCACTGCAACAGAAGCTCCCAGCACGTTTATCCCAAAAACATTACTGTGCCTTATCCCTACAATAACACTGGACAGGATGCAACTTTCACCATATTTTGCTCTTGTCCAAGTTTAATTATTGAGTGGCTAATTTAACCACTGTCACTGATTAATTAGAATAAAAAAGCCAGAAGCAGAACTAGCATAATAGAACAAAATAAGATTAAGCTCTATTGGAATCTACTCTGAATATTTTTTAAAATTCCATGTCAACAGACATTTCCTTTTTGCAAATTGTTTGTGAACAGTGATGTCCCTATTAGAGAAACATCTGGAGTCTTTGTTTTTGAATTTACTTCTCAACATTTGAGATTGACCTTTTCATTTCTAAATCAGGTTTCATCCAGATCTCTTTGGAAAAAAAAAAAAAAAACAAACCACAACTCACTGCTGGTTTCCAAGTACAGAAGCTGCCAGTTCACTGTACCTCTGAAAGTCACCAAAGCCCTGGACTACACTTCAGGAGGTCTCTTGAACACTGCTGAATGTATCACAAAATCATGGAATGGTTTGGGTTGGAAGGGACCTTAAAGCCCATCCAGTGCCACCCTTTGCCATGGGCAGGGACACCTTCCACTAGCCCAGGCTGCTCCAAGCCCTGTCCAGACTGGCCTTGGCACTTCCAGGGATCCAGGGGCAGCCACAGCTTCTCTGGGCACCCTGTGCCAGGGCCTCAGCACCCTCACTGCCAAGAATTTGTTCCTAATATCCAATCTCATCCTGCCCTCTGGCAGTGGAAGCCATTCCCTGGGTCCTGTCCCTCCATCCCTTGTCCCCAGTCCCTCTCCAACTCTCCTGGAGCCTCTTTAGGCACTGGAAGGGGTTCTGTGGTCTCCCTGGAGCCTTCTCTTCTCCACGTGAGCACACTCAGCTCTCCCAGCCTGGCTCCAGAGCAGAAGTGCTCGAGTCCACATCATCGAGACCTGTCGAGCTTCTCATCCACCCGCACTCCAAGTCCTCCTCCTCAGGGCTGCTCTTGGATCCATTCTCTGCTTGGCCGCTGTCTGTTCTTGGAATTGCCCCAATCCATGTGCAGGACCTTGCACTTGGCCTTGTTGAACTCCACGAGGCTCACAGGGGCCCCACCTCCCAAGTTTGTCACAGAGAGTCCTTCCAGCATTCCCTTTCCACAGCCACCCACGTCTCTCCATGCTTTTCTCCATTAAGTAAATCTCTTCTTCAAAATTCCTCGTACATTCATACATTCAACAAGTCTCCACTTTTTAAAAATTCCTCTTTCTTCCTCTCTCCCCTAGACCATTCCCATCTTCCATCTGAATTTCCTGAACTTCCATAACACTCTGTTAACATTTTTCCTTCCAAAACCCCTTTATAATCATTTAACCACACCAATTTCCAACTCTTCTACTGTGTCTCCTGCACAGCCCTCCTTCTGTGCATCCTTCCTTCCTCCCATCCCAGTTTTACCCTGCTGGAGTCAGGCATGAGGAACCTGAAGAGAAAACACCCCAGATAGGCCTCCCAAACTTTACAGAAACTCAACTGGATGTGGCATGACCCCAGCAAGAAAGGAAATGAATCCCTTAAACACCAGACGGACCCATACTGGTTTGCGCAGGAAGAAAACACAGTAACCCCTTTTGACTAAACAGTACATAAATATAACAATTTTACCTCTCCACAGCTCTGTTATGACAGAAACCAGAGTACCACGTTCAGTTTTGTTATTGCCCATTTTGTAAAGGATGTTCCAATCAGTAAGTACATGACACAGAGATTTGAAGGCTACAGGAAATGCCTGTGAGATTTTATTCTTTTTTTTTTTTTTCAGCTCAGGCTATTTGTCCTACTTGATCACAACCGCTAAAAACCTTTGCCATGAAAAAAACCAGAGAACATTAAAGTATTATTTAATCTGGTAAGGAAGCTCACAAAATTAACCATGACAAGTAACTGGGAAATACATATGAGAAACAAGATGTTTTTATATTCTTTTCAAACAGTTGAGGAAATCAAATCCTGAATTTGTGAAAAAATGGTGGGATCTCAAACTTTTCATACCTTCAAGAAGAGGCTGCATGAATTTTCCTCTGACGAACAAGTAATGAACTCAAAACACAATAACCACACCAAACTCGAAGATTTCAGTGTACAGTGCAATGAATTACACAAGCCAAAGGTCTCAGACTCTTTTTGTCTCGTCCTATAACCCAAGCTACACTCATTTCAGGTTTCATGCGTCAAAATACTGAGCAAAACAGGCCAAAGAAAATGGTTCAAATTAATTCCACGAAAGCTCTCGGGGTTGTGTAGCCTTTGGCAGTAACCCCTGTCCTCCAGATTCCCATCTGGTAGTTGTCCATTTCTATTCATTTTTGATAGAAGCTAAAAAAACAAAAAATTTGTTTCTGAAGCTCAAACACCAGGATCGGGTCTGACATTCATTAGCAAGTTCTTGGAACCTTCCAGTGGAAGGTGTCCCTGCCCATGGCAGCAGGGCTGGAACTGGATGATCTTTAAGGTCCCTTCCAACCCAAAGCATTCTGTGGTAAGTCTGGTTGTTCAGCCACACAAAATTATTTAACTTGTGCTCTACTCACTGAGCTGATTTTTGGCCGATCATTTCTGCTTTTCAGAAATAAACCTTTCCCCTCCAGTAATCTTAACACTTCAAAGCCACCTCCAGCTCACATTTTCCCCACGTAAGCATTTCAAAAGTCTTCAGAACTTGAAGGTCTGAACTCTGTGGCTCTCACCTCATGCTAAACTTCAACACAAGCACTTTAGAAGGGGCATCTTTCTGGGCAACAATTGATGTATTTTTAAAATATGGATGATGTTTGCAGAACTTACCTCTTTCTCGGTATCCCTGGATATACAGGTCCACTGGTTTTCCTTCACACTGTAAGCCCAGAAGTCAGCCAGATCCTGAGTTCCATCCCAGCCGCCAAACAAATAAACAGTTTCTATTAAAAAAAAAGAAATAGATACTTTTATTTTAAAAAGAGAATGTGTTAAACAGGCTAATACCTAGAAAACATCTGTGATAAAGACAAACTATCAGAAGAGAAATTTAAACCCTTTTTTACTTAAAACACCACTCCTCTTTGAATGGAACGAGTCATCAAGACAAAAATGTGGTTTGGTTTAGTAATGGAAGATTTTAGGATTGATAGACAGCCAATTCTCAGAGTCATTTTCTATTTCTACATTTACATAAGAGGCAATCAAACCCACAGCCCTCTGATTAAAATTCCAGACAGACAAATGAACAATATTTAACATTTTGGATCCTGTGCATGTAGTCTATCAATGACATCTCAGCCTGTGCCCTGTTTGGTGCAGGATTTATACATTGACAAGATTTCTGAGATAGGAGCAGCAAAGTTTTTCTGTTTAGTCCATCTCTTAGACAAAAAAATCTACTTCAACTACAAAATCCTCTTCAAGGGAAATGTCTTGCATAAAGTAACTTACCTGATGCCACAAAGGCCAGTGAGTAGAAGAGTTACAAATTTAAGTCAGTGTTTCAGGGCTGTCACCTCAAACCCACAACTGCTGAAGTTCTAAGGCTTCCCAGAGTCACTGATAAAACCAGATGAACCCTTTGAAGAGGGGAAGCATTTAAGAAAGGAGTTTCTGTTCTGCCATGGAGAGATAACCAAACTGCTCCCATTATAGAAACAGCACTATCTGGTCTCAAATGCTAAAAATACTTCATTTTTAGACTGTATTAAAACACAACACAAAGCCAAGTCCAAGAAGAACAAGCTCCTCAAGACCCGCAGAGCTTTGAAAAACTTCTTTAAAATCCACAAACCATTTCTATTATGGAGGTAATGGCCAATTTTTAATCCAACACCAATTAAAGAGCAGAGTTAGAGCGCGATTATAAAACGGGACTAGTCCCTGACCCTTACCTACCATCAGGATAGTGGTCATCACCATGGAAAGGTTACCCTGGTTCATTAACTTTAATTACCCTTCCTCCTGGACTCAGGGCTCCCAGTGTTCCCTGCAAAGAGCAGGTCCCTTTGTGCGCATAAATTCTCACAGCTCACAAAACCCACATTACCACAACAGCTTCATTGATAGCCGAGAAAAATAAAAGATTTGGCACCGGCTAAAAATCCTACTGGGACCTTGCCAAAATGTCAGGCCTGCCTGGAAAGGCTTTGTTGGCTCACATGAAATTTAATAGCAAACCTGAATGACTCCGATGAAAACTCAGATTTTGGAAGTTACCTAACCCAGGCTGACAGAATTAAGTGTGAGCACTGAGAGAGGAACAGGAGCACCCAGCTGGTGCTTAGCATCCCCAGAGCGACACCCTGAACACCAGTGGACACGAACTCAGTGCCAGACCCATTTTTCATCATGAAGTAAAACTGTAGCGCATATGAAAGAAAGGCTCCATCACTATCTAGACCCAATGAAAATAATCTTTTCGTTTCACGCCCTATTGCAGAACTATATGCATATTTTAGAGGATGTTTCTGTATTTTAAACGGAATATTTCTTAATGCATAAATGCATCTGTTGCTGTTAATTTCAAGTAAATAATTTTTTATAGTTCTAAAATTTGTAATTGTTTTCCCACAGTATAAAGAAAAAAAATCGTTGTTTGGTGGTTTGTGGGATTGTTCTTGTTTGGTTGAGTTTGACTGCTTTTCTTTGGTTGAGTTTGAGTTTTTGGGGGATTTTAAGTTTTTTTTAAAGTCAAGCTCCACTCTATTTCCCAATCAGTATCACTGCTTGAATTCTAGTTGTTAATTCAGATTTTATGGGAGGGGGGGTTTTTTTCACCCTGCATGCAGAGACCAACCAGGACAGGTATCAAAGGACAATGTTGAAAGAAGAGGACAGAGGCCACAAACCCCAGGCAGCAGCAGTGGGGCAGCTCGAGGGGAGCCCAGCAGTCTCACACCAATATAACTCTGGCAGCACTGGGGAACTCAAGGAGGAAAGGATCCTCCCTCTGCATCCAAGCAATATGGAACACAGCAAAATTGATGCTGCTTTATTAAAGCAAGTCTCTATTCAGCTTTAGGGGCAGAGCAGGAGAATTTTCAAACCTACCTGCAAGGCAACAAGAAAAAAACATGAAAGCAATTATATTTACCCAAAGCTTTTACCAGCTACGTTTAGGAAGTCAAATTTCTCCTCCAGCATCCTCAGCTTATTTCCTCTGCATTTATTTCTGAATACAAATTCAACACTTTGAATTAAATATGTTCTGTGAGTATTTCTAAACTGCTTGCTCAGTCAAAAATTTTTCTGTAATGTCTGAGTTCTTTTATTCCCTTTCTCTCTGGATGATTAAAAGGTGCCAGAGAAGTCCTCAAGTTAGAGAATGCACACTCCCAACAATCAACGTATTTCCTGTCAGCCTCTCCTTAATTTCTATTTTTCAAAAAAGTAGCAAAGCAGCCTTCTCTAACCCATTAAATATCATAATTCCTGAGGTGGTTTCAGTCCAGGTGGACACATATTCTCAAGGACAGTTCTCTAACTCCTGTTAACTCCATATTCTCCATGTGGTGAAATCCTTGGTGGGATTCTGGTACAGGAGGTCTTCCTCAATGAATGCATTCCAATCCTGGTGACATTATTGAACTACATTCCAGTCCTGGTGGCATATTTAACTACATTCTTTGGTCAAGTGGTATTTCCATGTCTCTGCTAGAACAGTTCTCCATGGAATATAAAAGAATTATGGATCTATAGCACCTCTGCAAGTCATTTGGTCCACCAGTCATCCCCTAACCCCCTCACACGAGGACTACATTCAGCAGAGACCATGTTGCCCAGGGAATTATTCAGTTATACTTTGAGTATCTCCAAGGATGGACATTTCAGACTGAATCCCTGCTGCAATGACCAATTAACTTCATCACAATTTTCCCCCCCAATATCTAACAAGATTTTCTCTTCCTGTCCCTTATCCTACCCCTCTGCTCAACCCAAAATGAGCCTGGCCATCTCCATGCTCTCACCAGTAGCTGAAGACATCTCTAGGATCCTCCTATAAACCTTTTTTCTACCAGATGAACAAAACCAGCTCCCTAAGCATCTCTTCACACATAAGGTGCTCCAGCCCTGACCACCTTGGTCAGTTCAGTTTGACACAATCCTTACTGTCCCAGAGAGCCCAAACTGGGCACAGCACTCCAGACGTGTCCTCAAGTACCCAAGAGAGGAACATCACCCTCCCCTCTCCCTGCTGGCCGTGCTTGTGCTGATACAGACCAGCAGGGGAAGGTGGCCTTCAATGCCACAAGGACACGCTGCTGACGCACATTCCGCTTCCAGCACCTTGTAAATCCTTCCATGCAGCCAGTCCCCAGCCTGTCCTCCTGCACAGCTGTCACATCCCACGGGCAGGATCAGAACCTCTCAGCGCTCTCCTGCAGCCCCTCAGGGTGCCCTGGACTCAATGCCCTCTTCTCCAGTTCTTCAGCCGCTGCCCTCCCGGTCAGCTGCCAGCCCAAACTTGCTGGGGCTGTACTGGAGCATCAGTGTCCCAGAACTATGAGGGTTTCCTCTCAGAAATAAAATATCAAGGTGTAAGATCTCTCAAAAGCCTTCTACAAAGGGATGTCACTTCCCCACATAGCACCCACACCTTCAGTTATGTGCCAGCAGCACTGTCTACTTTGTGAGGAGCGTTTAAGAGCACAAATATAAAATCAGCCTTAAATCTTCTTGCAGTGTCGCACCCCTTGCTTTCTGAGCCACAGTTCAGCTGCATACAAGTTGGCTGGATACATGGAGTTTTTCTAAGGATAGGCACACAGTCTCAAATGTGAAAGCACCATGAAGTTGAGTAACCTCCAGGATTCAGCAGCTGTTTGTGTTTCAGAGCTTAGAAGCCATCTGTGTTTTGTTTCTGAGATCCCTTCATCCTGTACACAAGTCTTGTCTTTAAATATCTTATGGATAGCAGTGTTTTCCTCAGGCAAAACAGCATCCTTCATGTCTGCTGCTCTCTCTTCATCTTTTTCATCTTTCCAAGCTGCTTTTGAACCAGCCTTGTCATTTCTGCTGTGCTGCCCACGTATACGATGGGCACGCTGGGCCCACTGCTCTGAATCTCCCTCTGTTCTCAACCCCCAGATTTGTCCTCATTTATCTAATGGAAGGAAGCAAACAGAATTCCTTCTGACGAAAGGAAAAGCAAAATGATGTACAACCAAAATTACAGAGCAGTTGCACTTCAGTGAGAGAACAGAGGTACCACATCAATAAAGACCATTTCACTAATGCTTTCCCTCAAAAAACTGTTTCGCTTGCCAAAGAGAAGAGAAATGGAGACAGAAAAGAAACCATCCTGGTTGCTTTGCTGTTATTTCTAAAACAGGCTCATTGGAAAACTTCAGAAGGCTTCAGCTTTACGAACTAAAAGATGAACTCTTACGAAAGCCTGACATAACATAAAATATCCTTTTTTTAACAGAATGGTTTCTACATGGTCTATATTTCTATTGTTACCAAAATAAGTTATGTGGCTTTATGGACTGCACTGTCATTCACTGTGTCTGCCCTGCAAGAGCAGAAGAGATCAATTCCACCTTACCTATGGAATTATAAACCACATCTCCAAAACACAACACATATACTCTCTTAAGTACCGATATTACTCCTTAAAACTTTGCTTTTGGCAATTCACTTACCCATTCCCACTTTCTTCCAGCAGAAGCACTGGAATTTTGAAACATGTGCCATATCTGACCCATAAGGAGGCCAGGGAGGGCAGACTCAAAGAGCTGCTAATAAGGATGCTGACACCCTCATCCAAAACTGCATTAGGGCTCAATTCCCTGGGAACACAGTTTTACACATGAACCTTTGTGTTACTGCTCCAGTATTTCCCCAGGGGCTACACAAACAGCTTCTCAAGTCTGACATTCAGCACACGGCACTGTGCTTTTGTGTAGCTTTGGGGTTGTTTGGGGGATAATTTTGTTTTCATCTACGTACCTGGGTTGCAACTACTCAAATACTTCCCTTCCTTGTAGAAAAGTGGAGAGAACTCTCCAGCCTCCCACATGGAGAGCTGCATGAGAAATGCACCTTGCAGGGAAAAGCAGGAATAGCACAAGCTTTCTGTTTTCATTTGCAGCCTAAAGCTTTAAAGTACTCAACAGTGGTTTCAGCTATAACTGTAAATTTCTCTTAGTTAATGCATCTTCATTTGTATACCAAATCCAACTTCCTAATTCTGCCATCCAGAGTCATTCCAGTCTGAGTGCTAATGGAATTAAAAGCATGGAGGATACTGTGAGAATCACTAACTCCCCATTTCTAATTTTCCTTTTTTTATATATAAGAAGACATCAGGCTGCATTCTCAGTTCTGCATCCCACAATGCCTACAGTTCCATTTCAAACTGCTTTAAGAGTTTTCCAAAGCATCAGGAACACTGCAGTTACTCAGTCAGCTGTGGCAGGTATTTAGAACAGGAGTATCAGATGGAAATGAGCTCCAGCACAAGTTACTGGCTGCCAGCAGAGATGCTAAATTCTCTTTCAGTTATGTTCAGCCTACTCTAAGTGAAAGACAAACCATGCTAAGAATCAGTTTAGACCAAGTTAATCCATGTTCTACCTGAAACTGATAAACAAAGTCTCAGTGACTCCATGCAGTATCAGCAACTTAAGATCTAGCTCAGCTACTCGCCAGCCCATATCCTCTATCTTAACATCAGTAAGTGCATCCAGCAGGCTCAGTACTATTAAATTAAAATTATTTTTCTAGTCAGTAATAACTGGTTAAAATTTCCTTGAGGTTAATCAAAACACTGAACCATTTATAGTTCACATATAGCTACAGCAGGTCTGGCCACGAGAGATGAAAATTTGCTTCCAACACTTAATTCTATGTGATATGAAACTTCAGAATCTCCTTAGAAGTATGATCTTGGTGTTTCACTTCATTTCCAAAAGATTCAAGTTGAAGAAAACACAGATTTTTGAGAAGGCATTCACTCCTCTAACAAGGAGTGCAAAGGGAGATGATTTTTCTTCACTTGCCAAATTCTGAAAAAACCCACTCAGCAAGTGTGTGAGTAAGGAGGGAAGATGTCTTTGCAGGGAAGAGTACATCACTGCTCCCTTTTCCATTAACACTGGATCTGTCCAAGGTTAGCCAGGGAGCTTTCCAGCTCCAGTCAGTAAAATGCATCCTGACATAACTGGCTAAATTCCCACCAGCTCGTTGAACTCTACTTATATGCAAAAGGAAAACTCCAGCAATCAGCAATGAGAAACAGCCCCAAGAACTTCCCCTGGCCTGTCATGAGCCAAATTAAATGGCAAAACCGATCATCTCAAAAACATTTCAGCTCTTACAAGCCTCAGTGGACCTGGATGCAAAACTAAGAGCAACTTCCCGAAGAGCCCACAGGGAAACTTTGGGAAGGTATCCCACCACCTCTGAATAGAGCTGCAGCAAGAAAGGACCAGCATGAGAGAGTGAGGGAGATCCAGGACTCCACCTCCATGGGTGCTGTCCAGCCACTTTTGTGCAAGTAAAAAAAAAAATTTATATATTTGATACTTACAATATACAATACAATTGATATTTACCATATACATTCTATATATTTCTATATATAATATAAATATTAATATATATGAAACATGCAAATCTATCCAAAGTATATACAATACATATAAAATATATCAAGAAATATTGAAAAATATATGGATGAGTTTTACTGCCTTGTTAAAGCAGAGTGAAAGTCCAAGGCAGAGCTAACAACCTTACTGGGACTTAAGAAAACCAAGAGGAATGGAAAGGAAGGCTCACACTACCACGGATATTTTATTTTCAGGAGGTGTGCAGGACTATCATTTCCAAGTTGACAAGGATCATGTTTCTTCCACGCTCTTGTGAGACACTCACTACTAATTCCCGAGGCCACTAGGGAGCGTTCCCAGCCTCTGCACAGACAAACACCGGCAAATCCTCCAGCAGCGTTTTGTTCTAATCAATCTCAAACCTCTCCCACCAAATGAAAAAAAGTTTACTCTCATACACAGAATAACTCGAGTGCTTCCTCCAGAGCAGTAACTACTCCCAGCAAAAGCCAGAGGCTGCAGCTACTGCTGGATTTTTGCTTGTTCACTATGACTTAGCAAATTACTCTGGAAGGTCCTATCCTGTCACATGCTCTGTCCCCGTCCTGTGACTACAACAGATACGGCCACGGGCATTTTTCTGCCAACTCCTTCAATGCCACCCTACATTCCTGTCCAGTACCCACACCCTGGTCTTGTTTCTCCCTTCCCAGGAACAATCCTTTCACTCACACAGCAAAGACTCAAGCAGATGCTTCCTCATTTTAGTAAGGACTGACGTACCACAGAAAACTGATTAAGTAAGAGACAAAGATATATAAAATTATGCAGAACAACAATCACTGGAACTGTTCCTGATACACCACCCCACTTTCTTTTCTCTGTAGGTTCTCTGAAACAGAGGCTGAACCATTCTTTAAACTGCTACAGGAAACATTTTTGAAAAGGATGTCTAAAGGATTATATTTAACAGTTTCTTGCACACTGGGGAAATTAGAAGCCACTCCAACCAAAATGCAAGGAATGTTTCAACACATCAGATCTATTGCTTCAGCACAGCCTGCAGCAGATAAAGGAAATTATTATCCCTAATTTCTCTTCTCTTGTTTGAACTCCTGTTCTAAGATGGTAGAAGGAGCAAAAAATTAAAACCAATTGTTCTTGGTTTCTTAGTTAAGACAAGACAATGGCTAAGGCATAACACAGAATTAATAGGGAAGAAGGGGAAAGGCAGCTGGAATACATACCCAGAGAGGAAGCAGAGCATTTAACCCAACTATTAGAAAGTGTCATTTTTTTTCCTCAAAACCTGAAGCTAACACAGTGTCTGAAGAAAAACACATTTGCATATTAATCTGAAAAAGAACTGACTAAATAATAATTTAGTTAAGAAATGTAACAACTACTCACCTGTCTGCACATCTATAACCATCTGATGGCCACCTCTCATCCCTGGCCGACTGTCTTCCCCGTCACCTTCAAAAGAAGAGGGAAGGGAGAGTTTTCCATTATAAGATTTTTAAACAAAAGCAAGATGCAACCTCAACATGGGAGCAGAGGAACTGAGTAACTCACCCTTCTTTGAACACTAGCACGTCACTTCTTCCAGGTAATTTTTTTGTGCATTATAAAACTATACAAAGTTTTATATTGAATTAGCTGGTGACTGACAGTACAGAGAGCAGCAGTGAATACTGCAACTCCCAGTTGGATCCTTGGAGCTTTGGAAAGGAGCTCGTGTTCCTGACACACTCAGTGCACACAAAGGAGCTCTGAGCTGTCCTTGCAGTGCTCCAGCAGAGAGGACAGAGCCAGCCTTTGGCTCCTCTTCCATCTCTCCTCACCTGAGAGCTGCCTGAGGGCTGAGCTGTGGGAACAGATACTCAAATGACAGGGAAATGAACCCCTGGGATGGGAGCAGGAGGTGATGTAGACATAGAGCACAGCCGGCTTTGCACCAGCTATTCTCACATATAAGGGAGTTCCAATTGTCCAATTAAAGCAGCTTTCCAACCACTTTATGTATCTTAAGCATTCAGGACAGGTGACACTGATAACCCCTCCCAAGGGGCTTGGGGACAATGCTCCACATTCGGCAATTGTCACCTCGGATCCTACATTTGCTCTATGACAGTGATTCTTGTACTCTGTAGTCAGGGATGCTGCTACAAATCTCCTCCCAAGGCAGAGAGAACAGAAAAGATCCTGCAGTTTGGATTTGCTGAGTTATAGATCAAGACTTCAAAAGATCCACCTCATTTAAAATACTCCCTGTTAAGATAATGTATTTATTTGCCAACTCTCCACTTGAAGTTACATCAATTCCATGTGTGAAATCCAGTAACACAGATTATTGGTTAAACGTGAGAAGTTTTCTGGGATTTGTTACTAAGCTGAAGATCTATCCTTAAAGCTACTGCCTGTATTCCTGCACTGTTCCTTACTCAACCACAGACCAGACTGAATTTCACTGAATTTGCAGACAAACGCAACTTTTTCAGAGAAGAAACCATTCCCTAGAACTCTCCTAGAGGAGACTTTCTTGCATCATTTTCTTGCTCCATACTCTCAAAGGAACAAGACAGAACTGGCAGTACATGAGTTCTATCTTAAGGAATGTCCTTACCTTTGGTGCTTTTGGGGATAATCTGCCCCCAGCGAGGTTTGTACTCTTGCTGACTGATATACTGATTGAATAAGCCATCTGCAAAACAAAAATTTTGCTGGATAAAACATTTATCCTTCCATTATAGCAAAATCACTTTTACTGTGGGTAACTTCAGCCTAACTCAGTCCAGTATGCCACTCCAAAGCCTTCATTTTCAGTGAATTCTCCATTATATGTCAGTTAGTCTGTTAAACTTTTGTTAGTTTGTTAAACTTTTGTTAGTTTGTTAATGAACTAAATGTGCAAGCACTAAAATAAAAAGAATACTTGCTACTAGATCAATCAGGAATTATCCAGTTTGCCTGCCAGGTCGTGCCAAGTGTCTATAAATCTCCAGTGTGGTGTATTTAATTAAGAATAGAATCCCTCCCCCTTATTTAAGCAAAAGGAAAGTTGCCAGTGCATAGAAAATTCAACCATTTTAGCGCACGTTAAGTTGAAACTAGGTCAGACAGCATCTCTGGAGCTTCATCTGAGAAGGGAAGGGAAGCAGAGCAGATTGTTTAAATGCTGTGATATGGGACAACCAAGTGCTGGATGAAAAACAAAATTATAGTTTACATTCTCTTCAGAGAGTTAAGCAAGGAGAGCAACAGAAGAGGCATTAGAACCCAGGCCAGATGTGCCAAGTGCAGCGTTTCTGTGAGCAGCACCAGCTCCAGCACTTCACCCACACTCCCCTTGTGCCTTCCACCTCTTCAGCACCCAGAGGCCAGTTCCTAATCCTGTTTAGATGTTAGCGGCCTGTCACATAAACACCAATTTTTTGTAAAGGAGACTCGTAACACCCACACTCCCTGGGACTGCTCTCCAGTGTCAGAAGGGCTCGGCACGTGGGTGCTGCTGTTCTTCAAATGTCTCTTCTGAAACACCTACCTCACCTTCTGTAGCACAACAAACTATGAGACCACCTGAGCACTGTTTGCCTGGCTCCATCCCACCCATCACCCACCATCTCAACACACAAGCTCTTCCTGACAAATGTTTCTGCTGTATTCATGCATTACCTGAGAACAAAACAATAGGAATTTAATAGATGATGAACGCCTCTGCTTATTTATACAAAAGCCCTCTGTAGGTATATAGGCAAAAAAGAATGATCCTTACTGAGCACATCCCTACTTACTTAGAAAAATGTAAAAAGCTTTGTTAAGCATGACACAAGGTTCAGAGAAAATTTTTAAATGTTTCCTGGCATCCTGTAGTTTGTCGTGACTGAAATCCAGGTTTTAATTAAAACCCAAGCCAGCAAGTATTTCCTGGGAGAAGATGAATGCTCTATTTAGAGACCATCTAACAGAAAAACAAGGGCACTCAAGAGCTCCTGAAAGGTGATGAGTTTGGTCTGAAAATATAAAACTTCCATAAACTCAGCTGCGCAAGTTTTTCCAAATAAATACTCTGAAAACAGGGCAGATTTTACTTTCACCTCCGAGCCAAAACCAGCAGCTCTCTCCCCACATTAGGTAATCGAGGAAAGCCAGAAGTTTGCTCAACGTATGTAGAAAGGAAAGTGGTTTATTCTGGGTTTAATAGCAGGGTTCTTAACTCCCACTTCTTCAGCATTTATGAAGTTGGGACAACACACAAGAGGCTTGAAGCTTGAGATCTCATAAATACTGATTCAGAAAAGCCAGCCCTAATAGAACAAATGCATGTGCTGTAAGAAATCCCACAGTGACTCAGCCACAAACCCAGACAGAAACACAGCTTTTTGGTTATCGCTACAGTCTTGGGTCTGCAAGACAGAAACCAAAACCGTATTTATCCCGATGGCAGCCAATAGATAATTGGACATAAATAGCTCAAAAGGATGAATTACACCACATAGGATCTGAAAGGGTGATTTAACCTCTCTCCCGTGCTCTACACCCACAGGCTCCACTTGTCAAGATATGACACTTCTCCCCTACTGTGCCTTCAGCCTCTTTTAATAATGCTTCTTGTCTTCCATGGGACATCGGTTTGGAAATATTCCAGCTTGCTTCCCAGAAATGTTTCCTTCTGCTGGAAGCAGTTCCACATTCACTCTACTTGCACTGCAAACCAGCAGCAGCTTGTTTTGGAAGCTGAATCACCACCTGTCTGACACCATCAGAGAAAAAAAAAGGAGGATTTCTAGGTGGATTCTGTACCCGACGCCAGACCTACGCCAGCGCACTCCTTATGTTCCTTGTCAGGAGAGCACTGCTGACCAAAAGGTCTCCAAAGCTCCTGTGAGGCACTGAGGATCAGATCTAGGCCTGCTCAGGTCTGTCAGCTGTTCCCAATGAATCAGGAGTTTAAAATAAATTTCAAGCCTCCTGTCGAAAAAAAAAAATGTCGAGTGGAAGTTTTTAAATTAAGTGTTTTCCTTCGCTCCGGAGACCTCTCACTTCAAGGTCCATGTTTACAAAAATTACAGCCAAAAAAACTGCCTTTGTACTATTTTCAAGCCCTTTGCAGCAAGTCGTGACGCATTTTGGGTGTAACAACACCAAGTGCACAGTGGTTAAAGCTCACTAAGTTGTGCCTCCCTGATAACCCAAGTCTTTATTTTGCCAGCCAATTGCAGGTTACCCAGAAAGGATTAGGACAAGCATTGCAAACAAAAATATTTAACTTGCAGAAGCCAATCAGGAGCAAGTTGTATAAAGTTTGGGGGATTTTAGACAACAAACATCTCCAAGTAGGGTTACTGAAATCTATTCACTTCACTGCTAATGGCTCAAAAACCTTCAGAGTAACATTTAGCCCATAATTTCTGGGCGCTGGGGTTTGAGGCTTTAAGATTTTTCTCAAACCAAAGAAAAGTAGCCAAAACACCCCAACAGTTTGAGGCTTTAAGGTTTTTCTCAAACCAAAGAAAAGTAGCCAAAACACCCCAACAGTTTGAGGCTTTTTGAGTCACAAACTATCTTCTAAAGAAAAACTGAAGGAGAGAAAGGTGCTACCTGATAAAAATCCAGCCATTTCTTGACATTTTGCTCAAGACTTGGGAGAAACAAGGAAACACACACTTGTTTTTCCAGCCTCAGAGCTGTAATATTTTCTTGCACTTTGTTCTTCATAAAAAATGAGACAAGGTTTGCTCTCAAATCCATGTAAGTTATCCCTCTTCTACACAAACCCTACCATTTACTTCCCAGAGGCTCTGGATCCCTAGCCAGCCTCTCCCCTCCATACATCTCAGTATAGAGAACAGCTTCCTCAGAACCAAATCCAAACAATAATAGATGGTAAAATTCAGGTATACGTGTCTGCCTAGAGCTTCCAGGGGAATACAATTGTTCCTGTGCATCCTGTTCCTGTGAATCATGAGTTCTGGGAGACACCGAAGCCTGCAGGCTGCGCATCACAACTTCTTGTTTGTCGCACAGGACTGACTTGTCACCAGATAAACACGTGTCCCACACTGACACGAGCGGTGCCAGAAGGGACACCTCAGTCCCGGGAATACTGACACGAAACAAGCAGCTCTTCCACCCGTTCCAAGCAGCTTTCCATGTCTACAGGAGCTGCGAGCAGTTCAACCAAGCAATTTGCACTCCACATACTCTCTGTAGGAATATTAAGCAGATTTTTTCCTTCGATAATATAGGCCCAAAAGCCATAGGAATGGATCCAAATGTGAAGCATTTGAACCGAGTCTGTGAACCAGCTGAGATTTAGGGAACCTTTTCTTTTTGAGAGGAAGTCAGGCAGCTGCCAGAGTTTCCATTTGCCCATTTTCTAAGTGTAACGCACAAGTCAAAAGAATCAGCGGGAAAAGTGTGGCTGCCTGCCACCGAGCTCTCAAAAGAAATCATCTGGTGATGTGAGGTGGAAGACAGCGTTCATCATTAGCAATGCAAAAGAACAAGAGTTAGCTCTGCCAGCACTAATTCTTGACCACCTACTCTTTTTCTACATGACTAAGCCTATGGAAATAGCCCGCGAGAGATGCAGAGCGTTGCACTTTGTCAATACCCACCACTGCAAATATCAGCCTCTCCAGAAGACATTTTAGGCTGAACTGAGTGTGCAGTATCTCTGTCAACCTCACTGCACTTCTGTTTGTGCCTTCAAGGCAATGAACTCCCAGATCAGCAAGCGGTCAGGAGTTCACATATTCATGCCCAGTCTGCAATAGAACAGTCGCTCTTTGAACAATTTCAGGGATAATTTAAGGATCTGTGTGTCTCAATTAACTCTACACTTCAGCTACACTACACAGACACAGCACCAAAGTTAATCCGCTTTTATTTGGAAAAACAACACATCAGACAGGAGTTCAGTGGTTAAGAACACCCACACCTTAGAGACTAAGCAGCAAGCTACTGAGACTTCACAACAGAGCTGCTAGGAAAGTAAAACGGTAAAAAAAATAATCACAGAATGGCCTGAGTTGGAAGGGACCTTAAAGATCATCTAGTTCTGCACCCCAGGCATCAGTTCTAACCCTGCTGCTGTGGACAGGGACACCTTTCACCAGACCAGGCTGCTCAGAAAATGCTGGGGAGGTTGAGAGATGCAGAACAGAGTAAGGACAGGTAACTGTGGAAGACCACAGGGAGCAGGAATACTGTAGGAGAACGTGCTGAAGGCTGAAAACCTCTATTCCCATCCTGCCAAGAAGAATCCAGCTGTTAAGCACCAGTAATGTTCAGCACCTTGACTGCCACAACTTCAGACAAATTATTCCAGCTGCAGTTTTGGGCGTTTTTGTAGTTATCAGAAAAGGTTTGTTCTGTTCTCTCCCCCACCCCAGCCTGATCAGCTCCCTGTCTGGGTTGGCCATGTGGCAGCACGAGCACCAGTGCCAGGGACACACTGTCCTGAGCAAGGGCAGGATTGACCCAGTTAGTGAAAACCCGCAGTCGTGTCAGCTTAAAGCAAATATGGGATGCAGCCTCGGTGTCTCGGGATAGATAGCACTTCTCTCCAAAGGGTGCTGGGAGGCGACAGAGCTTTAAATGGGTACATTTAAAGCTGAAGACAGCACAAAGAATGGCAGGAGAATGGGGGAAGGAAGGTTAATGTATTCCAAGACAAGCAAAATCATTAAGGATGACCAACAGAGCGATGGGAGATGCGCATGCTGACATTTAACTTCAGCTAGCCAGGTGCCGGATTACAATGAAGCAAAATAAACATCCCCATGCGTATCTTCCTGTCCTTCAGAAGCAGTGACAAAACCTAATGATGCTCTTGGAGAGTCTCCTGCTAAATTATCCACCGTCTGTTACTACCAAGGCTTGCTTCTTATACTTGCTGGAACAAAAAACGGGCTGATAAAACAAGCTACAGCATATTTCTCCAGCTCACTTAAGTGATGCTGAGCTCCTCAGCCTCCAAGAAGGGACACGATTACAAAAACCAGGGAGGGAGGATTATCCACATCAAATCTGACAAGAAACAAGTGTCTGTCAGACAGAACAATACAAGACCTACAGTTTTCTACCAGGGCAGTCCTTTGCCAGCACTTCCACACCTGGAAAAGCAGAGCACTGCTGACAGCAGCCCCACTCTCAGCATACAATAACTAGTAAAAGAAATTAAGATATAACAGCTCAAAAAATGAGGCTACAAACACTCACTTCATTAGCGCCCAAGAAAAAATTCTGTTTTCAAGAGTACTTTTTCAGCACATTCTAAGACTTGGAGTGAAATTCGGTTCAAGAAATGATTTCTACTCCAGCCTGTAATGAAGTGGAAAGAGGACAGCCTCCAGGCACTGAGATTAAGCCATGGCCAAGGCAGCAGAGCGAGGCAATGATAAAATCATCACCATCAGCACACAGCACTCCTCTGGCTGCTGCAGCATCGTGGTGGGCTCATCAGCTCCCTCCAGGCACTCGTGTCTTTGAGACACAGACAGCACCAGCTCCCTGCTGCTTTTCCAGCCTGCAATCCTCCCTTGCCCTTACGAGTCAGGAGGAAGCTGCCAGCTGTAAAATGCCCCTGCATTGCAGGAAGCTGTTCACGCTGCCATCCCAGCCAACACTCTGCTGTCTCGGGAGGGTGAGGATGAACACGGCAATTCTCAGTCTCAACACTTGTAGCTGCTCATGGAGCTCAGCACAGGGCAGGTCTCAGCTGTTCTGTCTGAAGAGAAACCTTGAGCCTAACGCACAGAAAACTATTTACTGCCGTTTCAGAGGACCTGTTGAAATAAGCTCCTTAAAACTGTGCTCAGTTGAACAGCTTAGTCACAAAAAGATGCTGGGTTTTCATGGAAGACAACCCTTGATTTTCAAGTTCATTTTTATCACATTCTGAGAACCACTTCCAGCTTCAGTGGTAGAAACCACACTGATGGGAGTCAAGCAGGTACACCGGCATCCATCCAAAGGTATTACAAAATAACTGATTAGTCCAGAATTAGAGAACAACATCTCTGGTGCCAGCTATCCATGAAATTGGTTCACTAAGTCCCTAACTCTACTGGCATCAGACAAAAAGTTTTCCTCTTACGCCAGTGCAAGTCTCCCATAACGAGTGACTGGACAGAGTCAAAAAGCTCTACACCCACAGCCAAGAGCACCTCTGTTTTATGAGACTGCAATCCAAAACTGCTGCACAAGTCTTGAGAGTCACTTCAGTGCAACAGCCCCACTCTTTCTGTATCCCATTTGATCGAGAGAGAGTACATCTTCCTTCTTTTGGGAGCTGAGAGCTGTTCATACACCATGTTTTTAAGTAGGAAACTTCCAAGTAAAAAATTAATAGCAGTTCCAATGAAACTGACTGCCCTGCCAAGGTTCCTACTCTGCAAAGGAAAACAGGCTCTGCCTCCTGTCACTGACTTCCACACCGTTCTCCAAGGATTATTTTCCCCATAAGCCAAGAGAGCATCCTCATCCAAACACAGCTGAAACTTCTGCCTGAACACCAGTTCAGAGGTGAGCTCCAACCAGAAACCATGATCCTGATCACCACTGAGAACTCCAGTCTTCTGCTTCCCTGCTCACCATTCCAGTGACTCTCCTGACAGTTAAGCCCACCCTCAGCTTGCCAACACTTACATGAAGAACTTGTCTTTACCCACTCAAGTGCACCTCGCTGTCATCTCTGGGGGAAAGAGACTCCAAAAGTAGCAGTGGTAAGAGATTTCATGAATTTTTATCCTTCATCACACGCACACTCACAAGTCCAAAAGCTGACAGCACACCAGAAATGAAACAACACACGGACTTGACAATTCTACTACTAAGCACATTAACATTCAAAAGAAGGTAATATTTCAATGCGCTTTTTGTAGAATTAATGAATCAGATTCCTCTGATTCTCTTACCATTCACAGCTTTTTCTATCAGTTCTTCGCAAGCATCGAAGTCCCCCTTCAACACCAGTTTGTCGTGCAGGTCTGTTAACATGGGATGCTCCAGAGCAATCTTGGTTTTCTTCTGCAGCGACTCGAAAGCCTCGGTGTAGTTGTGCTGCCGAAAATGCTTTAGGCAAAGGCGAATGGCTTCCTGTTCACGGTACTACTGGAACACAAGAAAACCTCTGAGACATGGAGATTTTTCCTTTGACCAGCACTGCTGGCAACTACCTGTGAACCCGCCCAGAGACAGGATCTCTTATCCACGCCGCACAAACGGCTCACGAGCTCATGGAGGAATGCTGTGTGAGAGACATTACAAGCTGTGCAGGCATTTACTTTCCAACAGTATAGAAATTATACAACTTGGTATCATCCAATTTAATAAGCATACAAGAAGAGAGTGCCGTGGTATCCCAGATCTCTGGGGTGACCATTATTTCCCCCCCATCTGCTTGGTCCTGCTGTTCAAGGCCTACATGAAGAACAGAGCAGGAAAAAGCCTTCGCTATCAGTGTTACATAATTTGATTGTATGACTCTTACATAACAAAATAATTTAGAAGAGTAAGTAGGTCACAGCTTTTCTAGAAGCAGAAGGAAAAAAAAAAAAAGCCGCGAGAATGGGAATACTTGCAATGACCAGCACTCCTGCCACGGAAAGGCAGAACGCTGACCCCAAATCCTGCAGGTTCGTGAGGGTTTGGGATCAGCGGCACCGAGGATTTATGTGCACGCCAAAGTTTTAACTTCTATAAATATTCCCCTGCATCTTGAAGCAGAACCTCTGCTTTCACACCACGGATGGAGCCACAGCTGCCCATCTCCCACTCGGCTGTGGGAAGGGGCGAGAAAGGTGAGAGAAAACCCACGCTGGGTCAAACATCCTGGCACAGACACACGAGGGAGTAGTAAACTCTGAGTAAGAGCTACAATATTCAAAGCTGCTAACAAGATGCATAAGAAACACAGATTTTTAAGTTGATAAGTAGCAGAACCACTTATTTTAAATAGACTTTTCAAGCCTAAATTCTAAGGCATTAAAGAAAAAAAAAATCTCAATTTCCAGCTTTAACACACAACTACTCTGGTAAAAAGCAAATGTAACTTTAAGCATCTCTAAGACTGATCAAATTACAGACAAAAGATTTTACTCCTAAATGGACACTACTGCTAAAAGTGAAGTTTATATTATTTAAATTAATAGAATCTTTCTGAAAACCTGCAACTAACACTGACATTCAACAAAAATCAGTGCTCTCGAAATAATGGCTCGATAGCAAGAATCTCATAAACTGAAGCGGCTAAAAAGAAACACGGCCATGTGCTGTATTTTTAGTTCTTAATCCATCAGTATTTCACAGCTGCAAATAGCCAGAACTATGCATTTTTAGAAAACCAGTTCCCAGCCCACATAAAGGCCAAGGACATGTACCGATAAGAATGCAAGGCTGCAGCAAAGGAATATTAAAGCTAAAATAGTTTTACAGCACAACTGGCAAAAAACAACTCCTTTTTTTTTTTTTCCAAGAGATACCTAAGACACTCTCTTTAAGCAAATCTTCACTTGCATGAGTGAAGGCCAAAAAACCAAGTTAGATTTTTTTGTTCAAAGGGATAGCAAGCAAAAGGAGAGCTGAACTCCAGTAACTATCAGCTTCTGTATTTTCACATCCTCCAGTTTAGAAATCAGACAAAACGCAGACTTGGGAGAGAAGGTATCTCCTCCCCTCCTCGGGGCCTCTCATGATTGATAGACTTGGCTCAGATAGCCAGGAATGATTTGGATGGATTTCGGCCACTTGATGCGATATAAACGTTTACATTCAAGTGACACCATAGTAGTACTTCAGAAGTTAAATGTAAAAACTTGCTTTAAGGGAAAAAGCGTATAAAAAGTATATAAAAGGCTCCTTTTTAAATGCTGTCATATAGGTTTAAAGAGACGACAATCCAAATAATAGCTTTGATCTGAAGCTGTAAATAATTCCTACGGTTAAAAACGTAACAAGAGCATGAGACTAAGACATCAACACTGTCAAATACATGCGTAGAATTAAAAATACTTAGATGTGCTCATTATCAGAAGTGCTACCCAGTGATAAACTACCCCTTCTTAGGTGCTGATGTAAGTCCACTCTTCAGGAAAAAGGGGTAAAGCTTTTTGAAGGCAGTAGGCTGAGCTGGACAGCAAGGAGAAAGCACTGAGGAATGTTTCAGTCCTTATTCATTATCCCCTGCTCCACCCCCCACAGGAGAGGGAGGTTTTTTGTTGGCACACAACAAAAAGGAAGGGCAACGTGGCGTAGAACCTTCCTCTCATCTGATGTCGTAGGCAGTGAAGAATTATTACACTTCAAAGCCTCTGAGATTTCCAAAAACACACATGAAAATATTCCCACCATCTCAAAGAACAGGAAGAAACAGGTCAACCTTTCTGCCTTTCCCTAAATATGGGTCAGCACATCCTCCTCCACAGATCCAGCAGCAGTGGCCTCTCCTCTGTGAGAGAGGAGAACATGAGTGCACACACACTCATCACCAAAAACTTGGCAACGGATCCTAGTAGAGCCCAAACCATCGTGACTCAATCTCTGCGCTGCTGCTTTGGAGCACCAAGCTTTAGGAGAACAATGCTGGCACCCCTTGAAGAAGCTGTCCCTACACACAATGCTGACCAGGAAAAGTGCCGATTCTATGGGTTAAGATGGAACAAAACAGATGCAGACATCATCACTGCATGACTCCTGACCAAAAAAAAAAATAAAATTTCAGAGCTTCCTGCTTGCTGCAACTGGTCCAAACTGCCAGACACACCACCATGTGCAGAGCCAGCAAGACGAAAACCATCAGCAGCTTCTGTCAACTGGACTTTTCAGAACTGGACATCCATCATCAGCCAACTCATGACCACAACACCACTGGCATGATAAAGCAGCTCCAGACAACTTCCACTGTGCTGGTTATTTAACTCCTCCACAAAGCAGCTCATGATGCTCGTGTAAATGGGCACGAGCCAGACACCACAGTCACACGGCTTCTTCACCATTCTGGCAGCACCATGAACTGCTGTGGGAATTCCAATACTGATCACAAATAACCTCTATCCCCTTTTAAGTTCTTCCTTCTGGAAGCAGAGATACACTGCTCCACTACTCAGCCGGGAAGGATGTGTTCTCTGCAACATAATATGAGTTTCAGTAATTGTTCCAGAGGATTCAGTGCACAAAATGCAGCAACAAGATGGGTTCTGGTTGTCAGTGTGCACTTCTGTCCCACAGGAGAGGCATCTCTTATACTCAGTTAAATACAGGTTATAAAAATAAGGTTTGGAACCCTTTGAACTTTCTGTCTATTGAATGACAAATGGCATAAATCATCCCATTTCGCAGCCCAGTGGCATCAGCCCCACTCTGTTCCAGGGTATTCAGCAAAAAGACAGTAAGAAGGAAACAGCAAAAGTTCAGGGAACTGCAACAGGAAAGATACCAATGTGGATTCTCTTTAAAAAAAGGTCATTTTTATACCCTGTAACAAAAGCTGCATCTGTAACCCAAAAGGCTCTGGACTCCAGGCATGTTAAAAGAATGACTAATCAGAAGGCAAGAAGAGGGAGGAATGGAATCTGGCTTTGTTAAGATTCATTTCCCTTCCAATATAAATACTACTTCACTAATATTGTCCCCTTTGACTCAGCGTTCCTTTCTTCTATGTTCTTCTTGTGATGTCTAACTGGCAGGTTTTTTGGGTGATGCTGGTAGTTTTGGGGTTTCTTGGGGCTGTTTTGTTGCTTTTTCAAAGAGAACAAACAGATAAAATTCAGAAAGTTTCCCTAAGAGTCAAAGTCAGCCACGTGGTTTCAACTATGCATGTTTGCTGTTTTAATAGCTGATATTCGAGGAATGAAAAGGTCACATCGCTCCAGTAAGAGAAGTTTCACAAGATTCTGAGACTGGGAATCTTCAAACAAACAGGCATCTAAAATGCAGGCCTACCTTGCTGTACCAGTTGAGGCACGGCTGGACCACATCTGGATCATCAATGCCATTTAGTTCAACATACCAGATACTAAAATTGAAGCTAGGTCCCCAGGATAAGAGTGGAACTGGAGAAGAAAGGAAAAGGAGAAAAAGGATGCATAAACATCAAACAACCACTGTATTACAGAGCTTAATTGCAACAGAATGCTTTTAAAGTTTACACAAAATTCAGTATTTCTGACTTAAGTTCTAGCTCATTTAACTTAGCTTAGGAAAATTACCAAATATATCATGTTAAAGTTGTCATTTAAAGCAACCTGTATTGAGCAACATTAACACAGCAGATCATTACAAAGCAGAAGCTTGCTTTAAGCAAAAGAGCAAAAACACTATCATTAAAAACAGCTCCAAGAGGCAACAAGCTTTGACAAGGATGGGAATCACGAGCATACTAGCGACAGTATTTGCTCCTCATAGTACATTTATTTCCCCATTTGTCAGCAACAATTATTTCCCCTAATGGTGAAGACAAGAAGCTTGGGTATTTTAAATTTTACAAAATTAGTAACATCTGCAAGTTGTGGAGGAGGGAGAGAGGGGTAACTGTCAGTTTCTAATTTAAAAACTCCATTTTTTTTTTAAAGCTTTAATCTGTACAGTTTTTTTTCTGATACTATTTTATCTGAGCATTGGAACAAATGGACTTGAAATACTAGAAGACCCACGAAACACACTACAGCCTCTCACCTACAGCTTCTCTACCACTCTGGGTTAACATGTGTGGCCTTGCACTGGTTTTGTGATTTATATGCAGGTTAAGACTTGGTTCGGCTTTTTGAAGCAACTCCAGCTCCCAGAAAACTTGTGTGTGAACTCTGACTCCTTAAAACTGCAGTGAAATCAAGTGGTTTCATTTCAAATACTTTTGTTTCCTTTTTATTTGACTGTAACTGATAAACAGGAAAAGACAGTATTAAAGTTGAATGAGCAGTTACCAGCAATAGCGAGGAGTCCACTACCTCCTCCCTTCCACTATTTTTGCCACAGACAAATTGCCTGTTGTCTTTCAAACCACCATGAAATACTACTGAGATTAACCTGTTGAACTCATGTTTTTCTGACCTACTCCTTGAGGAAATAAAAACCCCAAACTCATCATAAAGTTGTTCCTGAGCTCTTACAGGTTCTTAAGTATTTATACTTCGAACAAACTACATCTCTGACTGTCTGCAATGTGTTTGGGCAAAAGGCACATGCTCAAACACATGATTTTCTAAGTTTTAGAGGGTGTATTTACAAATCTATTGCTAAAGACTCATGATAACTTCTGGGAACAGTCAAGAGACTTTGTATATGCAACTCTTAACTGATTTTAATACCAGTAAGTAGGTACTTTCTATGTTACAGCTCTCAAATCACCATTTCAAGCAGTTTTTTTCAACTTGATTATTGAGCACACAGTGTGATGCTTTCAGAACAGTTCCTTGTAAGTGCGTATTTGCAGAGACAAGAGAGAAGTGAAGCGGTCAGAAAAACCAAGAGTCACCTGTCTCCCATCCACATTCCACACTCTCTGCCCAGGAAATTTCCCTCTTGCTTACTTTCATCCCCTGCACAAGCTGAGTGCTGCCAATATGGTAACTTAGCACCATAAAACATGACTGCTTCTAAATCCACGTTTGGTCTCGGATATCCTACCCATTACTGCAGCAGTCTGACAAAATACCACATCTAAGGGTAACACCTTTGGTCTGTCCTCAGGCCTGAACACACAGACCAGACCAAACTGAGGTTCAATTTGGTATTTGGTCAGCTATAAAGATCAAAGTCTATCCATCAGCTCACTGAACTGAAACACTCAACTAAACCACAGACCACCTCAAATGGGCCAAGACCATACATTTCCTGACGCTGAACCTGAGGCCAATTTCCAAATCGAAGTACTACCACCTTCTCTATCCACCTCTATTTCTTTACAGCAACTCTCCTCAGAATTTAACAAACTTCTCTCAGAAAATAATTAACAGTTCATCCTTTTATCTTTGAAGCCAACTGCAACACCTAAGAAATTACTGAGATGTACAAAAGAATCTGGGCCAGCTCTCACCACAAGAAAAAGCAAAGCCATCAACTTATTGACGTTTGTCCTCCCCACAGTTAACTTAGACCCTCCAACAGTCTTTTTTTACCAAAAAGAATAAATAGAACACCAGAAATGGTGATTTTAACAGCAAGATTTTCACAGTGCAACCATCTTTTCTACGGAAAGCACATTAAGCTGTACGGGAAAGGGAAGGCAAACACTTCCCCAGCACTGCACTGGCAGAGAAAACTGAACCTGATCTTTGTAAACTACTCCATAGGAGCAGGAAAAGAAACAAAGCTGAAGGTTGAGACTGGAATGTGATTTCTATTCCAGTTAGGCAAGCTGAAGTGTTCTGCTGGATGATCTCCCCATTTTTGAACTTCTTTCCCGGCTCCCAGGAGACACCTCTCACCCTTTCTTCTCCATAGGAGTGTTCAGATCTTCAGAAAAATCTCCTTTTAGAGCACCCACAATCTGACTTCTACCTGGAAAGAGGAGGCACTAAGTACAGCATGGAAGTGCTTTTTTTCTGCACATCTTTCAGATGGAAATACAGTACAATCAAAGGTGTTGAAAGCCTAAAGCTACATAATTCCTCCAGATTTTATCATAAAGCCACCTCACCATGTTTTTTTCCTGCAGGTACCACAGCAATCCATCCTAAAACATGTAACTGTTCAGAACAGTTGAATTGTCACTTCACAGCGAGAGGAGCTCAATAGAGGAAAAATAATTTTTTTTTTTTTTAAATCAATATTCTTCTGAGAAGCAGAAGGCATCGGAGTCACTTAAACACTTCTTAATCCATACAAGGATGATTTTAGGAGATACTTCTCAATAATAGCTATGCCTAGACAAGGATTGCAACTCTATAGTAGAGAAGACAATAGCAAAGGCATTAAACACAGGAATTATAAATACCTCTCTCAAGCTAATTTCTGTGTCCCTCATCTGCAGGCAGACACAGAAACACATACAGATGCAAAAATGAAGAAAATACCCATTAAAAAAGTATTCCTCATTTTTGTTCCATCAAAGTCTAAAATCTTGAAGTCTAGTTACCAAATCCCATGCTACTAACAAACTGCAATGTGAATTACAACTGTTTTTTTTCAAGCTCTTTCATGGCAATCAGTCTTTACACCTTCTGCTTTCAAGGACACAGCACAGAAAAATCTCTGCTTGGAGGAATCATGAGAACAGAGACAGAAACAAAGCTCATAGACATGAAAAAAATTATTCTTCGGTATTTTGTCCAGATAAATATCTTCTTCCCTCTCTCCAGCTCTTTAATGAGGTGCTACACGAAATGTTAAAATTACCTGTCAAGTAGGTCAAAAGCCTGCACAACTGGGCATTTCAGTGCTCGGGAACTGAAGTTGAAGTAATTAAACTAACAGAAGTGCAAGGCTTTTCTTGACAGAAGGAGAGAGGTTATTCTTTCTGCGTTTTATGAGCCTGAAAATTCCTCTGATACGTGAGCAATGGAAGTTGGAGCAGGAATTGTCCCCTCTCCCACATCTCCCCATGGTTCCTCCTGCCCCAAGCCCCCATATGAACCCCACTGTTCTCTTATCGACAGTGCTGTTGTAGGTCCCTGTGCTTATCTGTGGAATCCTAAAGCCAGTTCCTGTGAACCCCCAAACCCACACCTCACTGATAGAGGGATTTCGCTGTGTCAGTCCCCAAGAGTCCAAAAGGGCAGATTTTGGCCTCGTTTCCTGGCACTGTTACAAGGAACACAGCACGGTGCTTGAAATTTTGAGTTACTTTGGCTAGCAGCTTGGAAATTTTAACAAACTCAAAACATTTTCAAGCTGTGAATCTGAAAAATAACAGAATTTCGTAACAGTGTTTTGCAGTTGTTTCACGGCAAAAAATGCTCTCACAACTTCATCAACAAAATGACACCAGCCATCAACCAGAGCCTTTCATAGCTTTGGGTGAAAAAATCATTTCCAGTTCTGTCCTAGCAAAGGAATTCCTTCATTGAAGACAGCTTCAAGAAATGAAAGGGTATAGATAAAGGAAAACCACCACTAGTGAGGAAGTGACAGCTCAATGCAAACCTCCTATTAATGTATATAATAGAGAATGCTTATTCATGGAACGGTTTGGGTTGGAAGGGACCTGGAAGAGCATCCAACTTCATTCCCCTGACGTGGGCAGGGACTCTTTCCACTATCCCAGGTTGATTCAAGCCCATTCAACCAGGTCTGGGACACTTCCAGGGATCCAGGGGCAGCCACAGCTTCTCTGGGGAACCTGTGCCAGGGCCTCCCCACCCTCACAATCAGGAATTTCCTCCTAATATCTAATCTAAATCTACTCTCCTTCAGATAAAGCCATTTCCTCTTGTCCTATCACTACACCCTTGTGAAAAGTGCTACATGAAGATCCCATCCCAAGAAAACAAGGTACTCATGTAATTTCACAGGAAAACACCCTGGTAGTAAAAATTAATCAGCGTTTCACTTTTGTAACAAGTTTCAACTCACGGCTACACTTCATTTCTTCAGAACACGCTTTTCTGGAATACAATTTACACATCCAGAGAAGCAGCCAGAAATCTTTCCATTGGCCCCTTTAGTCCTCCAGGAACTACTTGCTGGTTTTTAGCCACTGAAAAATAACATTTTCCAAAAACCTAATGCTGGAAGCTTCAGAATAAAAAATAAAAAATAAATTTTAAAAAAATTCATTTAACTTCCCTGATGTAGTCAACCTTTAACTCGATTCCTCTGCTACTCTTGAGGTTTCCTAAAGCCAAGCACTACAGTTGCTTCCAGAAGTAGCAGCCAGAAACCAGCCCAGTGAACAACCAAATTCTCTGCTTCTCTAAGAACAGGAAACCCCACAAATGATTACCGGATTCCCAGCCTGAAGCTTTCAGTTCCTGACAAACAGGAGGAGATGCAGAAAGAACATATTAGAGCCAAGGGCTCTGAGGGGAGCCCCCACACAGCCACTATCATCAGCGTCTTGGCAAAGGAATTATCCAGCACATCAAAACACTCCTAAATTCATCTAAATTAGCCAACAGGCTCTTATCTCATTTTTCAGCAACTACCTCCTTGCTCTATTTTTAACCTTAAACAGCTAGTTTAAACCCAGTCATTCTTGTACTATCTCAGTAGGTAGGAAGGGAAAGATAAATTTACTGAGCAAGCTGAAAGGCTCCAAATCCTTGGATTAAATCCAACAACTCTAAGACTCTTGTTCTCTCTGCCCTGCAGAATGCAAGGAAGAGATATCCTCACCTGCTCCCATCACACGTCCCAGTACCCAGCCTTTGGGAGCACCCCCTCAGCCCCTGTCCCAGCCAAACCAAATATCAGAGGTTACAACCCTTCCCTGCCCCTGGGTGTCATCTTTAGCCAGAGGTGAGTGAGACATCGTGATTAGAGCAGCAGGAAGAGAACAAGGGAGGCTTCTGCTGTTGCTTTATGTGTTGCGAGCATGTTTGAGAACAAAACTTTTCAAGCTTTTTCAGACTCCAGGGCTGCCAATGCTGAAACTTTTACTGGTATTTAGCTTAGTAATTTATTTAAAGCTCTATATAGCAATTCATAGGAGGACAGTAAGCAGCTTCTCCCGCAATTAGTTGACTCAACAGCTGTATTTCTGAAAATTGCTCTATTTTGCTTTCACTCCCCAGGATTTAAATTATGAAGCTACTATTTCTTATTAACAGGACTTCACTGTGTTCCAATCTAACCAGACTAAAAGATGATGAAATGGAACAGCTATTGTGGATACTTTGCCTGAGTACAATGAAGTCACAAGTGCCAAGACTGGCACAAGTATCAGAAGAGATTATTTTCTACTCAGAATGCTGAAAAAATGCATTTACCTATCTTAATGAATCGACAGGGGAACATCTGTTCATCAATTTTATGCTTCAAGGTGAATGTTTCTTTGTTATAATCATTCTTTAAGCCACTGTGGGAAAAAATAAATAAGGTTACTAAATCTTACCTTGTATTTTAGGACTAGCTAATAAATGCAATCTAGGTCACGCCTGAAACGCGAAGCTTGTTTCATACCACTCTGAATCATCAGTACACGTGCTGGACCAAGGCCTGGGCTGCTCTCCACCTACCTGTGCCTCCCTGGGAGGCAGCACTGGGATTTTGGGAGGGAATTTGCTTTCGATCAGTGCTGCTCCTCTGCACTTGGAGCCCTGAGACTTCAGCTCCTGATATGCTGAACTGCACTCTTCCATTCTCAAGAGGGAGGTGGATCAGATCTCAAAATTATCACCCTGACAAAACGCTTTGTGATTCATTTATGGGCATTACTTTCTAAAAATATCAAATATTTAGCATAATTTGTCAAAAATCTTAAGTCCATTTTTACTGAAAATACAAGTACAGGTCACAAAATGAGGATTTTTATTAAACTTCAGACAAGTGAAATTATATTAAATGTCAATAATTACTATGATACTAAAAGACCTCTTCCCCCACAATTGTAACAGCAATAAATGCAGACTTCAAGACTGATCTATCTAAAGAGGGCAAAAGTGTGGGAAGGCTTGTTGGATAGGTTCTATATGGTCTTGAATGATACCTGCAATGTAGAATTTCCCATGTTTCTCAGTGGCTACTCTGCTTGACTACAGATGATGTACCCCATACATTCCCTGGAGATGGACTTCTCTTCTGCAGGCCTCCCAAAATATACAGGTTCTTGCTAATCTTTTCTCTTGTCCTCCTGGATATTTAGCTCTCATTTCCCTTTCTGAAACAGCAGACTCCTTAAAAGGCCCTTGCAAATTTATATTAGTAACTACTCAGAAATTCTGGATAATCTGAACAGCCAAAAGGCTCTTTCTTTAGCCCCTATCAGTACAACGCTACCAAATCCAACTAAACAAAGGAAAATGCAAGTTTCCATTTGCCTGTCTGATTTATTTACCCGTCTGGAAAAGGCAGAGCAGCTGACTAGTTCAGATCTTTATGGCTGCAATGAGGTTTTTGACATGGGGAGGTTACTTGGGCTTTTAAAAGTCACTTCCAAGTCCCCTACACCTGGGGAATCATTTCTCCTGTGCCTCAAGCACATGGAAGGAAGGAATTGCAATCCAGCAACGCTGCACCCTGCACTCAGCTCTTCCAAATCCCTAAGAGCTCGCTCTCCACAAACCCTCTGTGGCTGGAGCAGGATAAGGAAGGCTTCCTGGAGCAAGCGTTGGGATTGCTGTCCTCTGACCTGACCACAAACATGAGGGCAGCCAATGGCAGGGTCACAACCACAGCTCTGCCCCACTGCTGGCTGTGTTTCTGCTGGGGAGCCAAGGGGGAAGAGCATTTTGGTCCAGCCTTTACGGTTCCCAAAGCTGACAGAATCACGTCTTACCTGGATAAGAGATCTGTCATATTCTCCTCATTCATCCCACCAAAGACTTTAAACTTCTTTAAATTGCAGACATGCGTTTTCTCATATTTGCCAAATGTGATGCTCTGGACTATGGCAGGTCTTTCAAGCTTCAGAATCAAATACTGCAGAAGAGAAAACAGTGAGTCCTAATATTAAAGCCAAGGCTGCAAAACACACTAAGGGAGAAGAATTACAGCCTCCAAATATTCAGTTTACAAAGCCAGAGAATGAAAGTGAAGATGAAACCTCCCCATTATGGTATTTTCTCATTTGGTCCTGGAATGAAGGCAAGGTTTTTTAAGAATATTACTTTAAAATCAGTTTATCTAGGAAAAAGATTTGGTTGAACTACTTATGCCTAGCAATTCTATTCGTGGCTTACATACATTCCTTTAAGTTGGACACAAGACTTCCTGAAATCTGGCAAATAGAATCAAACTACAGCGAGTGAAGATTCAAACGCCCACTACAGCCTGAAATGAAACCTAAACTGAATACACAATTAGATAAATACAGTATGTTCCACATGCTAAGAGAACATCAAATTACTTTTCCTCTCTGGGCTGACGCTGTTTAACCACTGAACACAAAGTTTGGTGTGTGGCAAACACAGGAACCAACTGCTTATTAACCATCCCAAATAAAACTGAACCACTTAATGACAGAAAAGGAGCTTTACATGGAAAATGATGAAAATGTTCTCCCTTGTGAACATTTGCTCTCCTCTCACACTGGGTGGACACAACGTGTATGAGGAGTCAGATTATCTGTATAAAGGGCACAGCTACCAGCTGCACCAGCACTGCTGGAGGAAGAAGTCTGTTCCCGTGGAAAACGATGTGCACCATTCATCAGGGTCCACTGAGCACTTTCTCCTACCAAACAGGTCTCAGGGGGAGTCTGGAGGCACCCTTGTTGTGCAGAATACATCGAGTTTTATATCCGTAAACAATGTGTTTCATTCTCTTCCCCGATTTCTCAGAAATAAGCAGTGCACCACAGAGGCAAAGCACAGAATGACAATTACTCATCGTGCTGGATTTTGTTACAAAACCCTGTCATCAGGACTCCAGCACAAGCAGATCAGCACGTTGTAGGACACCTCCCACCACAGGCTCTGCTGGTGGCCCTGTCCTCCAAGCAGCAGCACTGCCAAGCTAGACACGATGCCTGAGTTTTGGTCTTTCATCGACATCAAGTAGAGTTATTTGTATGTGTGTGGCTGCTTTCTGTATATCCTGAGTAGAGACTGAGTAGTATCTCCTATGCTAAACAACTCCATCAGTAGGACAATTCTACCCTATAAAGGTAACTTTTGGGAGAGCAGCCAAACAAACTTGCTCATCCATTTAGTTCTCAGTTTTTTGTCTCAGCCCTATAAAGCAACTAATTCTCAATCTAGGAGTAGTACTGACATTGTTCTGGGGAGCACCAGGATAAAGGTATGACAAATAAAGGTTTGACCTCAATGGCTGGTTCCCATTACATTTACAGAAGGCTTAGATTAAGAGAAACACTTGTATACAGAGCAGTTATAGATAAGGATGTAGACTGGGTAGGTACTAATAGCAGATTTACTGTCAAAGATGTTTCCAGCATCTCAATTCTTTTCAAAATGAAGAAAATAAACCAGTATCAGCACTGTGAGGGTACAATAGAAGAATGCTTTGGTGCTTTTCCAAATACTTTTAACAAAAAATTTCTATTTTTGTGAAGAACACCATCCACCTAAATGTCAGAACCCACTGTTTACGCAGCAGCAAGCCATGCTGTTGTCTCAAAGTACCTCCCAAACTTCAGGAAAAAAATCCCACTAAAATTCTGCAGAGAAAACTGATTTTGTAAAGCAGGAGAAAGGAAAGGATGAGCAAAAGGACTGCCCTTTAATGAGCAAGGCAGCACTTGATACATGGCACAGCCCGCTGCCAAAATTCCCATAAAGAACAGACAGTACACAATGTCTAAGAACTCCTCCTACACCATCATATCTTCCCTGCAGATTTCTCCCAAAGCTGGAAAAGTGAAGCCAGCACTACCAGCAATTGCAATTCTTAATCCTGCTGGAATCCCAAACCTAATGCCTGGGCCATGAACACATACTTTCTCAAGTACCACACAAGATTTGCAAAAACTTGGCACAAACGTCATCTTGCATTATTCAATTCTTACCCTAAATTAAAGGAGAGAAAACCAGGACTGCAGTTAAATCCTTTATGCCTAGAAGGGAGCAAGGCACAGCAATCACTCCACATGGCCAGCAGTGATTTCTTAACCCTACAGATAGACGGGGAACTCTGCCGCCCTCCTTCCCTCTTCCACACATCCCACCACCTGCTGAGTCATGCAGACCTTACAGAAAATAGAAGCACAAAAGCTAAAATCAACCTTTTTTTGTGAATTGTCTGCTGATTGATATGGAAACAAAGGACAGATTTGTTTTAAAACCCTGTGCCTAGGTACATATTTTTCTGGGTTTTTAATGCATACACACACATAAAACTGAAAGACCTTCAAACTAAAAGATAAATTTAGATTAGCTATTAGGAATAAATTCTTCCCTGTGATAGTGGTGAGGCCCTGGCACAGGCTGCCCAGAGAGGTTGTGGATTTCCCTGGAAGTGCCCAAGGTCAGGCTGGGGGGCTTGAAGCAACCTGGGATAGTAGAAGGTGTCCCTGCCCATGGCAGGGGGTTGGAATGAGATGATCTTTAAGGTCCCTTCCAAATCAAACCATTCTATAATTCTATGGTATATATATAAAAATACAGAGATGTACTTTTTGGGTTTCCATACAAACACACCGCTGCCACTGTGTGGGTACCAGCTACGAATCCCACTCATGAAAAAACACGTGGCCTCAAGAGCTGCTAACAGCTGGCTGCATGGATATTTTTGGACTGCTACCAGGATTTTAGCTGTGACAGACTATTCTCTGTAGCTCTGAAAGATGTGACAGAAGTGTCTGAAAGATCAAGTGATTTATTCAACCTGGAGAGAACAAGTCTGTGAGATTTCAGGCAAATACACCAAGATATTCGACACTTTTCCATTTTATTGCTGTGAGCAACATCAGTATATTTAATGTCCGCATATTCGTGCAGCATTCCAAACATCCAAACTATAACTGAAGTGTTTGTCCATTAGAATATGGCACACAGATACTAACTGGCATGACTGAGCAAAAACCTCAGCCCAGTTGTTAGGCCTCATATCAAAATACTACCAAAAAAGATGCTACAAAACATTAGAAGAGCAAAACTTCTGGGTTCTGATTTGACACATTTGTAAGTAAATATGCACAAAGAGTAGAGTAAGTCACATATGGCACTTCAGCACCCCAACAGCCCCTTACAGTGCACCCTGAAAAAAAAGCAAGTCCAGCCTTATCACACTGGGAGCTGCAGTAAATTCCAAACTTTTTTTAAGCTCTGGTCTGTGCTGCCATTTGATGACAACCATATGCAGGCTGCTGCATCACACAACAGAGTGTAAATTTTATTTATGTACTTTAAATTAATTCCTGATACAATCTACACAGCAGGATGGAAATCAGAGGAAAACTGGTCTTTAGATGTAAAACTGAAAGCAATTGTTTGGACAACACCACTAACGTTAGACATATGCTCTTAAATTGTTCAAAATTCACATCTCCACAACACTGGAATGGGCTGCCCAGGGAGCAGGTGGCATAGTCACTATCGCTGGAGGTGTCCAAGAAACAGCTGGATGTGGGATTTAACTGGACCCTGGCACTGAGAAGGTGGTGATTGGTCAAAGGTTGGACTCTATGATCTCAGAGGTCTATTCCAACCTAACTGATTCTGTGATCAAATATGCTGAACCAGATGCCAAACTGCACTACACAAGCTGCCTCTACAATTAGAGTCACACTGTCTTTTATCAATTTCTTCCTCTTTAACCAGTTCAGCTCAAGCATTTTTATTAATTAGGGAACAGTGAAGCTTGTACTGCATGTAAAAATAAAACCCACAAAATAACAAGGGCTGCCCTTGTCCATGACACAAACATTTCGATCGCTCTTGCAATTAAGTTGGTGACTACATAAAAACCTATGCTTTTGTTCTACACATTAATAATCAAGCCACTCAGGGGAATTAAATGCTGCTCTGCACAGTCTTCCACATCAGACCATCAATGAAATCATCAGGATGAGCCTTTCTGACAGGGCCGTGGTCTTCAGCATCTCCAGCCTCATTGCTTCACACTTCCTATGTAAGCCGAGAACAACATTAAAAATAGAACCATCAGCCCTCTCCTGCCTGAATAGGTTACTACATAACAGGTTTGTTATTAAATATATAATTTCTGGGTCATCTATTTCAAGACTGAAGAAAGATATCTAGTTTAATAAACAGAAAAACAGCTGTCAGATGTATTTCCTTTCACTGGCACTCATTCATAACCAACTGGTGGCTCCCATGGCCACGAGAATCATTTAACTCTACCATACCCACGAAGCCAGGAAAACCCTTTACTAAATATAGTCACGTGGCAGCATTTCAAGTGACTACACTTCCACTTTCATTTTCTTTCTCTTTATAAAAAGGTTTGGTAGGGCCTTCAGCACATTTGCTGCATTTTCATTGCACTACTGAACACATTTTGATGTTTTTACCTATGTTCTTCTCATTCATGCTCTGAAAGAAAAGGTGCCTGGAAAAGTTTTGTTTCACTCAGTGAGGGAAGGGAATAAACCAGTGTTTAGGGACTCACTCATATTTTTACCTCTAAGACAGCACAGAATCATCGCTTGGGCAGGGAATTGCTAAACCCGGGCATTAAGGTGGGGCATTGAGGAGACAAATACGAGCGATCAGGGCTGCAGAGCTTATTAAAATATCTCATATGGAGCACACTGGACATCAGTCCTTGTGTTGTGCCTTAGCCCTGGGTTCAGCTAATAAAGTTGGGAACAAGGAGAGCTTTATTTCCCGGAGTTTTAGTTCGCTTCCTGTTCGGATCATTATGGCCACCCACACACTTGAGCGAGTGCGTCACCGCACAAGTGACCAATTTTTAACTGAAGAGTTGCTAACACAACACCCATAAAATGCTCTGCAGCTTCATTTTCTATAGGATCCATGATGTTTATTCCAGGGATTAAAAGTCATGTGTATTCATCAACCTCTTTTGGAATATGAACTACTCAACTTGATTTTTCCCCAAATTCTCTCCTCACTACACTTAAAATTCAGTCATCCACTGTTTTAACTGAAGTTTTCCAAGCTAAAATTCTGCTGTAAGAACTTACACCACTGGGAAAAAAACAAGGAAGCAGGACACCTATATAAAAGTTCTTCCTGCATTTAAACATGCCAGTCTTTCAATGGACAAGGTACAAAAACTATTTTGATCAAAATGCAACCAAATCTGGTGTTCATTTGTCAAGTATGAGACAACACAAATGGGAACTGCTTCTATATAAAAAGAAATGACAAAAACTGCACTCTTTGCACACAGGACTCTTCTGCATATTTCAATTCCCCGTTTCTTCTTTTCAGCTAATTTTTCAACAAAGAAATTAAATCGTAAAAAATGCTTTGCATGAATAATTGAACACTCAGATTAGAAACACGAGAATTAGCCGAAGTACATAGTACTTTATATAGTGTAAAGGCACTGCAAATACATCGTCCCTCTTACTGAGGGCTCAGGATTGGGCTTGCTGAACACATGAGCAACTACACAGTACTTTATATTCTCACTATTAGATATAGGGATTCCAGCAAGAGCACCCAGCAGCATTGTCTTTTCCAGTCAGGCAGCCAGGTTTTCTGTTAGTTTTGTCTTTAAGTAATAGAATAAAACTCAAATACTGTCTTGCCAATTTCAGTTGCCACTATGAAGACGCATTTTTTGCAAGTCAGGTCTTAATTCTGGATACCCAATATATGTCTCAACAAGTGACACACAGGTAGGTAATGCCAGTGTTAGTTCATCTCTCTCCTACCAAAAAGTTTGGTTTAAATGCCTTGCTTAGCATGCAGAGCAGAGCCCAAATCTCCAGGGCTGGAGTCAAGTCACTGTGCAACAACATCTCCACTCAGGTCACGACTCACACACATGAAATTTTTGGAAGACATCTCTTTAGCAAGCTCGTGGGGATTGTATAGAAGTCTGCCACTCTAATTAATCTCTGCTTAATCTACATGTCTGAGTATAACCTGCATCACTGCTTGTCAGCCTTAAGTATAAACTGGGAATATTCTAAAGCATCCACTTACAAGAGCTGTGTGTCCCCATCCCAGAATCAGATTTTTTAAAAGTACTAAATGTTCAGGATGGCTCAGAAAATTAAGGAGCAGATTTGAGAAACAACTAAGCACATCTCAGATGAAAAACCCAGTCCAAAGACACACCATGAGCCAACCCTGCCTTGGGAACAAAAGCACCCCAAGAAAACCATGTGTTTCTTGCATGAAAGAAAGTAAAGGATGGCACAGAATGGGATCCAATCCATGCTCAATACCCGTTACTCAGCAATCCATAGTTCCTAGAGAGACTAAAACTGCTTCAGGCTATGGATTAAAATCTGATGTTGTTTATCAAAATATAAATATGCAAAATAATCAAATTAAAAGAGCAGTAAATGCACAGAGGCATCAAGAGGATCAATATCAGTCTTCGCAACCAGGTTTAAGGAACATGTTAATGGATTACAATGGATCGCTTTCCTTCTCCTTTAAAAAACCCAAAACCCTAATTTTACAGACACAATGACACAGAAGGATTGATCAAAAAATCCAGGTGAAAGCTGGAGCAGACGACCTGCTGCTCCAGGGAGCCACCAGTGCAGACTCTGGATTTTTAACATAACTCCAAGGCAAAGCAACAAGATTTACCTGGAATAAAATTCTGTGAGATTTCAATCACGAGAATACTTGGATTAAATAAATAGATAAGGAGAACTTTGCATGATAGAGACACTGCAAGTCACTCTGCTGTGTATCAGTGCTTTAAACAAGGAATTTAAAACAAGCAACATAAGAGACACAGAAGCTGATCAAACCATATCAGACTAATAAGGTACAAATCTAACACAGAGAGAAGGATAACATTCACTGGAGAGAAAAAAAATTGGAAAAGCATTTTCTGGATAATCTAACAGCCTTAATAATAGTGAGAAAGCAAATCAGATGCTAAAATCAATACAAATCTTATTTTAACAAGGTGCTTAACCAGTAGAAGAGGTGACATTCGTGTCTCTAACCAGAAGCCACATTTCTAAACGTGCTGTTAGGAGAAACAAACACCAGCTCCTTGGATCAGGGATTCAAGGCCAAGAACCTACAACAGCCTCCAGTAGTGCTGACAAAGGGGGACCTGCACGCCTCATTAGCAGCTTAATCTCACCATAAGGTTTGATTATTTCCAGCACAACCACGATTGCCAAGGAGGAAACCTGAAACTTCCCCCGCAATGAAGCGCTTCTAGAAGGATCACAAATTGCTAGAAATGTAAATATCTCATGTACCAACAACCTGCATTTTTCTCAGAGAAAGAAGCCTATAAATATGTGCGTGTCAATAGCAGCAGCCCACATTTAAAATAAAAACCCCAGTACACATTAAATTGTACAACACAGCTATAGAGCAGCAGAGATTCAGGAGCTTACCTGGGGAGGATAATTGCTTTCTGAAGACCATCTTGAGGATTGATCATTTGGCCTATCCACCAAGATATTCCTAAAAAATGAGAAGCCAAAAGTAATTTAAATAACAGCTGCATATTTTACATCTCCAATAAACGTGTTGTACATTCAGATCAGTAACATTCTCATGCAGCTACCTAAATCATTAGGTACAGACTCAGGTTCTCCCCCTTCTTTAATAAAGATTTTCTACATTGCTACTTTACAGGACCCACCAAAATATGCCTTAGAGCTTTGTGGTTGTGAAACGGAGCTCCAAGTTGTGAAATAAAAAAAAAAAATCAAAATTGTGAAATAAATGTAAAACAGATGAATTTACATAGCCCTAAGTCTGTAATGAAGTGGGAAAAATGGGCTTATTCACCTTAGTGGGTTAAGAACTTTTCAATAAGGTTAAAATGATGAGCAGTAGGAGGGTTATCAAGCCAAAAACTCTCCTTTAGTAGTTAGGCAATACTGGAATGGAGAGAGAGGGCTGCTAACCTACTTAAGCTTTCCTGGAGTGTGGAAAGATGACCACCTGAGTCATGCCAAATTTTAACAAGTATTTTTCACGAGCTACAAGCACAGAACAACACACCAGAAAGCAGTAGTTCAACTCTTCAACCAGCAAAATTGAGTTGCTTTCTTCAGTTTGAAATAGTAAAATACTTAGGTATTTAACAAATTCAAAGTAGTTATTTTTTTGGCTAAAATTAAACAGATTCATCATGACAGTTACATGACACATCTGCTTTCTCTCCAATAACCACGCAGTAAAGCTCACATCCCAGATTAAACTAAAAAAAACCCTAAAAATCCCTAAAATATATATAGTTATTGGCAAGGTGACAATGCACCACCTGCTGGACAGGGCTTGTGAGCTCTACCACATTCAACTAACGAACTCGTCAGCTCATAAAACTTATGTAAAAAGAAGGAAACAGTCATCAAAAGGCTTATGCCATCTCCATCTGCTGTGTAGGAGGAAAAGAACACGAGCATCTGGATTACTACAAAGGGCTGGAGGAAAAAGTGCTCCAATGAAAGCTCCGAAGGGAAAGCAGTTAAGTCAGAGGTTGAGCACTAACAGACAGAAATTAGCTGGCTCTTTCCACACTGGGCAGCCCAAAATCACCACAGTAGCAACAGTATCCAAGCAGTCCCACGATGAGACAAGGGACATGGCCAGGAGCCAGACCAGGGTGGCCTCTTAAATCTGAGCACTTTCAAGAGCTGGCCAAGTGGCTGTGTCTATCCATAGGCTTGGAGAACACCTCCGGATTTTCACACAGTGCAGGAATAAAACTGAGGTTCCCCCTCCCTTTAGCTGATTCCCATCATAGCACTTTTATTAACACAGTGATGCCAGCACCGATCCAGGTCTGTGGCTGCTTTATTGACCCATCCCCACTTGGGAAAATGCGATGGAACAGCACTGCCCTCCGCTCCAACCACATCAAACATAAAGAACACGGGTCTACATAATTCAACATCCAGCTAAGAACATCATTTGCAGTGCAAAGAGGCTTAACTCCAAGAGAAAACCTGGCCCTGTCTTTAATTACAATTGGGACAAAACAAACAAACCAAAGCAAAGGGAAGAATTTGGGAACTGAGACACAGATTTCTAATAAAAGCTGCCAGTCTGAAAGCTAAATCACCATTAGAAACCACAAGACACTTGCTTTTGAGAAGAATCACACCTGCAATCTCCTGTACCATGCCACAGGCAAGACATGGTATTTAATAAATCCTTAATACCTCTTAGCATCTGGAGAGAAAAAAAATGCTAAACTTAAAGATATGTATCTTATATTAAATACTTTAGGGATACATAGGCAGATAAAACTAGATAATGCTGTATGGCTTTTCTCCTTTATGGAACTTTATCCTAATCCTGCAACACAAGAAGACAAGTTACCCTACGGAATAAATTTTATTCATGATTCCATTACATTTGTTTAAACATTAGACAATAAACTCTTCATATGCTGAGCAACACTTGCAGGAATTGGCACTGCTGCATGGTCAGATATTGCCCAGCTGGAAAGAGGCATTTTATACCTGGGACAGATCCCAAATATCATATTTTTAGAAGGAGATTTGTTTGCTTCTCCAGGTCAAAGATCAGTTTGCTACAACCAAGGAAGATCTCAATCAGTACAGCCAGACAAGATAAAAATCTTTCGCAGAGAGAGAAAAAGGGACAGGCAGCTCATACAAAATAAAGGCTAAAAAGAAATGTGAAAGATAAAGACAGCAGTATCAATGGAGTTAGAAATGTTTAAAATACATGGGTTATTATTTTATTAAAATTAAACAAACATTGAAGACAGAAATCCGTGTGTACAAAGCCAATTTACCATAATAGTTTAGAAAGATTTATAGACTTGGAGGAATTCAAGCACTGCAGCAGCCGTGAGGCAATAAGAAACAAACAAATGCATGTCCTAACGGCAGATGCCTTTTTCCATGTAAAGCCCTTTTTCTGGACATCACAAAACTCCTACACAGTACCCGGAGGGAGGCTTTGCAGATATGACACCTAGATTAAAATCTGAGAAACTTTAGAAGTGAAAATTCCATTAACACAACGACTTTCCATGTAATTTTAACAAGACATTAAAAAAAAAAAAAAAAAAAAGGTATTTGTAAGCCCTCAAGCTACCACAAGTACCAGTGTTTTTACGCAAGCTTTTCCTGCGAAAAAAGCAACCCATTAAACGCGGTTTGAGATAACTTCTCATTATCAGCTGTGGATACAAGATCCAGTCTAGCACGAAATCTACAACACTGCCAAAGGGACCACCCCACCCACTCGCAAAGGATCCTCCCCCTCCCTTCACCAGCAGCTACAAGAAAGATTTGCATAAATAACTTCTTTCGTCGGATCAGTTCTCCTGTTCAGCTCATACCAGCACCAGCACAAACTGAGACTAGAAGATGAGCAGCTGGATCCGGATGAGGGGTTCACACTGGAGTGAACTCCCAATCCCCCAATCCCCCCTTCCCACTGGACAAAAACTACTAAAAAAATGAGATTACGTGGCACCTCTGCTATGAGAAGCAAAGCAGGAGGGGCTATTTTATTAATGCCACAAGCAATTCCAGAGGCGGCCCTGGTGTGCCTCATTTCCTAACCTGGCTGCCTGCACAGCTATCAGCAGCTAAGCCTTACTGTCAGCATTCCCACAGCTAAAAAGTGGTTGGTTCCATGCAGAAAGTTCTTGGCAGAGCACGGTGCAAATTTCTTTTTATTACCCAGGCAGACATGGGTCTTGCAACTGCTAGAAGGAGGTAATTTTTCCTTTTACCAACCCAGAAACCATCATATCCTTTGTGCCAAATGTTGGCTGATCTCTGCTGGAATGACAGAGATGTCCCCATGCTTGGGAATTCTCTGTGCAAAGAGCTCTGTGGGTTCAGGCACGACAATCACTAAGGGAGAGTTTTCCTTTGCTCCAGTGGGGAAGGGAGAAATAAGATGACTTTGCAGAATACACTGCAAATTAGGTTTAAGGCTGCTATAATTTGCATCTAACCTAAATATTTTCATGGAGCTGCCATTAGAGAAATCCATGAATTTAGGAACGAGTCTTTAAGAATAAACAAATCCCAAACACTCACTTTGCTTGGCACACTCACACGGCTCTTTAGAGAGCAGCTGTGCAAGAAAGGGCACAGGCCTTACTAAGAGGACTTGGAACTCAGACTCTCTTCTAGAAAACCACGGAGCTACCGCGCCATTACACTGCAAAAAGGCACTTGGAGTGCTAGGAAAACAAAGACTGGCTGGAAATGGACTAAATACTTGCTCCAGGGTTGTCCACGTGATGATTCTTTCAGTTTTTCCTACAACCATCCCAAAAGAGATTGGGAAGAATACAGCAACTGGAATTCACGGACTAGAATTTCCACTAAGTCCACTGTAAGACGTGGTGGACCAAACTATTCCAAACACGTGGAACCCTCACACAAGCCAGCAGAAAGCATCCACAGAGATAATCCTGCCCAGCCTAGACACTGGAATGTACACACAGTCTTAACCAAGAAAAAGAGGGGGAAAAAAACAACTTACTACCAAAAAACCCAAAGGATCTGAAAAGAACTACAGGGGTTTTTTTTTCTCCTGCAACTCCCATAACTCACTACAACCCATGCTGGTTTCGAACCACCTGGCTGCAGTGTTTGAAAACCTCCATGTACCTCTGGCTGTCCCCTACAGCAAGTCAAAAAACGCTTTTTAGGTTCTATTACAGTTACTCTCCTTCCCACAGGAAAGGTTCTCTGCTTAGAGTGGCAGAAGGATGTAAAGACATGAAAACGTTTTGGTTGAAACAGAGTAAAAACACAAAGTTATTATGCAGTTATTATGCAGATCCATTCAGGAAAAAAAGTGGGGGATTTTGGGGTTGCTTTTTTACAACACAGGTTTTCTTAACCTCTTGCATAGCAAAACAAAGTTGGAGTTAAACTAGTACAGAAGTGCACAATTTTAAATATTATAACGTCAAGAGATTGGCCAACTTTCTGCTCAATTTTGCTTCATCTCCTCAGCAGTTTCACACTATCATCCAGCATAATAAAAACCTATTTCTATCAAAAATAAAATAGGTTAGCATAACAAAAATAAACAAAGCTTTAGAAATCACCTTACAGGAATATATTCATCAGATCACAGCTGACTATACTGGACAACAAACCTAGTTCTGGCCTAGAAACAGCACAATCAAAATCAGGTTCTCAATTTTTTCAATGAAAAGTTTACTTTGATTTTTTAAGCTGCCTATCATCACTGCCAGACCAACCAAACTGCCTCTTAAATTCTAAATGACCCTGTCGTAGACATTTCCAGTAAGGCAGGTTAGGAAGTACTTTTTTTCCCTCCCCTCATCTAGTTAAGACTCCTTTAAACAATATCTTTTTGATTCATCTGTTCTTGAGACACGACAGCAATTAAATAGTATCAATAGTGACTAAAACTGCAGCAGTGTAGTGCAGGAAGTTATAGAATCACTTGGGGTTGGGAAAGCCCTAAGATCACCAAATCCAACCATTAAACCAGCACTGCCAAGGCCACCACTAAACCATGTCCCCAAGTGCCACATCCATGTGTCTTTAAAATCCCCCCAGGAATCATGACTCCACCACTGCTCTGGACAGCCTGTGCCAGGGCTGGACAACCCTTTTGGTGAAGAATCTCTTCCTGATACCCAATCTAACCCTCCCCTGGTACATCCTGAGGTTATTTCCAAGTTACCAGAGCCCGGTAAATAACTTCTCTTCCAGTGACACTCAACAACCCTAAATCGCGGATTAAACTTTTGACTGTATCACTGAGAGATTCAAATCCTTGGTGGCAAGAGCTCCCAGCTCCAGGCTGGGAATATCAGTATTAGCACAGAGGAAAAACAAACAGGAGAAAAAATAAAGTCAGGCTTATTCACTTATGTTGGTACCCACAGTAACTTCACGCATCACAGATGATTACCAGCCTAATTGCCCCAGCATTTAGGGATTATAGTTCAGATGCAATTTCACTGCTAAGTGATGCTGAGAATCTTCTAAGCTCAAAAAATTACCAAGGTTTGTTATCTCCCTGCACTGACTTTGGGTTTAAATTTAAGAACTGTTAGATCACTAAAACAGATCTTTTCTATGTACTTCAATTAATGTCTATCTGCTTTTTTATGAGAAAATAACTCAAAATGCTAGTGATATTAGTGAACTCAATGATTACAAGATCATCTAAAACAGCTTCTTTTACTCATTTCTTACTCTGTTCATTTGTACATGTCCAAGACATAAGGGTATTTGAATTCCAGCCTTTTAACCAAGTCTAGGTAAGATACCAGAAGACTCCCTGAGCAGAAATAAATCCCTGGCTTAATGAAAAGACCAAGAATAGCATGAATTCTGCCCTTCAATACTCAAGGAAAAAGATGAAGAGATTAAACTCTTCCGTTGACTGAATTTGTAGCCAATAGATAAAATACTGGAGTAAAATCTTCCAGAGTTTAAAACATCACTACCCACAACCACTGGATAACAAAGTTCAGTTTTCATTTTGATAAAATCTCATATCTAGCTTGAAAATAGTTTGGGTCGTGTGTGAACATGGGGATTTCTACTGCCAGCAATCACCAGAAAAGTCACTGAACTTCAACTTTCCAAATCTTCCACAGTTCTGGTGGAGCAGCCCACTTCAGCACTGCTCACTTCTCATTTCCAAAAGCATCTTCTTGGGATGGGACAAATCCTTGTTAAGTAGATTAGAGGAAAGCAATATCTAGTACACATCTATGCAAATACCCTGAGCTGCATTTTGGAAGCATCACAACCTCAGCAGAGTATTTTTGTTTGACTAATGCACATATGGAAAAATTTAATGAAGGCCAGGAAGTAGATTAAGGTCTTCCATGATTTAGCAACAGTGCAAGGAGGCTCTTATACTCCACAATATCTATGATAATTCCACTCAGGGGAAGCCACAAAACCAGACTGAGTGATTACATGTGAAGATATACATTGCTAATGTAAGCCATAAACACATCTTTAATACTCGTCAACACTGTAACCTCACACCCAGTAGAAGTTCACCCAAAAAACTGATGCCTGTAAAAGAATTCAAAGCAGACTATATTCAAGAAAACAGACTGAAGCGCCCTTATGCCCAAACTGATGTCACGTTTGGAGATTTTTCCACCAAAACTCTATGGAAAATGCCTCCTGGTTCGAGGTGGGACTACTTTCACAGTGCTCCTTTCAAAATCAAGCTTCTCTCACTGACTATGCAAGTCAGGGAATGCAGAAGACAAAATACTGATCTGGGAAAATAAGGAAGTATGAGCCTGTTAAATGCTGGTTATTTGGAGAAATGCAGTACAGGTCAAATATTCGACCCTGGAGTTACACCAGGGAATAATTCCTTATTTTGGATCAATATGCATAATTCATGCTAAAGGATACAGCAGTTCCCAGGCCAAAATTACTTTCATATTTGGCAGCTTCCAAACCCTGTAGCAGACACCAGGATTTTTAGGAGACAAAATTGGAAGTTAGCAATCGTACACTGTTACGTAAGAGTGGAGTGGGAACTCATTCATCAATTCCTTATTCACGGGTCAATTTATCTAACCCAAATTTCTACCTCCAATTTTAACACTCAGTGTTAAGAGCATCTCTTTACTAATAAAACTTTCAAGTGCAGAACAGGCTAGGAAATTGCTGTTTAAACATAATTACCATAACAGCCAAATGCTGTTTAAACCATGTACCAACAGAAAAGGATTCCAAACTACAGGTCATGTCCTAAACAGAGTTTAAATGTTTTTTCAGGCACCTTCCCAGAGCTCGAGCATGACATTATGAACCCAGCCAGTCTCAGAAGGAAAGGCAGGGAAGACCAAGGAAAACACCACCAAATTCAAACTGACCAGAGCACAATTTCTCTCTGTGATGAAGATCCTGTCTTTTTCCAGGAACAGCAGAAGGTGCCAGCAGAGGAAGAGCAAGTGCTATCAGCCAGTCTGCTCCTGCAGTTTAAACTCAGATGTGCAGGCTGCTGTCCTCAACTTAAATAAATGGTTGTGCTCCTTGATTTAAATTGATCCAGGAAATAATTTCTCAAGGATTATGCAGACTGAGTTGCAAGTAATGACTGAAATAGCAACTACCTAAAGCAACAAACCACTCTACATCTTCAGTGCTCCCTCCCCCCCTTCCAGTAACCGGTGTATTATGGAATTCAGACCCAGTGAACTTACAGCTCACTCTTCCCACAAAATTCAACAGGCAAAAAAAAGCAAAATTACTTTTGCATTTACAAGTTTATATTAACATCCAATTAAAGTCAAGCACTGGCTTGCTTTGGAACAAGTCACCATTTATGTAAGTCATGGAACCAGTGCTACCCACACCACTTAACCTCAGCAAAAAAATCAGGATCAGATTACAAAGTCGATGGTGGTGATAAATCTGACCATTCTACCAACAATCTGATAAAAACATAATGAATGTACAGAATTAAAAACCATATTCTTTGCCATGAAAATAAAAAAAAAAAAAAAAAACACAAGCAGACTGTACATGATGCCTGAGCAACAACATTTATCCAAAGAAAAAACTCTGTTCCAAAAACTGGTTAGTCTTTAAACCAGTAATTAGTAATTAAGAGCTGGAAAACTTTTATTAAACTCTCAGGCTATACAGCCACACACACAGCAAATGATCCACAATCTGATGATGTTAACACCTCCCATGAAAATTTTACATCCTTAATGTTCCTGTAAAATGCCATCCCAGAATAGGCTGAACATCAGAGCACGGAGGATCTGCCAGGTTGGGCACACCAGGGAACCTGAGCAATTAGCATTTCACCTGCCAGTGAATAAACCTGTCTAAACTCTTAAATAATGTCTATATTTTAACTGAAGCCTAAAGAGATTTCTCTTGATACTACAGCTCTTGTGCTTTTACCTGGGGAGCAAGAGGTATCAAAACCCATAACTCCTCATAACTTCATAATTTTGTGATTTTTTTTCATTCCCTCCACCTCTGACATTTTTCTTTCTCACTAATTAACTTTATCAGACACCAAAGAAGCACCTAAAGGTTATGTATTCAATCTGTAGGCAACTTTATTTTCTACAGAAATATTTTGCTCCGTAAGTACTGAATTTCAGCTTTCACAGAAAAATCCTAGGCTACAGAAGTGATGGAAACAAGGGGGAAAATGCCTGTCAGAACATGAGGTTGTCTAGAAAAATCCAGAAAATCCACACAAACAAGCAGAGGGGAAAAAATATTTTCCACTGACCACTAGAAAGGACAAAAAGCAGAACTGAGAGCTTCTGCTCTCACACAGGGTTCAGCTGAGAGGAAAGGAGTGGGTCAGCTCGCTGGTTAGCCAGGGTTTGCATCCCCTGCTCATTTTCACAAATGTTGGAAGTATTGATCAATATTGAAAGCCATCAGCAGTTACAGAGCCAGCCCCTGTGCCTGCTCACCCTCCCGTATCTAAAGGCAAAGCAATTACAACAAGGAAGGTGAATTTGCTATGTCAAAATACTGAAGTAAAGCTAGAAATGCTGACAACTTAAGCTGAAAAAAATACATTAATGCTTATTATTAGTGCAAAAAACCTCCAAAGTCACAGTTCTACAACTCTTCCACCATTTGGGTCTGGTTTAGATGGCTTTAAATTGCTGAGACATCAGCAGAAGGTATCCTCACCTTGTAAAGGGAAGAGAGCTTGGGCTCAGGGAACATAATATTAAAAATAAACCCTTTCATTAGTCATGACTGATCTCAGCTCGAACATGAGATTCTTCAAGACCTGGATGTATCCAGAAGGAGATTTATGAACCACTGAGGTACAGATCTGAGTCATCAGTTTCATGTGGTTGGAGGAGAAACCGAGAATCACGTTTCACTGGCCACAAACATATGTTTTTTCCTGTTACAAAAATCTCAGCGAGCACAGAAGCTGGACTTCAGGTTATTTTCCACCTGGGGTTTTTTCTGTTTGTTTTTGTTTGTTTAGGTCTGTTGTTTTTAATCCTTATGGACTTTACCCCAAAAAGTTTTCTACATGTGTTCCCTTCACCTTCTTCCTAAGGTTTTGCAAGATTTGAAAACATTAAAGAGTACACTTCTTTCAGAGTAGACCACTACAGCAGCACAGTTTAGACTGGCCAGGAACTTGCTGTTACATCCTCATAACTAGAAAGCAAAAAAAAATTTGCATTCTTACTTTAAAAGCCTATGAGTCACTCATATTTTACTATTAAAGTATCTTTCACTTAAGTTTACTTCCCAGAGTTTGATGGAAATACAGAATACCAGGGAAAATATAGAATTATTTTAAGTGTATTTTAACAAATCAACTGAATCATTCCCTGCTCCAGGACACTTCCTAGGAAAGGGACAACAGAGTTTTTCAGCCTTCAGCATATGACACCACTCAAGGTGTCAAACTGGAGAAGACTGGAGTTCTCTGAACAACTGAAGTCCACTGTGAAATAGATAAAAGCGAGTTGCAGTGAAAAAGTGAAACCAACTAAGAGGTTGTTAATGGTATTTAATTATCAGCTAAGAAACCAATCTTAATTTATATTCTTAATAACAACCATAGCACAAGAAATAAAAACACTAATTAAAAATCCTGAAGTCAAACATAGGAAATATGATCTTCCTCTACAGAGATTCCATACAGGAAAACTTGAAGGACTGAAAATTTGAGCAATAGAAATGAGATTAACCTTCCTCACAAAGGTATGTGAATAGAGTAACACAGCAAAAAGCTGTTTTTAGTCTCTGAAGAGGGGTTTCAGCCATACAAAACAGTGACAGAAGGACCTGAGTGCATTACCTAATACAAAATACCACGAGACTGATGCAGCCTCTAGAACCCACGGCCCCAGGATACAGCAATCTGGCAATAAAAAAAGGTACATGGCTGCCATTGCACAGAGCACAGCACTTCACCTCTCATTCACCTCAAGAGGAAGTTCAAACTGGAGCAGGTACAAAAACAGGCCACTAAAAAGTCAGGATATGAAGTGCTTCTCTCAGTGTAGAGCAACAGCTTCTGGTTCTATTCCCTACAAAAAAAAAAAAAACCCAGGCTGGAGCAAGGCCTGCAGTACCTTCTATAAATTGTTTATTCCCTCCCTGGCCAAAAAGAAATGACATGACTGAGCTCATCACTTCCTACAGGAGGGCAGAGGAGAGAGGGGAATAAAGTCCATCTCCCTGTCTCTGTGCATGTCAAAAGACACGAGCACTCATTTGTGTCACCGGTGCTGGGGCAATCCCTAGGCCAGTCCCATGGGAGCAGCCTCCCCTGAGGCTCCATTCCTTTGGGGAGGAACCTTGGAGAGGGAAGGAATGGATCTGACAGAGCAGGCTCAGGCAGTGGGCTGGGTTGGTCATTTTCCAGGTTGGATAAGCTGAAGCCTCTCAATGAACTGGTGCCTCTGCACAGACAGACCATCTCTGGAAACACCAGATACTTCAACACTAAATTTCCCCTTGGATCAATTCTCTTCCCAAAGGTACAACCTCTCCTACAACACAGACTGAGCTAGCCACTATTACCAGACCAGTTCTTCCACTTCTACCCACAGAGTTTCTAAAATAAATATCCAAGTCAGTCTTCTTGCTGGTAGATACAAACCAACAGACAACTCTTCTAGCGGTTCAAAAAACAGAAGAACTGTTTCTTGGAAGACATAAAAAAGCCAACCCTCACTTAACGTCTGGAAAGGTCCTTGCAAACGTTCAGGTAGCTGTAGCACTGGTTAAACTGCCAGAAACTGGATCCAGCACTAACTAATCCTCCAGTACCACCACCAAATGCAAGAGGAAAGATGCTGACAACCAGCAGATGAAGCTTCTCTGTCACTGAAAGAAAATGAGTGTTTTTCAATAGACTCCTGATCCTCAACTAGAGCATGACCAGAAAGGCCTTTGAAAAACACTTTGTTTTGTTTGGCTTAGGCTTTTTTAATTAAAAGAGAGGTTATCAGGTGATTTCAGCATTCTGAAAAGTTTCAATGTCGGTTTAGCATCACATAAGCAGGTGAGATGTCATTAGGCATCTAATTTCTTCCCTGATGAGCAGTGATGAAAGTTTTATATTCCATAACTTTGTTTTACATTAAAACCATACAACTACTTAAGACATGTGTTTAAATCACGCTTAGCTGACAAGCTCCTCTGCTGCTCCTCCCCAAGCACTTTGCCTGCAATACCACAACTCCCAACAACAAGCAATAAGATTTAAGAAGTTGTATATTCATTCCTACATATATGAGGGTAGAACCCCTTTTCTCCTTCAATGTTAAAGTGGTTTCTTTCTAGTTATGCCAGCAAACTTATTTAAACTACAGTATAACCAGAATTCCCAAAGTCATAGAATCATGTAGGTTGGAAAACATCCTCTAAGATCAAGTCCTTCAAGAGAACCATCATTTTGTTCTACATATTAAATACTAAGACAACTTTCAGCTCTTTGTGCATGTCATCCCACAGGGTGTTATATTTTCAAGATTTCCATCTTCAGTCCAACCCCAAAAACCCACTGTCCCACATATTTCTTATTAAACTTTCTCTTTTTGAGAGGCTGATCTTAAATCACAGGTCAACGCCCCTCCTTGCCAATTCAGACTGTATTCCAGCTCTCTCTCAGACCACAGGAATCAAAAGTTAGCAAGCAAAAAACAAAACTTCTACAGCAGACAGCACATTAGGACCAGCATCCATCAGACCAAGGTCAGCACACCAGAGAACAACTCAGTTGTTGGGATTACAGTGCTTAAAAGCAGATAAAATTGTTTTCACTGATGACAAGCACTTTTAAACAACATCTTAAAAACAGCCAAATGCAAGGTCATGCATTTGTAAAATACCAGCCCAGCTACAGGAATGGGAATTGTATCAGGGAAGGCATTAAGGACTTTAGGCAGCACTGCAGATGCCACGTGAACATTAATTCCTGACACGAGTCTGTAGCAAAAGGGACTAATGGGAGCCTTGGAAAGGAATATCAAGGAGAAAGACAATACTCTGCGTTTATATCGCATCACAGAGATCAATAATGGACTGTCACCCCTCCGCTCAGGGACCAACACTTTAATAAGATTTTAAGAGCCAGAAATGCCAGTAGAGATAACTACAAGGCAATCAGAGACCTGAAAGCAGCACCCTAAAGTCAAGCTGTTTTAACAGGAAAGGTAAAAGGAATGACTTAATTATCACCAAAGATTAACAGCTACAAAAGAAACTAGTTATTTTTCACATGTAACACAGAAAGTATATAGAAAAACAAAACAATTCAGAGTTCAGTTAAAAACCTGTTTTTAGAGGTTTGCTTCATTTTGGAAAGTGGAGATAATTGAGGATATTAATAATTAACAACTAAGGCAACTCTGTCACTTGTTGAGAGTGGGTGAGTTCAGGATACATCAATCAAAGGTCAGTAAATGCAGCACAATCGATGATAAGATGAGTCTCTACATCCCATGATGACCTAGTTGTGCTGTGACCCCAGCAGTCCTCCCGAATTCCAGCACCAAGGATGACTTATCCAAAAGGTGCACCAAAAACATCACACCTAAACCATGCTGTGGTCACTCCAAACTTGACTGTCAGCAACTAGAGGAATTCCACAGGCTGCAGCTGGATGCCTTATGGCCAACTCTCCCACTGGGGACGGGATCAGTTGGTACAGCAGCACAAACCGATGGCTCTAACAGCTCCTGCCAACCCCCAAAACCTGAAGGTATGCGATTAGGGCAGCAGGTGACCCCTTTCCCCTAAAACCACACACAGCAGGTGGCACAGCCCAGCATTCCAGAGGTCAGGGGCAGGAGAGGATGCCCAGCTGCCAAAAAACACAGAGTCCACGGGCACCTGACAGAGGCATGGCAGGGCAGGAGGGGCACTGACCCTTCTCCTCATTTCACCAGTAACTGACCAGCCTCTCCCACAACAGCACCTGTTCTTCCCCCAAATCTGGGGTCAGCTTCTACTCCTTAAGTGCAATTTTCCTTTGCCCATACCTCGTGCTAAAGCACTCCCTAAACCTGACCCTCCAGGCCCTCCCCATTTAACTCACCACCTCAAACCTGCAAGCCCAGGCCCTCTGCCCAACACAACTCCCTCCAAATGTCTTCATCAGCCACTTCCCCAAACACATCGCCAAGTGATGGTGCTTTGTCCCCGAACCTCCAATCCTGCTGAGCACCTTCTGCCCCACAAAGCCCACAAGTGCCGCTGTACAGACTTCCATCAAACGCAGCCCCCCAAACCCTGCTGTGGAGATCCCTCTCACACACAGCCCCCCAAAATTTGCTGCACAGAGCCCTTTCACACACAGAATGCCGCTCACACACAGCTCCGGTCCCACTCCCCCCGCCGCGGCCTCCCCGCGCAGGCCTCAGCGCGGGGCCCGCGCAGGCCCCACACAGGCCAGGCCGCCCGGCCACCCCCAGACCCGAGCCCGGAGTGCCTTCCAGGCGCGGCCCCGGGCCCGGCACTCACTCGGGCAGGTAGGTGGAGGAGAAGCTGCTCCAGCGGTGCAGGCTGTAGCCCAGCACGCGGCTCTCAACGCCCGCCGGACCCGCCGCCGCCGCCATCTTGTTGTCAGCAGCGGCCCCGGCAGCGACCGCGGGGGGCGGGGCCAAGCTCTTAAAGGGGCCGCGCTCTTAAAGGGGCCGCGCCGGCGGGGGTGGGGGGCGGTCTGAGGGGGCTCGGGGGGCGTCTGAGGGGAGAACCCGCGGGGTTCAGACGCTGCCCCTGGGGCTGAAGTGCCTTGAGGGGTCCAGAGGGTGTCCCGTGCGGCTCCGATGGGCTGTGGGTCTGAGGGCATGCCCTGAGGGGCTCAGATGATGCCCCGTTGGAGCTGAGGTGGCCTGAGGAGCTCGAGGGGTGCCCTGAGGGGCTCAGAGGGGCTGTGGGTCTGAGGGGATGCCCTGAGGGGCTCAAGGGATGCCTCAAGGGTTTGAAGTGAGGTGAGAAGTTTGGGGAATGCACCGAGGGGATAAGGGGTTCGGGGAGTGTTGATTACCAAAGGAAATGCGCCTTTCCTGGCCCCACGCAGGTGGCTGGTGATTGGGAAAAGGATCTAGAAAAACCCAGTGAGGTTTGATCCCACCCTGGCTCCTGGAATTATAAAATTACTAAGGTTGGAAAAGACGTTTAAGGTCGTTAAGTCCAGCCACCAACCCAGCACCAACAGAACCAGCACATAAGCTGGGGATTCTTTGACAAGTGTCTCTCTCTGAGGTTGATGTTGTTTGGTTTTTCCTGGAGAAGGGAGATGTGTTCACCCAGAGCTCCCACCAAAGCAAGGGGGAAGCTTGGGACACCCTGGGGAAGCTCTGGGCTACTTGAGAAAGCAGGGGAGATATTTCAAGACCAGGGGGAGAAAAAAAGAACCAGCTAAACCAATAAACCGCTGTCTGTTGGAAATGACAGATTGGAGAGATATTATGAGGCAGGACAGCAGGATGCCTGGCTAGATTAAATTAGCACAAGGATTCTTTTATTTTTTTCCCCCTTTATTTTAGGAAAGCGAGTGAGAATGTGGCAGCAAAATCTGCCTGCGGATGAAAAACTCGCTCAGCAGCCTTGAAGGCTGAACATCAACTGGGTGTTTCAAAAGTGAGGGGGAGCAGAAAGCACTTCATCTCAAGACCCATTCCCAGAGGGGGTTCACTGTGTTTTCACTGGTATCAAAGCCACACGGCTCAGCAACAACACAACAAAATCCATGGACGAGGCACAAACATCCACATCTCCCTCTGCTGCTGCACTAACGAGGCCTTTTGAAGTTTGTGGCCTTCCCGTGGCACTTCAGACTTCACTTATCCCAGCTCCTGCCTGCAGGCATCCCCCTCCAAAAATTACCACAGGAGTAATAAAACAAATACTTTACTAATAATATACTCCCAACCCCAGAGAAAGAGACGCCACCTCAGTGTTCAGAGCCTCACTAACAACCAGCCCAAGAGCAGCGATGCCATGTGAAACCTGTGACCTCTGAATATGAAATTTGGGGGATTGAGAGTAGGGGTAACAACACTGCAGCAGCCAGGAGGAGGAGGAAAAGGAGGAAGAGCCAGCAGCTCACTGCTGCACAGTGAAACCACCCCAGGATTTCTCTGCCCAATATCCTGTTACCACTTGAATCCAGACCTGGATGCCAAGCCAGCGTATTTTTAGCACATTTTGGACTTAAAGTGAAGGCAATGCTGGTGAAATACGCAGTACTGACAGCCCTGGAAAATCTTTATTCATCTGCAGCACAGGCGGCAGGGAAGGCTGTGAGGAAGCAGAGCAATCCAAAGCTGCAAACCAAGCCCCCTGGTCCCTTCAGCACAGCCTGCCCAGTCCTGTGCAGTTACCAGTGGCTGCTGGAGAAGAGGCTTTTTCCCCGCTCTGAGTGGACAGAGCACGGTGGGAGGAGCATGATGTGCAGGTCAGTGTTGTGCTGCACATTTGGACAGCCTGCAGCCTCCAGATGAGCTCTCTGTGTCCCAACCAGGGCAGCTGCTGGAGCCCAGCTGGTGATGGGGCCATAGAAGAGGGGGAGAAAACTCAGAAAACACAAGTCTCTGAACCCCACTGTGCTGGTCCAGGCCTGTGCTGTGCTTGCTGTGCCAATGTAACGCTGGATCTGTGGAATCTGGAGAGCCCAATGGCACCAGCATGCCCCATTCTGCCTCCAGCAGTGACTGAGACCCATTGCTCCAGGGAAGAACCGCAAAGAGGGCACTTGTACATAGAATCACAGAATCATTAAGGTTGGAAAAGACCTCTAACATCACCAAGTCCAACCATTAACCCAGCAGTGCCAAACCCACCATTAAACTATGTCCCCAAGTGCCACATCTGCATGATTTTTGAACACTTAGAGGCATGGTGATTCCACCACTACCCGGAACAGCCTGTTCCAGTGCTTGACAACACTTTCAGTGAAGAAATTTTCCCTAATGTCCAATCTAAAGCTCCCCTGGGACAACTTGGGACCGTTTCTTCTCGTCCTATTGCAGGGAGCAGACACCGACCCTCACCTGGCTGCACCCTCCTGTTAGGGAGTTGTAGAGAGTGAGAAGTTCCCCCTAAGCCTCCTTTTCTCCAGGCTGAGCCCCACCAGCTCCCTCAGCTGCTCCTCATCAGACTTGTGCTCCAGGCCCTTCAGGAGCTTCCTTGTACGTATGAAGCAAACCCCGTGAAGAGTTTTCCTGCTTCTGCCTCCCTCACTTGGGACCTCATTGCAACCCTCCAGCACATTTTGGTGCCTCCCAGCCCAGAGCTGGCTGGGTGGATCTGTGCTGCCTGTGGCTGGCTGCTCTCTGAGGATGGGGCCGCAGAGGGGAAGTGAGAGCTTTCCTAGCAGCAGAAGGTCCCTTTGGCGTTCAGGGACCAGCCTACCAGAGTGCTCGGAGGTCCCTGGATGTGTGCCTTGGACAGTAGCTAGAGTTGCTGGGAAAGGCCAAGGTGACCACAAGACATGTTCCCTGCATCTCTTTGCCAGGAGAATGCATGCATGGCGTTCACATGCTTGTCACCAGCGAGCTGGAACCCCAACTGCAGGAAACTGGGGATTTGACAATTGTTTGTGTCAGCCTCAAAACAAATATCTCATCCCCCCCATCAGGAACTTGCTCCTCTACTGCGCATGTGTTTCGAGTTTCCTCATGCAAAACCTCGCGTGGGCGTTTGGATATGTAATGAGCACATAGTTCAGGATGAAAACAAGTTGCGTGGAAGAGCCAAGTAACGCCAGAAAAATGAAAGCAATACAAACAACAACATGGCACGCAGCCATACCAGCCAGCTCGTGGGCCAGCCGGATCTCACGTCCTCCCCGGAGCTGCGGAGCCGATCAGCTGTTGGAAAAAGAGACCTTTAAAGACAAGCAAGAGAGGAAATAGCATTGGCAGCACAGGCCGCTGCATGTTTCCTTCCAAAGCAGGACAGAGCCAAGGACATTAGGCAGAGCTGTAACATTTGGGGTCTCGTTGCTCAGCCGTGAAGCAAGGCAGAAACCTCAAGTGGGCTGCAGTTGTGTAAACTCCTATTGTTTCAGGAGCGGAAGCGGAGCGCTGGCCCAATGGGGGATTGTCCTACCAGATTTTGGCGATGCTCACCTAACCGAGCTCCGCCTGCAAGGCCAGGGCCTCATTTAACTCAGACATGGTGCAAAGGGAAGAAAACCTCTTGCCTCCATCAGACTCAGGCTAAGAGCTTTCTCCCAAGCCAGACGCCTGCTGCCTCCCATAGCACCTTCAAAGAAAAATGTCTCTAACCTGTGGGCAAGGCTGGAACGGGACCACGAGGAGTTCCAAAAACCCCTCAAACTGGCCTTGCTCATCTTCATCTCTCATTTTGATAACATGATGGAAAAAAGTGGCAAAACTCATTGAGACCCATTTCCTGTGGGGCTGCCATGCAGATCCACACCGAAAAGGGATGAGAACAAGCCTCAAAACCAGATGATTTTTTATTTCTCCCTTTAGAGAGAGGGATCATCTGTGCCTCCTTACAGTGCAGTAAAACAATACCTCCTTCAGAGTAATAAAATACCTCTTCTGATCTAGGCCCTGATCCAAGCATCTGCTCCTGGGCTAAACACTCCAGTACCTGCTTGAGTCCTCTTCACTGCCTCTTGCAGCATGCATCCTTTGGTTGAAGGCTTAAATCAGTGAAAGACCTTGCTGACAATCCAGAAGATTGAAAGGGCCCAAAATGCCAGCGCCTCCATGCACACATTGGCATAATTCTCTGCATGAAAGCCAGCTCTAAAAGGCTTGTTTTGCAGAGCACAAGTGTGCATTTTTTTCAAATCAAGGTCAGTAACTCAGCTTCATTCACCAGTCTCCAGCTGCAAAACAACATGCCCCAGACAATGGAGGAGAGTGTATCTGAGTCAGAAGATGCCTTTTAAGGGATGCAAGTGGCTCTGAGCCACACTGGGGAAAGAAGATCTCCTTGGTACCCTTGCGTGCTCAGCCCTGTCTGAACTGAAATAGGACACCCGAGGGCAGGGAAAGGACAGTGAGATGGGAATGGCAGCACAAATCACACTCCCACTCTCCATCCATTGGTAAAATCACAGAATGGTTTGGGTTGGAAGGGATCTTAAAGATCATCTAATCCCAACCTCACCTGCCATGAACAGGGATACCTTCCACTAGATCACGTTGCTCCAGACGTTACCCAGCCTGGCCTTGGACACTGTCAGGGTTGGGTCATCCACATCCTCCTACTGGTGTTCCAGTGCCTCACCACCCTCACAGTAAATAATTTTTTCCTAATATCTGACCTAAATTTCCCCTCTTTCATTTTGTACCCATTACTCCTTGTTGTATCACTACAATTTCTCATGAGGAGTCCCTCTCCAGCTTCCCTGTAGGCCCCGTTTGGATACTGGAAGCTTGCTATGAGATCTCCCCACAACCTTCTCTTCTCCAGGCTGAGCAGCCCCAACTTTCTCAGCCTGTGTTCCTAAGGAAGATGTTCCAGTCCTCTTACCAACTTTGTGGCCCTCCTCTGGACTTTGTTCCAACAATACCATGTCCTTCTTTTTTGGAAAATGCAGTTTTCCGATGTCACCTCCATGCCACCGTCTCTGTGCCCACCAGTGTGACGCGCCACCACGCTCAGCTCCGCTCCACAATTCAGTATTCGTAGGAAGCAGACGAGACACTCCCAGCTGTGCCTCAGGCTAAAAATATTTACTCATCTCTTCCCCCCCAGGCAGGTGTGTTCATCCCAGGCAGAGCTGCTCCCACAGGGATGCGCTTGCACACCAGGCACACGCTGCTCGTTGTACGCTGTGGAGCGCTGGGGTGTTGTGATGATTCGTCTGAATCACCCAAAGAGAGCTCTGTCCTGTGTTTCAGATGCAAAATGTGCCTTGGAATTCAATAGTTGCTATAGTGCCTAATTACAGATTTTATGGCGTACTTAGTCACAATGGCTAGAGCTCTTGTTATTAGACTTGGAGTCCTTCTGTTGCTTTATTTTATAGACCTTTTTGCTAAATGTTTTCTCTCTGCATTAGAAATAGTGGATTGCAGCATTTTCTCCCTCCAAAGACATCCCCAAATCATGGAGCACTGGTCATCAAATTGATGGTAGCGAGCTTGCAGCCCTCTTTCTGTCATGGTGCTCCACAATGCACATCAAAGTCAGCTCAAATGAGAGCAGCAAAACATTTCCCAGGATCCAGGAACTCTTGAGCACTGATCCTGGCAACACTGCTGTCTGTGGTTTGGAGACAACTCACACTGTCTGCTTGGGGCATCCACACCTTCCCCTGGGCACTACAGAGAAGGTGGACTCCTTGGGTGCTCTTCCCAGAGGATGATTCAGTCCACCACAATTGGACACGTCTTGTGTGAAGCTGAATCACTCTCCTGTGGTGCTGGTCTGTTCTGCACATTCTAGAAGGGCTGCACATTCTAGAAGGGCTGCACATTCTAGAAGGGCTCACTTCATTGCAGATGGCTGAGATGGGTAAGACAAGCCCCATGCTCTGCATCCCTCCTCCAAACTGGAGGAACTCAAGTGGAGTTGACTGGAAGGTCACACCCCACCTCTAGTACTGTGTTCAGCTCTGGAGCCCCCAACATAAGAAGAACATGGAGCTGTTGGAGCACATCCAGAGAAGGCCACAAAGATGCTCCAAGGGCTGGAGCAGCTCTGCTCTGGACACAGGCTGGGAGAGCTGGCAGTGTTCACCTTGAGAAGACAAGGCTCTGGGGAGACATTAGAGCTCTTTCCAGTGCCTAAAGGGGCTCCAGGAGAGCTGGAGAGAGACTTGGGACAAAAGCATGGGGTGAGAGGACAAAGGGGAATGACTTCACACTGCCAGAGGGCAGGGTTAGGTGGGATATTGGGAAGGAATTCTTCCTTGAGAGGCTGGTGAGGCCCTGGCACAGGTTGCTCAGAGAAGCTGTGGCTGCCGCATCCCTGGAAGTGTTCAAGAAGAGGCTGGATGGGGCTTGGAGCAAGGAATGAGATGATCTTCAAGTTCTCTTCCAACCAAAACCATTCTCTGATTCAGGTGCAGGGATGTTCTCCACCCTACATGACAGGATTGGTCTTTCCCCAATTAACCTCTTTTTGTGCCTGGGTTTCTTCATCAGGAGAACGAAGCTAAGTACTTAATTGCCTACTTTCTAAGGAGTCAGGCAGGATAATTAACCAATGTTTGGGTAATGTGTCATAGGGTAGGAGTGCTAAGTAGTGTTCTGTCAGCAGCGCAGTGAGAAGTGAAGGACTCAATCTTGTTTTTCAGCTGGGAATGTCACGATCTCCCCTAAGTCCATTGTTCCCATCGACTGGTTTGCTGAGGGCAGGGAATCTGGGCAAAGTGTTTAAAGGAAGAGGATGCCAGGGACAGCAGAGAGCTGTTGGTGGTCCAGAAGAACAGTCAGAAAAACTGGGTGAATTTTGGAAAGAGAAAACTGCCAGTGAAGCCAAAAGCAGGAAATATGCCTGGGGCTGCACAGAAAATCCTTACATTTGTAAGTGTGGCATAAATATTCAACAGCAACATCCTCTGAGTAACAAAAGTGCATCAGAGAAACTTTTCTTGCACTGCACTTACTGCACACAGGCAACACAGTGGGAATCATGGTACAGGGACCTATCTAACTCTCCCTGGGGACTGAAGGAGACGCAGCCCAACAGAGATTTCACGTCTTTAATTTTTTATTACTCTGCATATTAGATGAACTTCAAGCCCTCCTTATGTCCACTGATCGTAATTGATGAGATTTCAATCGCACCTCCTTGAAGTTAAACATCTGAGAGACACTTTGGTTAATAGTTTGCCTTTCAGAGCAGTGCATTAGTTCTCTTGTGCTCCTGTCTGCTTAATTTAGAGCAAGTGGCCAAGAGTGGTGCAATTAAGGAAGAAGGAATCTTGGGCTGAAGCTCTCGGTGCTTTCAAATGACCAGCAGACCCCTCAGCGCCAGCTTGTTTTTCACAGTAGCTGGAACAACACTTTCCATGACTCACTACTAATTATGCTCTGGATTTGCAAACAAAGATTTTTAACCTATTCTTGTTTTATATGAAAATTATAAAATTCAGTGCTCTCCCAGTGCCCTCCTAGGATGTTCTGTCCCACCCCTGCAAGCCTGACTCTTGCCAGGCCATTCTGGGGAGGCACATTCTCCCTCTGCCTCTCTTCTAAACAGCCCAAGTTTTCTCACTCTCTTTAGTTATTTTCTCCTCCTGAGGACAGTCTCATGCTTTGATCTGTGCAGAAGATGACTTTTACAGTGAGGCTGTTGGGCTCTCTCTGTTTCCTGTGGAGTGTCCAGCCACAGGCCACATGGAGATGATGCCAGCTTCTCACCCCTTTTCCCTGGAGTTGCTTAGCCCACTGCAGACCATCTCAGCAGCTTCTGCCAACTGTTCTGCATCCTGTGCAGACATCTCACTCAGGACCTGCAGAGCCAGGAATAGGGAGAGGAAAAGCCACAGATAACCTGGAACTGATCCTCTCCACCACAGGCATTCTCTGGTCTTTGGCACACAGATCCATAAGGAGCAGTAAGGCCTGACCTTTGGAAAAGGAAAGCATCCTTTCACTTCTCAGGCCTGATGAAATGCAATTATATGGCCACGCACATGAAACATCCACGTGCCAAACCCACCAACCCATCCCAGCACTCCCTGGGGAGAGGTTGTGCCCAGTCTCCAAAGTCTCTGAAAAGCTGCTTTATTCCAGAGCATTGCTTCCTGTTGTGTCTGTTCCTGGTTTTGTAGGTGGAGAACTGGCAGCAGTTCTGGGAAGGGCAGGGCTTGGGGAAAGAGATGCCTGTTCACCAAGGTCACCCTCCATGTCCATAGACGCTCCACTTAAGACCCCCTTTGGCACTCGGGCACAAGTGGAAAATAAGAGGAACACACTGCTCCCATGAAGAGAGATGAATTTTTCTTCCACTTAAGAGAGGAATAAGCATTTTCACTCAGTGCAAGTCATTCAGGGATCTCAAGCTGCATTTTACTGTTGCCCCAGCAGCAAATCCACCCAAACAGACTCCTCTGTTCTGTCCAGAGCCCAACCCTACTCCCACCAAAAGGCTTTTTGGGAGGGGCTGGGGTGACACATGGTCTGTGGCTGTTTTTATCTACAGATCTAGAAGTTCTCAGTCCGTTGCAGGACAGTGCTTCCATTTTTTCAGGAAGAGAGGAGAGCCACATACCCAGCGGGAGGCTTGTTTCTTCCCAGGCTCAGCTTCTCCTGCAATCAGAAGCAAGTTCCCAGGAGCTGCAGATGGGCGTGGACTGAGGCCTGAGCCCATCCTTGCTCTGCTGGTCCCTGCGGTTACTTGGGTTTGCAGTCTGCTTCCTGGGAAAAGGAGTGAGGACACGATCCTGTGACTGCTGGAGGCTTGGGATGGACTCATGCTTACAAGCGATCATCTCTGTGGGTTTGGCAGACAGAGCTCAGAGGTTTGTGGGATGTGGGAATGCCATCCCTGCTACTTTTCCGACCTGCCCACAAATCTACAGTGGATTGACTGTAGAGCTCAGGGGCCTCCCCACATTGCTGAGAATGAGGAGTCCGTCCCCAGAGATGCCAGAAGAGAAGGATACACAAGCCAAAGCCAGAGAAAAGAGACAGGAGTATGACCCACATCACCACGTCCTTCAACATGAGCACCTGGAAAAGCACAGTCTGGAGGGTATCAGCCCAACACATGCTGGAATAAAACAAGCTCCCTCCTAACTCTGTCCAGCACAGGTTTTCCCTTGCTGGTTAAGTCTGGGACACAGAACAACATTCCTGTTGTGTCCTGAAGTGGTGTTACACGCTGCAAGCCAGGCAGATCCCAGTTTCTCCTGGTTCTGGTGTAACAGGATGGACACCAAAAGGCAGCTGTCCCTTCTCCAGTCTTGGCACTTAGCAGAGGACTTCACTTTCTGCACAGGTCATCCCACATTACCTGCTGATGTACTCCTGTTTGCCAAGACTTAGGTGTGGAAATTCAAGCTCCTTGGTCACTGCAGGGGGTGAAGGAGTTTGCTCTGCATAAGCCCCAGGTTAAGAGCCTTTGTGCAGACACCTTGTTCCTGGGATTTGTCTCAATGGGACCTAAGTCTGGCTGTGTCCTTCTGCAAGGTGAGGCCCTGATCCCATGGGAGCCCTTCAGCTCACCCTCTTTATCTTCCCTGAGACCCTTAGTTCTTCCCTTCGCCTTGAATCCAGTCATCTTTGTCAAGGATGGGGAATTTGGCTCCATGCAAAACTGGAAGAAGCTCAAGAGTGTGTTGTAACCTCATGGAATATGTCCCTAAACATACCCCAAAACTACAGATTTGCTCATGATTCCCAGCTCCCTGTTTGTCCTGGATATCTGGGGAGCACTTGCCACCCAGGAGAGCTGCAGAGCCCTAAAAATGAACCCTGGGGAGGCAGAACAGCCCTGCCTCCTCCAGCAGTTTAGCAGCGGCAGACATGGCTCCCCCTGGGAATACACAGCTCCAAGAGTGAAAATAATAGGGCTGGAAATGGAAAAGGGCAGAGCAAGCAGGTTTGCATGAGAAAAGGGAAGGTGAGGGGATGAGCAACAACACAATTCGGTGCTGGGGGTTGATCCTACAGAGCAGTTAGGGGGCACTGAGGCTCAAGGAGTACCAGAGACACAGGTCTGTCTCTGGAGGATAAGGGCTGGAAGATGTGTCCCTGCTCTGTCTCATCACCTGGGCAGTGCTGGAGGGGATGGCCACAAAATCCACAATCCCGGGCGTGCTCTGAGCCCTGTGCAAGGCTTTCTCCTCACAGCACCAGTTCCACTGAGCTCCTCCCCAGCTTCTATGTGTGTCCTTCCATGCTGACCCCATCCCATGAACTGATGGGGATCACAGCACTGGGCAGATTGGAGGTGTCAGGCCTGCCCACAGTGGGTGCTGAAGTGCCTCATGTCAAGAGTCATTCAAGCCACTCACTGCTGCTCTCCACCTAGACCTCAGCTTCTCCTGCTGCCAGCGAGCAGCAGTCCTTGCTGTGTGGGCATCCAGAGTGTGTGGCTGAATGTGGAAGCAGCGAGCGGCTAAAAGGAAGGTAATTCCAAGAAAATGCTTGTGTGTGGTAAGCAAGGACAGCGTGTACTCCAGACTGCTGAGAGAGGAAAAGAAGCAACAGCGGTGACCTTTTAGAAGTGATGGAAAACCAGGCAGATAGCTAGGGATTTGGAAAAGGAAATGGAAAGAAGAGCAATCTTGGAAATTTTCACCTGGCAATTCTGACTTTGGTCCTGAACACAGCAAGGGGGGAGGCAGGGAGTGACATCAATCTCTGACCAGTGAAAGGAGGATAGGATAACAAAAGTTAAGGCTCAAAACTAACTAGGGCTGTTGAGAACGCAGAGATAGAGAGATTTCTTATCACTGTGTAAAATGAATGGATGTGGGAACACTGTGGGGCAATGCATCAACTCATCAGTGAGTTTGATGAGTTTGATGTAGTGGCCTTTTTTTTAAATTAATTTCTCTTGGCTTGGATCTGAACATTGTCACACAGGCTGAACATTGCAATCTAAAGGTCCTCTCAGATGGCCACGCAGAATCTTGATTCCTCCCAGATAAAGTTTGAGTGTTTCTGTTAACGACCCCACCCCTCTGCTGAGGCCGGCGCTCTGCAGACACGAAACCACTGCATTCATCTGCTTCCTCCAACCTCAGTGCAGATAAGACTCGACAAAACACCGCATCCTGCAGGATGGAGGCGGGAAGCGAGAAAGCCAGCGAGTGACTCATCCCAGCCTTACGGGCAGGAGTTGCCTGCGATCTGCACCGTGCAGGAACCAAAGAGCTGTGCTAGGGGCTTGCACGAAGCTGGTGCTGGTCCTGCAGGAATCCTGGACCCTTCCCAAGGATCACCCTGTGCTAGCATTATCATCATCATCATCAAAACCTTAATCATAGATTCATAGAGTGGCCTGGGTTGGAAGGGACCTTAAAGATCATCCAGTTCCAACCCTGCTTCTGTGGGCAGGGATACCTTCCACTATCCCATGTTGCTCAGACCTCCATCCATCCTGGCCTAGGACACTTCCAGGGACCTGAGGGCAGCCACAACCTCCCTGGACAACCTGCCCAGGGCCTCCCCACCCTCACAGGGAAGAATTTATTCCTAATATCCAATCTAAACCTACTCCCTGACAATTTGAATCCACCCCCCCTTGTCATGTCACTCCAGGACCCTGTAAACAGTCTCTCTCCATCTTTCTTGTCGGCTCCTTCAGGTACTGGAAGGACACAATTAGGTGACCCCAAAGCCTTCTCTTTTCCAGGCTGAACAATCCCAACCCTCTCAGCCTTTCCTCACAGGAGAAGGCCTTCTTCCCTCTGAACAGCTTGGTGTCCCTCCTCTGAACCTGCTCCAACAAGTCTGTGTCCTTCCTGTGCTGCATGCAGAACCCAGCAAAAACATGTGCCAGTCACCACCATGTCCTTGTCTACTTCTCTTCTCCTGCAGGACCAGAAGCCATCTCTGCTGGCTTTCCATCAGGGAAGAAGTGTCTTCTAAGAGGCTGCAGCTGTGGTTTGTGGCCAAAATCCTAAGGGGTGTAAATATAGGCCACACTGCAAGAGAAAGTGGCTTTCCAACTGTGTGGCAAGAATGGCCCCTCATTAAGGAACCGAAACACGATCCACCAAGGCTGTCTCTTGCAACATGCCCAAGTCCTGATTATGGTCATTTTCCTCCCTGCTTCCACTACATGCCTGGGAAAGGGCCGCAGTAATTAAAGTCTGAATCTCATTAAAACCCAGAAAGTGCTTGGCTTTCTGAGAATCCAATTATCACAAACGCTACGTAACGCCAGTCAGGGCACGGCTTGTTTTTGGTGTTTGGAATTATTTTTGTTAAACATACAAATATGGTGTGAAATCAATTTTTCCAGAGGACGTTGCAAATCCAAAGAGAGCACAGTTATAAAAGCAATTGAAGAAAAACGCTTTGGAGAGGGAGGGAGAGGCTGCAAGGAGGAGGAAGTGGGGGGAACATAGTGATGCTGCTGAAGAAGAACAGAGCAGAGGTGCCAGGCAGCAGGGATGATGCATATCCTGTCCAAGGCCCTCCAGGGACAGTCTGTCTGGGTCTGCATCCCGTGGATGTGGCATGTCCCAGCTCCTGACGGGTGACTTTAGGCACTGAGCAGTGGCCTGCTGTGGCTCAACTATGTCCCAGCTCTCCTGATTCACCACACGGCTGCTTGGGTTTCACGGGGAAAGTCCTTGAGTCAGTGGGTCCAGCATGTATCCATGGGATGGGCAGGAGATGGGAAATTACATGAGCTGGGCAGCAGGAGATGAAGCTGCTCTTCCTCTCCCTCCTCAGTGTTGCAAGCTCTACAAAAATGCATTGTGGGAAACAGAACCCTGCCACGTTCCAAAGAAATTGATCTTTCTCAGAAGAGCTTGCTGTGGAAAGGGAAGAGATGGCATCTCCATCCTTCACTAGGATAGGAGCCTTTCTGAGGATTCAAACTGTTCATGCCAGCACACCTACAACCAGTCCCTGTGGCCATGCACCAACTCTGTGGGCCTTTCCTCAAACTCTGGTGGGTTGCAGCATCTCCAGATCCCATCCAAAATCTCCTCCTCCTCTGCTCCCAGCTGATCCCTGGGCTGTGACCCCGAGGTTTTTCTGACAGTGAGTGTGGCAGCATCCAAACAGCCAGGGGTTATGGAGTGTCACCCCTAACTGGAACTGGCAGTGGAATTTGGGATGCCTGGCTTTGCTGCTGAGTCCCCAGGGCAATGGGGACAAGGCACTTTGCTGTTCTGTGCCTCATTTTTCTCAGCTGTAAACGTGTATTAAAACAATTTCCTAATTTGTCGGGTGCTGACAACCTCCGGCAGCGCCAGTGAGGAGCTCTGCCAGCCTGGGGGAAAGGTGCTGGTTCAGTGCAGAACGGTGTCGTGGCTTTCATGGCACAGTGTGTCTGCCATACATCGCACTTACGTAACATTTCTTAGCACTCAGTCGGCACTTCACATCTTTAACTAATTACACACATTCAAACCATTTACCAGCGTGAACAGAAAAACATCCAATAATGACTGATCTGGAAGTGTTGGACTGATTTCTAGATTTCTTTGAGAGTGAGAATTTGCAGAAGGTGGAAAATAGGGTTTTGAAAAAGAAAGGCCAAACAAACAGATGCATTAAAAGAGGAAAAAAAATTGTATAAAAAGTGTGTCTGCATGGAAGGAATTGCAGGGTGAAACAGCCGACTGCAATTCCTTGTGGAAACAACCAGCCAGAGCTCAAGCTGCAGCATCTCCAAAGTGCATTTAAAATTCACCTCCTCCTTCTTTTTGCAATTAAACACATATTCTTATGCACCTCGACATTTAAAATAAATAATGACAATTTTTAGCGCTGGCAATTAAAAGCAACGCTGTTTACATTTTAATGAGCTCCTCGAATGTGACTAGCTCAGCTTCTTTCAATCAGAAATGGATGGATTTAGAAACAAGACATTTTTAAATGCGCTTCGAATTTCTGTAAACAGTAGCCCAGCTCTGCTTTCAGGTTCTCAGGGTGGAGGGAACAGAGAGGCAATCTGCTGGATAGAGAACTCTGCACAGCTTTTCTTCTCGGTGGCGATTCTCTGTGGGAGTGCAGAAAAGGAAGTTTATTTTGGAAGTGAGAAAAATAAAGCAAGGTTTTGTTCCAGGAGAACACAAAGATAAGTAGCATCTGTGCAGCTGGAAGTCCTGTATGTGGCTGTGAAGCCCGTATTTACAGCTGCAAAATGCCAGGTACATTTTCACATCCTGGTAAGACTTCAGAAGGCATCTAAGTGCTACCAAGCTGGTTTCCAAGATGTATTTTCCACCCACCTTTGGCTTGTGCTCGGAAAACCATTAATCATGTTTCGGCTCGGCGCCATCCAAGGGTCTTGATTCGGCATAGTGAGAGTGGATGAAAACTTTACTGCTGATTTCAATACAAATAACTGTGTTGTTCCAGCCTGGGTAATACAGGTGGGAGACACTGGGCCCTAGGGCTCTACAGATCAAAGCTGCTCCATCTGAACCTCCTCCAACAATTCCAGGGCAGCAGGCAGCAGGTTGGAGCCGGCACATCTGCATCTCAGATGTGAACCTCTTGGAGAAGAGCTGGATGTCAAAACACCACTAGGAAGGCTTTTGCTGCTAAATAATTCCAGCATAAACAGCAACTGTGAATAAGTTGACAAAGTGGGCAAAGGAGAAGCAGGTTCAGAAGCCCAGCAATAATAGGAGCGGGGTTGGATTTAGTGCTGCTAAGCAATATTCTCCTTCCTGCACCCTCACACTGCTCGGTGACGAGGTGTCAGCATTTCTGACTCACAAAGAGACTCAGGCTTGCACAGGGCAGTGGGAAAGACTTTGGAGGTAGGATGAGAGTTTAACGCTTTTTGGGGAAAGTTATCATAGAATCACAGAATCTGGATTAGAAGGGACCCTAAAGATCATCTGGTTTTTAGAAGGCTGCTGTGGGCAGGGACACCTTCCACTATCCGAGGGTGCTCCAAGCCCTGTCCAACCTGGCCTTTGACACTTCCAGGGATGTGGCATCCACACCTTCTCTGGGCAACCTGTTCCAGTGCCTCACCACCCTTATCGTAAAGAATTTCTTCCTAATTTGTAATCTAAATTTACCCTCCTTCAGTTTAAGTTCTGCCAAAAAATCCCTGTTTCCCAGTGATTTCAGCCGTGGCAGGCCATCAAGGGAGGTCAAGAGGCACCATAGCTCCTGAGAGCTCTAGCTCTGAAAAATGCATTTACCTTGTCTCTGTGCTTCAGTGTCCCTCTACAAACAGCGCTCCTTGGCATGGGGTTAATGTAGGGAAATGCCCTGTAAAGACCAACCGCTGTTATGCAGTTGGGAGAGGAAAGGCAAATCACAGTGATTTGAAAGATAATTGAACATCCCTGCCATGGCTGAGTGTGTAAGGAGAAAGTATGAGGTATTTGGGGTTAGTCTGGGGTATTCCCGTGGGGAAAGGACTCCTTTGTTCAGGAGGAAAAGGCTGTAGAGATCCTTCCTTCGGCGATCCTGGTGATTCCCCACGGGGTGGCTTCTGGTGAGTGAAGGCTGGTCCCTGCCAGCCCCAGGATCCCATGAGCCTGGGACATTCCCTCACTGCTCGGTGTTCTCCAGCCACACAATAAGCAGATAAAACAGTACGGCCTTCAAGGGCTTTGCATTAACTCGTGGGTGCTGCGGGCTGGGATCCGCTGGGTGCAGGCAGCCAGAATCACACCTGGGTACTGAGTCACTTCCAGGGAAATCCATTAACAGCCGGGCTCTGGGGAAGGAGAAAGACCTGGAGAGAGCCATTCCGTAAGAAAATGCAGTTTGCAGGCTGACATGACCGCTCCTGTTTGCCCAGTGAGGCGATGCCCACCGAGTCCGTGTGATTTAGCAATTATTCCTCATAGCAGGGCTGAAATCTGATATTGAATTCTCAGTTTAATCATGTTAGTGATTAAATTGGGATATTTTTTCCCATTTTTGGTGCTTTCTATGTAGCAGAGGTGATATTTCATACAGAGATGGTCATCCCCCAAAATGCTTCTGCATTTGAAACTCTCATCCTTTCCCCTTCCACGGAAGCCCATCTGGGTGGTGAGTGTAGAAACACTGGCACAAAACCTGTCCCCCACCAAGGCCAGCACAGTGGGCATTTGACCCAGAGCCAGGAGCCTCCCTGCTATTTTGGGAGCAGCCCTTGCCAGTGTCTCTCAGAGCCCCGAGCTCCTGGCAGCCCAAGGTGAGGAAGTTGCCAGCAAGGACCAATTCCTCGGGGTGATGTGGCAGAGCCTGGAGGCAGCACGGCAAGTGCAGGAAGATCAGAGCTGTCACAGCTGGTTACAGCTGCCTGCCCTGAGCTTGAGTTGCTGGTCCCTTGGATGCTTTGAAAAGGAGCCCGTGGCTCATTGGCTCCTGCTCTAAGGCTGAAGGGCCACCCCAACCTCCCAAAAACTACTGGGTTGTTCTGTCTTGCTGCTTCGAGGCTGCACTGATTTATCCTTTTTTCAGCCAATCCTCCACCCAGTCCCTGCTTCTCTCCAACTCAGCTGCTCACCTCAAAGCAAGGATCCAGTGCCAGGGTCCAAAGCATGCACTTATGTGATGAGTTACACTTTGGAAAACCTTCCTAACCCTGCTTCTTACTGACTGGGAATGGATGGGAAACCTTGGACATGCGGCTTGTGAAAGGAGTTCCACTGGGCCACAGTGAGGATTGCATAGAGAAAGAAAGAAAAGAAAACAGGGATTTGGGGGGGTTTAAGTCTCTGCTTGAAGGGGCAGTAAAATTCAGAGGCGAGGAAGAAGGCTGGAAAATCCCAAGGAAGGCTCTACCTAGGGCTGAAGTCCAAGAGTTTGTCCAACATAAAAGTTGTCCAAGGCTGAGTCTCAAGAGGCTCCTCAGGGATGGGGAGCCCTGGACAGATGTGCTCTCCTGGATCCAGCTGTGCCACTGGACACAGCTCCTCCTCTAACCTCTTCTCTCCACCCACCAGCTGCTCCAGCCCTTTCAAAACAGAGCAGCATTGCTCGTTGGAGCAGATTTGGGGTCAGAATGATACTTCCACGGACACCGTGGTGCAGACTGTCCTGTGCTGCTGAGGATTATTAGCTGGGGCACTGTGACATTTCCAGCTGGCACAGCCCTCTGCAGGGTGGACCTCAGCCCGTGAATGGAAAATATAGGGAGGTAACCACGTGGGAGCCTTTTGAGACAGCTAAGAATTGCTGGGAGGAGGACAGTGAGCCAGGCGGGAAAACTGGTTGGTCTTCACTGAAGGATTAAGATGGGATTTGCACCCAAAAAGGAAGCAGGGGAGGTAAGTGAGGAGGAAAATGACACTACTGACAAGCCAAAAGGGCCAATACTCTGAGTGATCCTTAAAATCCCGTTCTCCAAGTACAGGGAGAAAGAGGAAAAAGGCGTTCTTGAGAAACTTTATATTTAAGAAACAAATCTGTGTGGGTTGCAGACATCCAGTATTCTTTCTTAGTTGCTAACAACGGGATTCTTTAATGAACATATGGATCCTTGGGTGGTTACATTTTAAAATCCTTGGACAATGTGATCTTGAGAGGCAGAAGAAAGGAAATGAGGTGGTGATTTAAAACAAAGAAGGGGAGAATATAATTCTGGCAATCACCAGCCTATAAAAGTAGCAGAACAAATATTTTCTAAAAAATCATGATGAAATATTTAGAGCTTGGTTCTGTCCACACAATGGTGTCAATGGGGAGAAAATTTGCAGAAGCCAGATGCTGAATAAAATTACCATGAGACAACAGTCAGACTCAAGGGATGATGGGCACAGAAAACTGCCAGTTTTCTTCTTTTCCAACTTTTTTTGGTGGGAAGAGAAACACTATTAGAGAACGGCACGGCCAGAGGATGAAAGCAGTGCAGCCTTTTATGAACATGTGTTTTTATTTTGACTAATGTATTTTGCTTCTTTGTCTTAGGAAATACAAAAATTAGGAAAAAAAATGCCTTGGTCTGAAATGTGGTTTGTACAAACTGAAAACACATTGGGATGCAGTCAGTAATCCTGAACAGGAGTGGGCTACAGGGAGCAAGGCGCAGTTACCACGGCAGAACAAGAGTCAGGCCTTAAGATCAACTTTCATTAACATCCTTGGTAATGATCTGGAAGGACAATGCATAAAATGAGATACACAGAGGACGGTAAATTTGAAGCAGTTTGGTAAATAATAAGGAGTTGTCTCTGGTTTTGTTGCAGACACCTGGAAATTTCCATCCAGTATCAAGCGGTGTTGAACACCCTGAAACATCTCCTCTCGCTGAGTGACATCTCCATTACTCACCACTTAGCCCACTCAGTCTCTTTTTAACCCTCCCAATTTGCTTACCGGCGTCTTTCCCAGGTCTTGCTGCAGACCCAGCCCCGGGCTGATATTCAGAGAGACATTTCTGGAGCAAACAGAGCAGCCCAGCACATGTTGCCACCTTCTCCAGGTTCATTCTCCTTTCCCCACCTGCAATGAACACTGCTGGAAAGGATGATGATGATGAGCACTGTGCCTTCAAATGTGTGTCCCACCCTGCTTCACCTCCAGTGCTCCGACCTAACGTGGCCTAAACTGGTCCCCCCAGCAGCCTCCAAGGTCTGTGCTGGCCTCACGCTCCTCTGGCCGCCTCCTCTTTGCACTATTTGGGTGATTCATGGCTGTTGCTCAAGAGCTTTCCATCCGTGAGGGCTTGAGCAAGAGCCGTGAGTCGCTCGAGTAGCCTGATCCAGGTCCCTGGAGCACTGAGCCGAGGTCTCCAGGACATCAGGAGACAGGGAGCAGCGGAGGACAGGGACCTGGGAGCATCTGTGTCCTCTCTAAGCAGGCTAGAAGGACACAGGATGTTTCTGGGGAGCATTTCATGGTTTTTTGTCTTCTCTCACAGATCAAGCTCAGTGGTGGAAGGGGATCAGGGAGAGCGTTACCCTCAGTGAGGGAACCAGGAGTCACTGGGGGAAGGGGATACCTTCAGCTGTCAATCTTCTCTGGACCTGCTGGAAGTGAAGGGAGAGAAGGAAGAGGTGAGGATTGCAGTAGAAGTGGTTTTCACCTACATTTTTTATGGTTCCAAAACCTCATTCTCTCTCCTGCCTAAGTCTGCCTGTGGCAGATGTCCTGGTCAGAGCACCACCAGTTGTCCTTGGGGCTGCAGCACCGTGGTCTCAGACACCAGCACCACAGCGGGAGCAGAAGGCCTGGAGAGGGGAGGGACATACAACACTGACACCCTCAGGTCTGCAGATGTGTTGAGATCTGGTCCTCAGAGCTTTTGTAAAACTTAAAACAGGAGGTAGGGGTTGCAGACTCTATCATTAGCCACTGGAAGTCTTGAGTGCCCCTGAGATGGAGGAGGAAGAAACCTGGAGAGAGCAAAAATAATGGGTACAGTGACTGATGAGGGGACGATGAGCAAAATTACCAGGGATGGGGTGTGGCTGGGTCAGCTGTGGAGGCCATGCCCTGCACAGGGCAGGAGCAGGTGGCATGGGAGACAATATTCTGGAGAGACAATATTTATCCAGTTTGGTTTGAGACTGTTTGAAGCTGCTAGAGAATTTGCTCCCAAACAACCAAACAAACAGAGGAAAAAGAAATGCATGTGAATGGATCCAAATGTCTCCTTATGGTGTGGGGTTTTTTTTTTCTTCTTTTTTTCTTAATGAAATATGTGGATTTTGCGTTTGCAGCACGTCAGGGCTAATTTTAGGAATGTGCAATTATTTTCTTTAAAAAAAAAACAGCAAGTGGGTTGCAAAAACCCTGCAGAAGATGATACATGGTCTTCAGCCTCAAAGGCTGAACCTTTGGCTTTCCTGCCAGAGAAGCAGCAATCCCTGGGGTGGGAGGGCAGGCTGTCAGCAAGGCCTTCCAACCAAGCCATGATCCTCGAGCAGGGCAGGGAACCAAAGAAAACTGCTGCCTCCAAGCACAGGAAGCAGGGTGGCCTTCCCAGGGAAAGCAGCTCTGGGATCACCAGGAGCTGGTGGGACCTGCTGTCTGGTACCTCCTTGTCCCTGCCAGCCTCCGAGGGACCTCCTGGGTCAGCAGGGACAGCACAAACCACAGCTGACCCTGTCCCCTCCCTTCATGCCACTCTCCCGGGCCATGCTGGAATTGGCTGCGGGTGCCTCGTTCTCTGACTCAGCCGTTATATCTGGGAATTTATGGCTTTTCCTTCCTGCCAGCCTTAGTAAATAACCCTGTCATCTGACTGGCTTTTGGGAACTGACCAGGAGCAGGAGCCTTGCAGGCGGGCTGAGAGGAGGACCTGCATCCAAGCAGGAGGCAGCACTGCCAGAGCTGGGGGGTCCCCAGTGGGACCCTCACTCGTGGCATCACCGTCCTCAGTGGGACTCACACCTGCAGCATCACCATCCCCAGTGAGACCCTTGCCCGTGGCACCACCATTCCTGGTGGGATCCACAGCATCACCATCTCTAGCAGAAGGCAGAGCCAGAACCAGGGTGTCTAACCCAAAGTGTTTCCCCACTCAGGAGAGGGAGCACTGGACACAGCTCTGCTCCCACGCCTGTGATGCCTGGCTGGGATTTGGCTTTTATTTTTCTCTTCTTGGAAGATTAGCCATGAAACTGGGAGGGAGCAAGGGCATTGAGGCCATGGAATAAATAGGTCTCCATCAGCCACGTGCTTCAGCATTGCTGGTACCTCTTCTGCTTTCTTATTCACCCAGTGGCAGCTGTTCCCCCAGCCCAGGCAGAGAGATGCTTTCACTTAGGGCATCCAAAGAGCTGGGGGCTCCAGTGGGCTGAGCACAGCAGGGAGACCCGGGTTCTGCCAGGGGGACACTTCATTGCTCCAGGACAGACCAAAGTCACCTCCACAGATCCCCTGTAGCAAATTTGGGCATCCTGGCTTGCCCCCTGGAGGCGGCCCCAAGCACACGGATGGAGGCAAGGAAAACGGTGCTGGCAGCAACAAGTATGAGGATGAGCTGATGGAAAAGTTCAAGCACCTCTGAAGGGCTGCAGGGAGAAATATGCACTTTTGGGATGTTGAAGCAGCTCTTTTGGATAGATGGGATCATGCTGGACTGGGGGATGGGATGAGCCAGAACCCAAATCCAGTGTCTAAGCTGAGGCGTGTCCCAGGACGGATGCTCATCCATCCCAGAGCACTTTCTCCCATTAGGCACCTCAAAGTTAATGGGAATTTTGAGCAGAAAGATCAGAGAGGTATTTTAACTCCCTGTGGTGAGGGAGGTCAGGCTGAGCCTCGGGGTCTGCTGTGGAAACTGCCATCCCTGTGCCAGGAATTATGTGCTGCATCCTCCTGGCATGGGCACGGGGAAGTGCCTCTTCCTTCCTGGCTTTCCTCCTCCCTGTCATCACCTCGGCAGGCTTTGAGGACTGCTCCAACACAGGGTCTCCTCTCCCCATGGTATTTCTGGAGCCAGGATGCCCAGGAAATGCCATCAGGCAATGAGTGCCATCTCTCCACCCCCTTTGCAGGAGTTTGCCCTTTGGAGGGTCTTCTAAGCAGCCTCTCCTCACAAGAAAACTTCTCCCTGGTGCCTCCTTCACTGGTCAGTTGCCCCCACCACCATCCTGACATTACCTGTCACTAAGGCTGCCCCACAGCCCCCAAATCCCTCTCCTCACTGCCATGGGGCTGCACAATGATCTCAGGGAACTGATCCAGCACAGAATAATCCATCAAATAAAAACCCTCCCTTGGACAGCACATCTGACAGAGAAATATTCCAGGATACATTAAGAGTGGGGCTGGTTTGGTGACCAGGCACATCTCTTCATCCACAGAATCCATACCAGGGTTTGGGTTAGAAAGGACCTTAAAGATCATCTATTTCCAACCCCTCTGCCATGGGCAGGGACAGCTTCCACAAGAAGGAGCCCTGTGTTCCTCCTAGAAGGCTTCAGCACACGGTGAACTGGAGGAATAACATGGAACAAGAGCTGACCTCCGGGCCTTGGAGTACATGTGTGTACTACTGGGAGCTGGGCTGCACAAGGTGTGAAATGTCCTCTGTCTCATGGTTGGGCATTATTTTACCCTCTCGTGGATGTCGAGCAGCTGATAGTACATAATTACTTTCCTGTGCAGTGTGCACTTATCATGTCCATGTGTTCCGTGCGTTGGGTGAAGAGTTCATAAATCTAAAGCTCTCAAGAACTCTTCTGTCCCAAAGTGCTTTCATGGGCAAGCAACCGCCAAGAGGCCCCAGAGCAGTGATTAATAGCACCCATCTCTCTGTCTGGGCTGGTTTAGGGCAGCCTGAGTTACTGTTCTCACTGAGAAATTTGTAGGTTGGCAGAAATTTACACCCCCAGAAAGCACAAGGCAGCAAATCCCTGTGAAACACCAGAGTCAAAAATAAGTGAATAAATAAAAAGTGCTGCTGGGAGCCTGGTGGAGACCCCGCAAGACAAAAATTGTAAAGACAATCTGCAAATTGCCACTCTGGACAAAGCTGTGGAGGCAGCCTCTAATCACCATCCTGATGTAGGGCTGCCTTAGTCATCCTTTATTGATTCCTTTTTTCTGTGAATCATCAGCTCCTCGTGGGGAAGGGCTCTCCAGCTCCCCGGCTCGGAGAGACACAAATTACCAGGGAGCAGCACGTAAACAGGAGGAGGAGAGTGTAGATGCCGAAGGAGATGCCCTTGGTCATGTGCCCGGCAATTTGGGAAGGCGATTAGAGCTGCTAACCAGGAAAAAAAAATAAATTGAATTTTCAGTGGGAAAATGAGCTGGGTGAAAGGTAGCAGGCATGCAGAGGAGGGTGCTGGTCTTCTCCACGAGAGAAAGTCACCTCCTCTTCACTTTCCAGGGAGCAACGAGGAAAGGGTTTCTCCCTTTGATCAAGCACTCAGCTCTTACTTAATCAGGAGAGAGGCTCCTCAAGTCTGAAGCAGCGGGAGCACGTCGGGGGCAGTGATTCGAGGTCACCTACATCCCTCCAACCTGCTCTAAACCCCTTTGAGTCATCCATGCCCTCTCACACCTGAGCCATCCCCTCCCCTGCTCTTCTCCGGAGGTTGTTCAGTCGCAAGAGCCAAAATTTGCTCCGCTTGCCCCGTGGCCACCCTTGCACACTGTGCAGGGAGCAAGGGGGACCACCGAGGAAGGATTTGGACCTATCGGGGGGAGCACAAGGAGAGCAGCCCTTGAGGCAGCTCTGGTCGGCTCTGCTGGCGCTGGCGCTGGGCACAGCTGGCCCCGGGAGCGGCTGCAGCGCATCCCTGGCGCTCTGCAAACACAAGCTGCAGCAACAACACGGCTCGGGGGGAGGAATGAAGGGTGCCAGCCAAAACTAGGGGTGGCTTCCTAAACGCTCAGGGCTGTGTCCTTGCGATTAACCCCCAGGGCACGGGAAGGGCTGGAGTCCATCCCTGCTCCACCCTGGGTCCATTCTCCTGCCGTGCCGGGGAGACAGATGCGGCCGCAAGAGCGAGGCAGGCGGTTCCTCTGCAATCCAGAGCAGAGCGAAGGCGAGCAGGCGCTTCCGCTGCCAGGGAACGAGCTTGAAAGGGATCCAGCGGATAAAGAGATATTCAAAGTTCAGCTAATGAGTGAGATGAGTCACTGGCTCAACGAGACAAAGGTTAGGCTGGAAAATAAAAGCTCTCGCTGCAAGGAGCGGGGTTGGTGGGGATGCAAAAGGCAGAGGATGGGGCGTAGCTAAAAGCAGTAAGTGCTGACAGGGGGCAGAGGCGCAAAGCAGTGGCTGTGGCTTGGTTGTGACCCCGGGTTTGCCCCAGATTTGGCCCAGGATGGGTACAGGGAAGCTGGGACGGTGGCCGTGGATATTCAGGCACACGGCAGCTCTCTCCGGCAGTCAGCAGCCCTTCTGCAGCCCCATCGGCCCCTCTCTGGGGTGAAGCACGGTTATTTGGGAGCCCAAGGAGATGCTGTTTGCCAGTGAAGCACAAGAGCCCTTCCTTCACCACCCAGTGCTGCTGAGAAGGCACAGAGATTGGTCAGACCTCAAAAAACACTAATTAATCACTGAGAAGCATCAGCCTACTTCCAATACTCTCACAGTTACCACCATGCCCAAAGAAGAGAAATACTGTGGTAAATGAGGGTCCTGCTCCAAACCATCCTGAAAATGAGGACTGGAAAACCATCACCTTCCTGCTCCTTGAGGATGCTGGCTTGGGGGTACCCAAAATCCCTGTCAGAGCACCCCTGTGTCAGTGATGAACAAAACAGAGAAGTTCTTCCCTCTCCACAGTCTTTTGCGGTCCAGAAACCAAAAAGCTGCAGCTGATAGACAGCACAGAAGGGATACGTGTGGCATGGGGCAGGTGCAGTGCTGAGGGACTTATCTAGAGATCTCAGGACTTCATTTCTGGATGGAGTTTTATTTCCTTCACCACTGGGTTCAGCCTGGGCCAGCTGCGTTGCCACCTGAACTGCTCCTCTGAATAAACATTCCCCTCCTCCTGAGAAAGTGAGAAAAAGAGAGATGGGGAAAGACGGAGCGGCTTTCGAGCAGCTCGGATAAAAGGAGCAGTGGGCAGGATGTTGACCCTCTCCCTTCTCCAGCTGCCTTCATTTCCATGCCTGAGGGCTGGATCCCCAGGCAAAGGCAGCACGACTGGCCGGAGATGCTGATGGAGGACCAAGAGATGTCTGTTTGCTCCTTTCCCAAATCCACCCTTGCAGCTCCAACCAGGCTTGGTTATGGTCCCCAGAGTCCTTGTGCTGCTTTTTAATGAATTTATCTGGAAGCTGTGAGCAGCACAGGAGGGAGGACAGAGGCTTAGCAGATCCCAACCTGCTCCAGCTTCTCTCCTCCCAAGGGGATCCACAGCGCAGCCCAGGCCTTCCTGACCTGGCTGCACCAAACCCCTGGAGTTCAGGAGCTCAGGTACAGAATCCATGAAGTGGTGTTTCCAGAGTGGACAGATGCCCTGGGTGATGCACCTGGACCCTGTGTGCCTGCTCTGTGTGTGGGTGCCAATGTCACTGTCCCCAAGGGGATGAGGCAACAAGCTGGTTCCTGAAAATGTGAGGTTGTTGGCAGTTTATTGCAATGTGGGACAGGGATTAATCCAAAGGAAGCAGGATGGCATGCAAATATTAAATTGACTGCACTTGGAGACTTTTATGGTCCTTAACATGCTTGGAATTAATCAAGTAATTAATCAAGTAATCAAGTAACCTTAATTAATCAAGTACTAGTTTTGCACACTCGCACTGGCTCTGCTTTGCCAGGCCACTTGTCCCTCTGCCCACCAAGACCTGTGGGACAGGCTAGAAACAGTGGGATGCACAAAAAAATCCCTGACACAAGGGCTGATGGTTTTAAACTGGAGGAGGGTTGATTTAGATTAGTTATAAGGAAGAATTTTTTTACAGTGAGGGTGGGGAAACACTGGCACAGGTTGCCAAGAGAGGTCGTGGATGTCCCATCCCTGGAAACATCCAAGGTCAGGTTGAATCAGCAGGGACATCTTCAACTAGATCAGAGCTTGCAGCCCCACCCAGCCTGGCCTTGAGTATTTCCAGAGGTGGAGTCGCCTCTCTGGGCTGCCTGTGCCAGTGTTTTACCTCCCTCTTTGGCTGCAGAGCTAAACGTGCAGCCTGGGAATGAATGTCTGAGCTGGGCTGACCCAAATGCATCACCTGCATTAGCAGTGATAGAAAAGCCAACTCAAAGAGGTCCGTGGCCCCCTGCAGCCCCAGATGCTGTCACTGCCAGGAGCTGGACCTGCTGTTGTCACCAGAGCTGATGGAAGCACCTCACAAGATGTGAGGAATTGGATGGGTTGAATAGAGACAAATGGATGGAGTCATCAGGGAGTTCAAAGAAAATGGTGACAAGTCAAATTGTTTTTAAAAATTATTTCCACTCTAGTGGTTGAAGGCTGCCACGGATTTCTCTCAAAAGCCCTGCTGATGGAGAGTGACTCAAAATAATGCCTTCTGGTAATCAGAGCAGTGGCATTCCTAAGGCTGCACAAAGAGGGCATGACAAGATTTCTATTAAAATAAAACAATCCCATGACTGACTGATGTTTACAAAATAAAAACATGGCTAAAAGGCATCAGTGTGGACAGAATAAGGCTCCTCACACCAAATATCCTCAGAGCACATTCACCTCCTCAGCATCACCAGAGGCACACAGGGGAATCCAACCTACAGCACGGAGCAGCCGTATCCCACAGGTTCCAATCCTGCCCCCGCCTCTGCTCCTGTGCCCCTGTGGCTGTGATCAAAGACCATCCAACAGCTCTAGACTGCAATGGTTTGGTTATTTTGGTGATAGTCCTACCCAGGGCTTAAACAACATATTAACTGAGTAATTGCCCACAGAAGCTGTGGCTGCCCCATTGCTGGAAGTGTCCAAGGCCAGTTTGGGTGGGGTTTGGAGCAACCTGGGATAGTGGAAGCTGTCCCTGCCCATGGCAGGGGTTTGGAACTAGAGGATCTTTAATGTCCCTTCCACCCCAAACCATTCTGGGATTCAGTGATTCCATGAATATGCACGGGGGGCTCAGAGAAAACTTTCCTTGCAACAGTAAGTTTTGCCTGTACATATTTTCTTGTGCATCTTGAGCTAATCCTTTCCCAAGGTGGTGCTGAGGAGCTTATTAATTTTACAAGAGTGAAAACCTACCAAAATACTGTATTTGTTTTCAACCATTGGTCTGACATGCCCGTACTTAAGGTGGAAGTGAAGGATCTTCTGCACAGAAGTGATGCAGCCAAGCCCTCAGCAGCTCGTGGTGCTGGAACAGCATCATCCCAGCTGCCCCCCAGGGACACCACAAACAAAAAACACCTTCTGAAAGCTTTGAATAAAACACCACTTGTAAGGCCGTGAAATACAAATGGGTTTGTGTCTGTACAGCCAGAGTAAAAATGAGACAAGGAGGCAAATGAAAATAAACAGATTGGGTTTGAGAGCAATTTATGCCCAAGGGACGAGGTGAGGGCTGGACTTTGAGAAGTCAGCACTGTGTTTTTGCCGTGGGCTTCAGGGCAGTGAGTGTTTCAACAAGCATTTACCCTTTGCATGCATTCATTACACTTTTTCCACCTTCAAACACAACCTGGAGGAGACTGGCCTTTCTGATGACAGATGAAAACCCTAAATTTGTGCCAGAGAGGCATGAACAAGGAGAGGACCTGATGCAGGGAATCCGTTCTGCATCATCTCAGGCACCTGGGAGCATTTAATTCACCCAGATGATGCTCCCAGGCCAAACAGACTCATCCCTTGAACGTGACATTATCTCGTTGCTGCTGTGACTCCCATTATTAGCTGGGAAACAAGCTTTACGATGGATTGCCGAGGGGATAAACGGGAATGCAGGGGTGAAATGAAGAGAGGGAGTGTTTAGGTTAAATGCTGGATTTTCTCCTGGTGGAAATACAGGGAGTTGCCTCCAGCATGTACACTTGGACAAAGCTGAAGATCAGAAAATAAATAGAACAACCCTGCGCTGGCAGGGGTGAGGGCTGGGTGACCTGCCATATCTTCCCTCTCTCTATGGTCAGAGCAAAGATTTTGCTTTAATTGGCTTTAAACCATCTATCTAAGTCACTCCCAGTACTCTAGAACCTGAACAACAGCCAAGGTTTTAATATACTCATCCTCCTGCAGCTCTGCAGGGGTAGGAAAATACCCAGACCTCTTTTGAATAGGGAAAACTGAGGCAAAGAGAGACCAAGAGCCTTAACCACAGCTTGCAGGGTGGGATGGCTTCCCCACCGGGTGGGATACAGCGTCCCTTCCCAAGAAATAGCCAAAAGCTTGGCACACCCCTTGGGATGCAGAGAATGGCAGTGACTGTGGCCAGCTTGAGAGAGATGCTGGACCACTGTGTACAGCAGCATTTCTTGACTAAACTGGATCTGTCCCGGCCAGATTTCTGTGGAGAATTTTGAGGTGTTGTCTATGGTGTGGGTTCACCCAAAGATGCCACATGGGCAAGGGTGTGAATCCTCCCTCCAACACCTGCACAGCGCTGCCATCTTCCACATCCCAAAATGTGACCCACTCCATGCAATGAACCAACCACACTCCAGCACAGCAGAGAAATACTGCTGGCAACTTGTATGAAATACCTGGAGCTCCTGTGAGTCCCTTGGGAAGCATCTCTGTGTCTGGGAAAACACAATAAAGACGCTCTCACACCTGCCAGGTTCAGCAGAAAGGAGAGGAAAGACTTTATTATTGACATATTTCACATTCTTATACAATTCCCAACTCCACAAGGGATTGGAGGACCTGTCACTTCCTTCTCAATCCCACTGGAGAAAAAAGATGCTCATCAAACTTCTCTTATCACAAAAGGAATGAAAACCAGAAAATACCGTTAAGTAATCATTGGCTATTATTTACATGAAACTGTGAGAAAGAATCTGACTCCAAGGTGAAAAACAGAAGGCTTAGCAAAAACCAGGGCAACACATCTCCCTCTCAGTGATGTGTAGTAGGTCTACAACTCCTGGATTTGATGCCGATTTGCAACTTGTGTGACCCCGTACCCTCCTCAGCAAGACCATCAAGGACGTGGCTCTCCAGCACCTCCAGCAAACACCTGCCCAGAGATAAAGACATCCTTCCTCCTTCCCTCAACAGAACAGCTCTTCACTTGGATGTTCTGCGTGACTTGACCTGCTGCCAGGCTTTGAGCTTTGGTCTTCATCCAGGAGAAGCAGAGACCAAATTCATCAGATTTTGCCTCAAAGCGTCCAGGAGCAGGTTCCAGGTGCTGTGCTGACGAACCAGCGGGAGCCAAGGTTGGCCAAGGTCACTCTGTCCAACAGTGACTCCGGAGCGATGCGTCAGCTCCTCTCCAGCCAATGGCACAGCTCAGGGGGATCCCAGTTTTCCAGGCTCCTGCTCTACTGCGGAGCCACTGCCCCTTGTCCCTCGTGGCCTCTTCCCTCGCGGCCGCGTGAAGGCGATTCCTTGGTGAGATCCCACGGCGATGGAGTCACGCTGAGCAGGGGAGGACTTTACTTCCGCCCTGTCTGTGCAGCTAGTCCAGGACAAGGTTCAGTGTCTAGACGTGAGTGACTGGCAGCAAAACAGGATCGTTCCGGGCACTCTTTGCAAGTCAGCAGTGGCTGGGTTTTGGCAGAGGCAGCAGGGACCGAGGCTGGCGCGGGAGCAGGCGGTGACACGGTTGGGCAGCATCCGCTGCAGCCCGAGGGTTGGACCTTTTCCTTTGCGCAGTGAGGATTGTCCTTCCTCAATCCCAGCAGGACTGTGCCAGACTCCAGAGAAAAAGACAACACTCATCTCCCCTGACTTTGGGGGTAAACAGGAGCCTTCTGCTGCTCTCATCACCCTCGGCTCCTTCAGTCTCACCAACGGAGAGATGCAGCTGCACCCGGAGGTTGGTCTGTCAGTTTTGATGCCAGCCTTAAAATGAAGCAGATCAGCCCCTGCTGCTGCAACTGGCATTTGTAATGTTATGATCTTTGTTTCTTGGGAGTTATAAAGGTGCTTCAGTGAGACACTCCACAGCCCACCCACGAAACCTGACCTTCACATAAATGGCTCTGTTTGTCCTTAGAAACATGTCCTTTAATACGTCAAAGCCTGGCATCCCTAAGAGGTACCATATTGAGATCACCAGATAGTACCGTAAGATGTAAGTTAATTCTTACAACAGCTTTTCATTCCTTGGGGAAACACCATCTCTCATTTTTTATGATATTGGTCAGCTCAAATTCTGTGGCTATGGAGCACAAATCAGGAAGTCCATGAGCCAGTCCTGCCCCGGCTCACCAGAGAGCTCTGTGCAAAGCACAGCTCAAGGTCTCGTTCTCAGTACTTTGCTCCAAATACTTCTTACAGATCTTGAATATCCTTCAAGGCTTTGTTTTTTGGCTCTGGTACGGTGGACCCCCGTGCAGTGGGGGGTCACCAAGAAGATGGTTTTGTTGGCAGATGTTCTGCTGCCATCTCTCAGTTTGGCCAAGGCATCCTCTGTGTCGCAGTGATGTTGGTCCTGCATTTCCACATCACATGGGGAGGAAGGAGGTTGTGGACCTCGCAGGACTCTCATGTGCCACATCCGACTTTCTGGGAAGTGCATGAGATGATGTTTTTTATTATCAAGTTTTAGAGCTATGGTAGCCTCTAATGGCTTTATTCAGGCAATCTATAACACATCAGGTGCCCTTTTTGTTCCATTTTCTTTTCCTTAGTTAATACATCTGTGAAAGTTTCTCCCTCCAAACAGAGGCCCTGCAATGGTGGGATTGCAAGAGGTGCGGAAAGACACAAGGTGTTTGTTTCTGTGCTTATCATGGATATTTCTAATTTCAGTATTTCCTCATTGTCCTTCATCTCTTCACTCTGACATTGTAATTTATTGTTAGTTCCATAATTATTTTTGTCTCCTGAACTCTTCAGACACCCCAAGGAAACTAAATGCCATGATTTTCTGGTATCTTTGATGGCTTGCTTGTTTAAAAGATTTTTTGGGGAAGAACACGGGAAACATCCTTGAGTCTAATCTGAAAATTGGATCTTTCGAAGTGTTCCCCTTCCTGCTTGGCACTCAGCTGAGCTAAGCTGCTCTCTGGAGCAGTTAATTCCACTGAGTGATGGAGACATATGATTTTTAACTTGTAGGTAGCACTGTGGGATGGGTTAGTAAATCACCCAGGGCTTCCCACTAGAAGATGTATTACCTTGCTTTTAACACTGTGAACTCTGGAACATTTGGGCAGAAGTTTTCTGTGCTGAGCGTTTTGTACTAATGCTCAACCTTCAGCCAAAACCAGGCAGCCGTTTCTAAGAACAGGGGTAGGGAAGAGTAAGATGTTTCTCCCTTTTAGGAAAATATCTGTGGATTTGATCTGTGGAGCAGCATTGATTGTCCTTTGGATTCCTGTGAATGCCATCATCTTCAAAAGTGGCCATTGGCCAGCGTTCAGATGAGATATCTTCAAAGACAGCAGCTGAAATCCCAGCGGACTCAAAGCCCACCAGGTGCCTTCCCCAGCACCTGGAGAAAGAGCAGGAGTGTCCCTGTTCCATCAGGGCTGCCAGGTCAGTCGGCTCTGCGGGGTTCAGCCTGGAGCAGCCAAAGAACAACGCTGATTAGCTGCTCATTAACTGAGCACAGCACATCCTGAGCACTAAACGAGACAGCGGCTCAGCGCAAAAAATAGCTCAATTAAGGGCCATCGGGACTCACCCACACAAGGGGGATCATTGCAGGTTGCTGGGATATTTTTAAGCCAGGGTCTTCCCAACTTGAGTTTACTCGTCTTTGCTTGGCGAGGGTGTCCCACCACAAACATGCCTGGAGTCTCTTCTGCTGAGATTTTCACCTAATTTGTGACAAAAAAAGTGCTGAAATTGAGCAGTGGTTTCTTCTTTCCCACGCCCCAAAAGGGTCTTGCATTCCCCAGTAGGGCAGACCCAAGAAGAGCCACACTCCTTTACCCGCAGGAGCAACCACTCTCCTTACTCCCAGTGGGCACCAAGACAGAGCACATGCTTCAGAAGCATATCCCGAGCGCCTGCTCTGTCCCACCACATATTTGTCACAGGTCCATCCGTGGTGGCAGGGGTAAGGTGACCCTGCCCTCGCTCTGCAGGGCCCCCCGTGTCACCTCCCCTGCTCCAGTTTCGGGGTGGTCACACGGTGCTTACTCAGAGGGGATGAGGTAACACCCCTGTCAGCAGTGACGCCATCGCCTTCCCCGTAAAGCACCCTTCTTATCGCCTTCTCAGTCATGTTTTCCTGGCAGGCAGCCCAGCCAAGGGATATGGTAATCTCCAAACGCTATCAGACAGGGCGATCAGCTGAGGCTGGGATATCTCCCTGCAGTGTTTGTGGTGATAGCATCCATGCATGGAATCAAAGAGTCTTTCAGGCTGGAAAAGGTCCTTAAGATCCTGGAATCACACAATCATCTAGGTTGGAAAAGACCTCTTGGAGAATCAAACCCAACCACGAACCCAGCTCTGCTGTGTTTACCATAAAACCACATCCTCAAGTGCAACAGTCTTGTGAGCACTTCCAGGAATGGTGATTCCACCACTTCCCTGCTGCAGTGCTGGACAACTGTTTCAGTGGAGAAATTTTTTGTAATATCCAACCTAAACCTCTCCTGGTGCAACTTGAGGCTGTTTCCTCTCATCCTCTTGTCCTCTCGTCCTCTCACTTGGGAGCCAAGACCCCCCCGGCTGCCCCCTCCTGTCAGGGACTTGTGCAGAGCCACCAGGGCCCCCCTGAGCCTCCTTTTCTCCAGGCTGAGCCCCTTCCCCAGCCCCCTCAGCCCCTCCTGGGGCTCCAGCCCCTTCCCCAGCTCCGTTCCCTTCCCTGGACACGCTCCAGCCCCTCAGTGTCTTTCTTGTCACTGGGGCCAGCAAGACAAGACAGAGGCTCCTGGCTCCCTCACGCTCTCTCCCACACCTCCTGTCACTCCCTTCCTGCTCTTCCCATGGCTCTCTCCTTGCCCCAGCAGACTCTGTCCCAGTTTGCTCTCACCACTGCAAATGGGATCATCCTGGTGCTGTCTCCTGGCCCTTCCCGGGTGATAGAGAGGGGATCTCCAAGGGGTTCTTCATTTGGAAAGGAATCCTAGGTACCAAGTGTGGGTTGTCCTAATGGGCAGCCGAGCGTGGATTTTAGAAATCCACTGTTTTTTCCCTTCTGGATGGCATTCTTGTTTCTCGTGGTAGGTTTCAGCGTTGCTGACTCATGTAATTTTATTATAAATCTTGTGATAGTTCATGCCATCGGTGACGCAAGGGTGGCCGGAGTCACATGGCTCTGTGACAAGGAGCTTTTATGAGGGGCAAAAATAGTCTGGTGTATTTCTGCTCCTCACACTATGAGGGAAGCAGGAATATATGCCCCCTAAAGGTTTGGAAAGCAGGCACAGAAAGCAAAGAAAAACCGAAACACAGCCTAAATCTGGATGATCATTTTTAAAAATCCCATGATTTTTAACCTGCTGTGGTTTTTCCTGGTGCTGGTTGATAATTCCTGCTCTCCTGAGAGCAGCTGCTGTGCTGGCTTCCAAGCTGTTCCCTGAAATGTGGAAATCCCCCTTACACAAACAATGGCACTGTTAGTCTTGCTGATTTTCTGGAAGCACAAAAACATGTTTGTTTTCAGCCATGATCCTCTGAGGGAATTTCCTCCCTGATTTGGAATCTGGGAATTTTTTATTTTTTTATTCCTCTGAAAGCCATGTTCCCAGTTTCCAAGATCCTTAATAAACTACAATTACCAAGATTAAGAGCATTATGTGGCTGGCATCAGACACAGAAACAGACCCTGAATTGTGATTGCTTTGGTGGAATCTGGCCGGGATAGCTGAATGAAATGATCCCTTCTCCTGCACAGAGGGTGAGAGTGTGGAATTGATGTGCTCCTATTTGGGATAACAGATTGCCAGTGGCAGGAATTTTGAGTCCATGGAAGCTCAGGCATCTGCCTCAAGCACCGAACTGTGGAGGAAAGGCAGGGAGGACCTGCTGGCAGCATCAAAAGGTGCTGCTGGGGGGTTTGGAGGTTCATGGAAAGGAGGTTCAAAGGCTTTTCCCAATAATGTCTGAGCCTCCAAGGATCCAGCATCTCATTTATCAAGGGGATAAACACGCTGGACTCCCAGTCTCCACTCAACATGCTCTGGATGTTGCTGGTGGCCAGCACCTCCTGTGTGTCCTCTCCCACCCCAGCACTGTGCACGGCTGTCAGCAGGAACTGATGGAGGGATGGGTGAAGGTGAGGGCCAAGGACTCGGGTCACCACCTGCATGGGTGACAGGGAGGAACCTGTCCTCATGAGGAGCCTGGGAGTGTCACTTGGGGATGTGGTGCTGGGTTTGAGGGCATGGAGCCCGTGGCTCCTCTGAAATGATCCATCCTGGCTGACATCCTGACATGTGGAGGCAGGGGGAAGAGCTGCTCCATGGGAAGAGCATGTCCACTGGCATCACTGCCAAGTGGTCTTGTAGTTCCTGGAGCTTCCTGCTGCTCTTGCTGCAGCTGCTTACGTGCCCTTGTCCAGAGAAATATCGGCAACACCAAATCCCACCCAGGCCTTGCAGGGATGGCCGAGTGCCACCAGCGGGGAACAAACGCTGACCCATCCCAGGGAGGTTTTTTGGAGCAAGATGGGCTGCAGCACTCGGAGCTGCCAGTGCCGCCCTTCCTTCCTTTGTGTTTCCCTGGCTGTGGCCACCCTGTCCCTGTGCCCCGAGCCTGGGTGGCACCTTGAACCCTCTGATCCGTGCCACGAACTCGGGCAGAGCCGTGCGGACACCAAGGAACGCCCAGTCAGCTTTGGGAGAGCACCAGGCACCTCAGCTGAGGGACCTTTGGCAGATCTGAAGGGAGGTCTGATCCTCCCGGGGGCTGCAGAGGTGGGGAGTGCCACGAAGGCTCCACGCACACCCCTCCCGTGGGAGGAAGAAGCTCCTCTGCCGGGTACACGTAAGATCTTCCCAGCAGGGAAGAGGCAGCTATTGAAGGAGGAAGTCTTTGAAACTGTACTCTGCTGCAAGTAGCTCAGACATCCTCAGTGACCCCAGGATGAGTAAGAAAGGACCTTTTTATTCTAGAATAGGTTGAAGGATATGTGGGATTTCCTAAAATCCTCCGATTTGTATGACCATGTAGCTTTGATTCCAAGCTGCCAGGCACGCTAGCAGCTCAGCACACCCTTTGGAGGACAGAAACTGCTGTTGACCACGGTGGATCTTTCCACCACGGTACTCAGTGGAGACCCAGGTGATGCCAAAAATTTGCCAACATCCATTCTTAATCAGGCACCCACAACAGGCTCTACAAAAACATCCACATCTGCCGTAAAAATTGTTCCAAGGGAAGTCTTCTCCCATCCCATCTGCGGGTTGATGGTGGGCTTGCAGCCAGTACAGGAGGATGAGGAGCCCTCACCCCTTTTCTGGCTGTGTGGGCTGACCCTGAGATATTCAGCACTGAGCTAGATCCTGATGGGCTCAGGAGAGCATCCCACAGATGGATGTGCAGCACCAGCTACACCCCGGTGGGCTCAGGAGAGCATCCTGCAGACAGACACGCTGCTTTTCCCACGGCGGCTTCCCTGCATCGCTCCACCAGCGCGAGAGCTGCGAGGGAGGCAGGACTTAATTAGAGGAATCTGGAGAAAGGCAGATTTTGTCATGTAAATGATTCCTGTCATAGGACACGTTCTAAATTTGGATTCTGAAGCTGGGGCTGAGCAGAACAATCTCTGCCGTAGCGTGGCAGCTGTCAAAGGTAGGGAGAAGCGCTGAATGCCTACAGGAGTGATGGCTGGTGCCTTTTATTTCACTGCGGGGTGCTTTCAACCTCTGAGCACATCAAGTGATTTCATATTGCTGGACAGGAACGATCCTGTGAGACGGCTTCGATCATCCCCACTCCTTTTAACTAAGGTAGCCAAACCCCCAAGTCCGTGTGGGCAATAAAAGGAGTTGTTATTGCAGGCATGATTTGATCCTGGATTTCCAAACCCCCGGGCCTGTGCTGAGGCTGCCAGCCAATATCACAGCCTGTTTCTGCTTAATATTTTCTTTCTCCGTTGCTCAGCCCCACACAGCATCACAACGGGAGGCAGCGCTTTCTGCTCGGCTCCACCTGCTAATGGTGCCTCTCACTGTGTTTTTCTTCTGATGCTGCACCACAAGGTACTTATTCCTTTAAAATAACAACTTTTAAATAAATTCACAAACTCCCTAAGGTAGGTATGGTAGCAACAGATAAGGTTCCTGATAAGGATGCATTTTGAGTGTGGATTCTCTTGTGCCTTATGGGGTTGAGGCTCACCTTGCTTGTAGGCAAAGGTCTTACAAGAGTTCATTTCTCTCTGGATTCCCAGGAGAGCTGCAGTCAGCCTGTAATCTTTCTTTTCCTTGCTGTTCCTCTTTGCTTGCTTTCAATAAACTTCCAAAAATGTTCATGGAATCACAGAAGGGTTTGGGTTGGAAGGGACCTTAAAGATCATCCAGTTCCAGCCGCCTGCCATGGGCAGGGACACCTTCCACTATCCCAGGCTGCTCAGAGCTCCATCCAGCCTGGCCTTGGACACTTCCAGGGATGGGGCAGCCACAACTTCTCTGGGCAATTTTCATGTCTCCATCTATTAAATTCAGATGAAGACACCCACCAAGTTCAACAGCTCTGAGAGGTGCTGGAGAGACAGGTATGGAAGTGTGGCTCCAAATGCACGGTGATTGAACACGTCAGCCTCGCTTCCTTGGGAAGCCAAACTAACAGGGAACAGTAAAAATTCTCTTTGGAAAATGGCTGGAACAAATCCTGTTGAATGTATAATGTAGATAATGTTCCAGCGTCTGGGAGAAGTGCTAAGAGAACCAGAGCAGAGCGGTAAGTGCATCATTCATAAGCACCAGCTTCTTTAACAAATGTGGCTCCTTATTATGCTCATGAATTATACATGGAGGAATCACAATTCCTGACGGTGTTGGGCGCTCGCAGTCGCTGGGTTCATCCGTGTGACTCTGCACGGACCAGGCACCGGCGCCGCTCTGGGGCTGATGCCATTTGCATGGGATCACTCTGGCTAGCCAGAAAGCATGGCTGTTCCTGACTGACTGATTATTTCGACAGTTTCAGCCTCGATGTAAATCTCTCAGCTGTGAACATTCAGTTGTAAATTTGACATACTGTTTCTATAAGCTGGTAAAACTTGACCTAGACTGGCAAAACTGTTATTGAGCTGAAAGACCCCACCCACTCAAACACAAATCTAGCAAATGTCTTGGAATATGGAAGGGAATAGAGGCAAAACACTACTGGCAGCACTTGCTGAAGGTTCTGAGAGGCAAAATACTATTGGCAGCATTTGCTGAAGATTCTTCATCAGATTTCAGTTTTGCGACCCATAGAGCCTGTCCATATCATATTAAATCAAACAGACCATCCTAATAAATCATTTTCAGGAATAAAGCCCCTGAGGGAGAGGTCCAGAAGTCAGACTGCTTGCTATGCCATCATGGACAGCAGCGATCCGCCCTCCTCCTGCCCTCTCCATCTGCAGGGAGCGAGAAGCAGCAATTAGCCAGCCTGAGGGTGTGTTCCCTGCTTGGGCTGAATGACACCCTGAGCCCAAAAAGTTCAGGTGTGACCCTGTTTGGTGGCAAACCTGGCTTGGGTTCAGGCAGCCAGCAGTGAATTGAGCTGTAAGGTCAAGCTGAGTTCACAAAGTGGAAAAACCCAGCAAGCAGCAGCCTGAAATCACGCCCCGAGTGCCCCAATCCCAGAGTGGTGGCCCAGCCGCGTGCCAGGCTCAGGACACCAGGTCCTGGGCTCTGGCTCATCTCCTACTCAAAGATGTGGTCCTGATTTTGGAGACCTGATCCTGAGCTTGGCTCAGCTCCAGGATGGAGGAAATGACTCAAGTGACTCTTTGGCAGTAGTGACGAAGGGGAAATAATAAAGAAATGCTTGAAAATAAAAATATACCATCATTAGCAAAGGATAGTGAAAATCCATCAGAGTTTTTATGGGTTTTTTTTCCCAAATGAACAACCAAACCCAGAGGAAAGCAGCGCGTGGTTCATGCCATTCCTGTACCTGGGTGTGTCTGGGAAGACACAATAAAGAGGCTTTCACACTTGCCAGGTTCAGCAGAAAGGAGGGAATAATCTTTATTATTGACATATCTCACATTCTTATACACGTCCCAACTCCACAAGGGATTGGAGAGCATGTCACTTCCTTCTCAATCCCACTGGAGAAGAAAGATGCTCGTCAAAGTTCTCTTATCACAAAAGGAATGAAAAACAGAAAATGCCGTTAAGTAAACATTGGCTATTATTTACATGAAACTGTGAGAAAGAATCTGACTCCAAGGTTAACAACAGAAGGCTTAGCAAAAACCAGGGCAACACCTGGGGACTGTACGTATGGACCAGGACTGGGCTGTGCAAGGAGTACAAACCCAGGGTGAAGGACTCGCCTCACCCCAGTGATGGCTTCCACCTCCTGTGTTTGGCACAGGAGACAGCAGATGGACTCAGATTGAAGGACACATAAATGAATACGAGATCTCAGTGACAAAGCCATCTGTCTAGCCAAAGTCACCCACTTTTGTAGTCTGTGAGGCTTGGATCCACCCACTTGTGTTGTGGAGCCAGACTCTGAGCTCAGTAGTTCTGCTCATGGTAGAGTGTGGTGTCTGTGTTACGGGGAGATGGATTGTGCCCTAAGGGTTTGTACTTCTCTGCATTTACTGCAAGTGCAGAGCAGGATTTAGTTGTTGTTTTGTCATCTATAGTCAACACATCCCAGGCAAATGCTCAACAGTTCAGCTCTTTCCCCATTAGAGATAACTCATTTTAGTGTCTTGGTATTTAGGGCTTAAGTGATGGACAAGCAAAGAGGAACTTCAGGTTACTCTCGTTACTTGACCCAATGGCAAAAGGATTTGTTCTCAGAGGGACCAGTCCTACCTCTTCTCACTCACTGACTCCTGACCACATCTTCTCCTAGACTAGGAAAAAATTAGGAAAAAATTTCTTCACCATAAAGGTTGTCAAGCACTGGAAAAGGCTGCCCAGGGCAGTGGTAGAGTCACCAAACCTGAAGGGATTTAAAAGACGTGTAGATGTGGCACTTGGGACATGGTTTAGTGGTGGCCTGGGCAGTGCTGGGTTAATGGTTGGACTTCATGGTCTTAGAGGTCTTTTCCAACCTCAGTGGTTCTGTGATTCTGTACTCAAAGGGCCCTGTAGGAGCACAGTTAAATAAAGCCTTTGATATTTTGGTGCAATGATCTGTTCCAGCTGGAAGGGAGGTGAAGTTCCCTGCTGTGCCACAAGTTTGCTTCTTGGTTTTGTGTGCTTGGACATGAAGAACTGACTGCTCACCCAGCCATTCATCCCAGTTCAGGGTTTCCTTTGAGATCCTGCACACTGGGAACTGCCAGGAACATCTTGAATGCACTTGGGAGCACGGGGCTGAAGGGAGTAAACACCTTTTGGGGCATTAGAAACAAGCCAGCCAAGAACTCCCATTGTCTTTGGATTAGGCTGGCTTTGTGCAGGTGTTTGTGTCTGCACTGGCCCCACAAGCCCCCTGTGGACCAAACCCAGAGCCCCTGGTGCAGGGCTGGCTCCCTCCCTTCCTCCCCACCTCTGCAGCTCACCAGGAGCTGCCTGACTAAATGAAGCTGCAATGTCTCCATCTCCAAGAATCCCTGAGTTCTGCTTAATAAATAGTCCAGTGGGTGATAAAACCAACCACTTCTGCTCATTTGTCCCACTGGATGGAGGGGGCTTTGCATGCTGAGGGATCTTGGGGCTCAGTAGGATTTTGTTTTCACATTGTTATTTTGAAATTTCAGGACCTCTTTGCATTTTGCTGCAAGACCTTGGCAGGAGCCACCCCACCATCCATATGGGACAGGACAGGGAACAGGGAGCTGGGTCCAGCCCTGGCAGAGCCTCAGCCAGGGAGAGATTTGCAGAAGCCAACCCGGAGCCTGTGCAGCGTCTCGGTGCTACAGTCAGGAAAGGCGGCAGCGCTGCTTCCAATGTGTTTCCTCTGCTGTCCTCCCACCCTCGCTCCTACGAGCTCCTCATCATCATTTTTACAGCACAGCTGACAATTCCCTCCCATATTTTCTGTCCCTGAGAACTCTCTGTTCAAAGCGCCGGCAAGAACTGCCAGGTATTGAGACCGAGGACTCACACGGGTTCCCCTTAAGAACTGTTTCTCCACTATTTACCTGCTTTTTTCTTGTGCAGTCTGCAAAGCGTTCCAGGGGGCAAAGGCAGATCTGCCCTCTGGGCTCCTGGGCTTTTTATGGAAAGAGCATCAAAAGCTCCAACCTTTCCAAGCTGTGCTGCAGAGCTTCTTGCGGAGTCATTGCTGTCCTCCGGCTGCGGCCGTCGCGTTAAAATACGGGTTCCCATTATCTCTGACTCGGCCAGGAGTGTTACAGGTGCCTTGCTAGTCCTGCACGTGCTTCTCCTGCAAATGCATCACTTCCCTCCGGTCAGGCTGATTTTTCCAACCCTTACCACAGCCACTCATTGATCCTTTCAAGCAAATTGCAAAGCAAACAAAGAAAGAGAAACAAACCAAACCACAAGCCCCAAATACAACACAAAACACAAAATAAACACCCCAAGCCTCATCAACCTGTGTTGTTTAAAGCCAGAGAATATATTAAAAATTTCCATCATGGAAATTTCCTAGCTCAGCATGGAGATTTCCCAGTATATTAGACTCTTCTGTTTTTCAGGGCTGCAAGCAAAGAATGGAAATTTCCAATTACTGCATCAAAGGCTGCTGCTCTCCTGACAGTCTGCTTAGCAGGGGTCATCTGCTCCTGTAGGACATTAAATAATTTAAGGGAGGGACAGGGAGGATTTGCTCAGCTGCACCATTTCCTGCACGAGGCACGAGCATTTCCTCTGTGGCTTGGTGGGAGGGAAGGATCGGTAGCTGAGGAGGACCTCAGGGTCAGGATTTTGGGAAATGCTTCTCCCTCATCCTGGCAGACCTGGTGTGCAGAGGTGGAACCAGAGGAGTCTGGTCACCTTTGCCTTAACTGGAGCTGTCCAGCCCCTAACCTGTTGCACCGCTGAATTCCTGCCACTGGGATGCACAGGCAGAAAACTTCTCCCTACCAATATATCATCATTTTTTATTCCTCTCAGGACACTGGGAGGAAGAGGGGGTAGAAGGGAATATGCCAAAGCAAGAAGGAATCACACGGCTCCCCCCACCTTTGCAGCTGTGCCCCACCAGCACAGGCTGCAATAAAAGCTTCAGTGGTCGCCCCCAGCCAGGGTGGATGCAGGGAGTCAGAAAGGCAGGAGAACCAGTCCCTGCTTTCTTCTCCCACTCCACCACGGGACCAGCAAAGCCCACCAAGCCCTGGCGCAGTGGTTGGCAAAGGAGGGTGATGGCACCCACCAGGCCGTGCACTGTGGGGTTTAATCAGTTTGTGCTTGTGGATGGTGTCGGAGCTCCCAGCTGCAGGTCCTGTACAAAAGTGCCAAGTAATGCCATTACACGGGGATTTTCCTTAACAAGTGTCGGTGCTGCAACACGAGAAACGCTCAGGATGATGCCATTAACAGTAACCAGCTCATCTCCTTTGGCAAAAGCAGCGGGGAAGGAGGAAAGGGAGGCAGGGAGGAGAAATGAATACATATGAGTCCTAGGAGAATTGAGATTTGAACTCGGTGTCTGATTTTTCACAGGCCGTGTCTTATCTGTCTTTGTAAATCTGGCTCCAGGGCATTTAAGGGAGCTCTTTTGTACTAATGCTTCTTCTGAACTCTGGTAGTTACAGCGTGTTTTTTGTAGGTCCCAGCTCATTACAGAGGTAATCATGTGAGCCGGTTTATTTAAAAGGGAAACTAGATCTGAATGTTCTCCAAACCAAGAACACCTTTTACGAGCACGAGTCTGCAGCAGTAACTGCCTGTACTTCTGCAACCTCTTGCATCCGAGAAATTCAGGACTTTTTATAAAGGAGAGTTGATGTTATTTCCCTTGCAGTGATGGGGAAATGGAGAGAAAAGGGGGTTTGTCTCAATGTTTCTTTCTGATTTATGGGAAAAATACGATTAGAAGCTTGGTCTTGTTGGCTCATATACCTTCTCCACCCTCTCAGTTTTAAGATCAAGTCAGGCTGATCACTGTCAAGCCCAAGAGCAGGTATTTGTAGCATCTGAGAATCAACATGGGTCACAGAGTTGAAGAACAAAGTCAAATGAACTTTTCTATGAATTCATCTTCATAATACGATACAGAAAATACAGCTGTTGTTAAGAGGAATGTCAGCATGAGTCAGATATAAGACAAGTTTCCTGCAGCCAGCAGAAAAAAGCATCACCAAGCCTTCTCAGAATTAAAGGAGATCATTTCTGACACAAATGGTCTTGCACCAAATGTGAGCCAACTGGTTAAAGCCTCATTATGACAGATAAAATTATATTTATCACTGGGCTGGAGGCTGGTGGCTGTTCACAGCCTCGTGAACATCACCTGCAACAGCATTTGGTACGAACTAGGAGAGAACAGACCCAAAGAGAGACACAGCAGCTGGTGGCACAGTAGGTTTCCCAAAGCTGTGGAGAGAAATGGGATGAAACATTGAGATGGAGCCCCCTGGGTGGAAAAGGCAAGGTTGAGAGGAAGAGAATTTTTTGGGATGTCCAAAAAACTCAAGTGTTCAGCCTGGTGCTCATCTTGGGTGAACAGCAAGATGAAAGCAGCAAGAAGAAATAAAAAGCAGAATATAATCAGCAAAAAGCAGGGAAAAGAGGGGATATAGACAGGGAATAGAAAGTGTCATGCAGCAATTAATTAGGGGAACTGTAGCTGCAAGAGGCAACGCGGGAATGGTTGGGTTGAGGGGCACGAGGAAGATAAGGAGAAGCATTTAAGGCAAATGAGGAGCAAAGGGAGTGCTCGTAATGGAGATGTTAAATCACTGCCGAAAGGGAAGAGGGCTACCAAGCCTCAGTGCCTGATGCAGCCGCCTGCTTTGCCTTTCTAAGCAGCTGATGGAGAGAGACACCTCTCCTGGAGAGTGATTCAGTCGCTCCAGAGATGGGTGGGATGAGTTGCTTTCTAAAACTGCCTCCCTCCATTGACTAGAGAGGGGGAGGCCAGACTTGGCTCACACCGAACACCTGACGTTTTGGCAGCTAAAATTAGGTGAGACGAGTCTCATCTGTTGGTAGAACCAAGGAGGATATTGGATATCTACTACAGACAAATATTTTTAGATTAGCCATCGAGGAAATTTGCATCAAGTGGTCCTCAAGAGCTGCCTCCATAGGCCTCTGGATTGCTTGTGTTAATATTTCTGCAAGCCTTGGAATAGGGACGAGCTCCTGTAAGACCAGGAGAAGGATAATCATAGAATTGTCAAATCCTAGAATGGTTTGGGTGGGAAGAGACCTTAAAGATCATCTATTCCAACCCCTCTGCCATGGGTAGGGACACCTTCCACTGGACCAGGTTGCTCCAAGCCCCATCCAGTGCTGATGGATGACAAGGCAAGCAGGACAGCACAAGTAATTACAGGCATGGCAACAGTCCCATGCAAAACAGTGGACATACAATTCAATCCACACGGTATCAAATGACAAGAATACAATCAGCATCAAAAAACTCAGCTTTGATAAAAACCCAGCATTTTCAAATGAATTTGGCTTGTCGTTCTTGAGTGAAATTAGAGGTTTGTTTGATAGAGGCAATGATGGCAGCACAAAATGCTCAGACCTTTGTCCTTGCACCCCATACTCACTCGTTGGAGATATATTTCCATTAAAAAACTGGCACTGAAAATTATCACAAATTATTATTTGCAAAATGGATTAAAAAGTGGCTGCCTGGCAGACCTCGAATTCCAGCTTTGGCAGGGAATTAGCACCAAATGCAATTTGGAAGGTGAGGTGTCACAGGGATGAGGAGTCTGGTGGTAAATACAAAGTCACTGCTGCTGATGTGCCTCTTTCGGATCACACATGGTGGGATGAATGCTCTGACTCGGGCTCCCCAAGCAAACTGTGCTCATTCAAATACTTGCTAATGGCAAATTCTCCCCCCAGGGAGAAGGATGGCCGGTCATCCCTGTCTGCTGGAGGATTATACTCTGAAAGATTGACTGTGGGAATCATTCAGGAGACGAGGAACTCAATATGGTCTCCCAGTGTGAGACTGGTTGAAATGGTTGATGAAAACCTTCTGTAAGAAGCACATCCTCCTTTCTGTGCCTGGTGGGGAGCTCGGTCCTCCTTCTTATTGTGAGAGGGCATTGGAAAAGGGGTAAAAGGATCAGGAGAGAAATATCACATCCAGAGTAAGGAACGGAGCTGTGGAGGGGTCTGGAGCACCAGGAGCAGCTGAGGGAGCTGGGGGGGCTCAGCCTGGATAAAAGGAGGCTCAGGGGGGACCTTCTGGCTCTGCACAAGTCCCTGACAGGAGGGGGCAGCCAGGTGGGGGTCAGGCTCTGTCCCCAGAGAACCAGCAAGAGGATGAGAGGAAACAACCACAAGTTGCAACAGAGGAGGTTTAGACAGGATATTAGGGAAAATTTCTTCACTGAAAATGTTGTCACGCCCTGTCACAGGCTTCCCAGGGATGTAGTGGAGTCCCTATCCCTGGAAGTGTTCAAAAGGCATGTGGATATATCAGCTGGGGACATGGTTCAGTGGGGAGTTTGGCAGTGCTGGGTTAATGGCTCTATTTGATCATCTTAGAGGGCTTTTCCAGCTGTAATGATTCCATGATTCTGTGATCAGTGCCTTGGGGGCTGGAGGCAAAGCTTTGAAGGGAGTGGTCAGGAAGTTCTGGCTTTCAGCCGGTGATAAGCTGGGCAGTAGTTTGTCCTTTCACAGGATGTGGCACAGTAGGATCTCATGGGCCAGTTAAACATCAAACAGTCACAGCAAGACCCAAAGACTCCAAGTGGAAGCCAGACAAGCTCAAAGAAGAGAAGAGCTTCAAGACCACAGCAGGAACCCTGATCTACCACTGGAATGAGTGGTGAAGTGAGTGGTGGCTCCTTCCCTGTGTGATGCTTTCCTGGCTGGAACTTGTCCAGGGACCCCCATGCTGGGCAAACCAGGGAAATGCATCAGCTCATCACCTCAGAAAGGCCCGACCAGATGATCTCACAGACCACTCATGATGCTGATTTGAACTCCCCACGTCTCCCCTGGCCGGGGCACTCGCCAAGCCCATCTCCCCTCGAAGGGGAGCTCTGCGTCAGAAGAAGGAGCCGTGCAGAGCCAGCAGTGCCTCCTCTGAGCCAACTGTGCACCACTCACTGTTGGGATTTGCTCCAGGACTTCGGGCTTTTTATCACGTCCCTGCTGTCGGTCACACGGCGGTGACAAGGCCCTGACTCACGAGGGGATGTGCCGTGTGTGCATGACTCCATCTGCCTCCCTGACCCACTGCTTGTGTACCTAATGACTGCTTGGTGATTTCAGGGTTTGGACGTTTTCCTTGCACCAGCTCCGATGACTTCAGCCGCAATATTTCCCCGAATGCCGACGGCTGCTTTTGCTGCAGACCCTTCAACACCGGCAGCTGTTTGGCAGCACTTTGTGCTGCTGCAGTCGGGATGGAGGACAGCGACTACACCAGCAGTGAATTTTGGGGTTTGCAGCCTGTGGCCGGGGTGGTGACACTCCGGTGGTGCTGCTGGCACTGGTCTCGTTGCCAGCCAGATGATTCCCCGTGACTGCTCAGCTCAGCAGGGATGAGCCGTGCCACCCACGGCCTGAGCACAGGCTGGGGAGGGAGCATGTTCTACACAGGGCTCTGCCTCAAAAATCACCTTCTCTCCCAGGAGTCTCCCATCACGTGGAGAACCAGACAACTAGAAGATGGTAGCTTCACCAGCTGCATCTTACAAAGTGGGATTTGGCCTCCTCACAGTCTGGGAAGGAGACTTGCAAGGAAAAAGCAGGTGCTCCAGGAAGTGCTGTGTGTGAACTAGCAGGTGATGCTCCTTGCCTGTGGGAGTGGGATCTCATGCAGCAGAGGAAGGAGATGGCTTGAGGTGCCCTGGCCATGTGGAGGAAACACCCTCCATTCTGTGTCCAACCTGTTGGGTGAGAGCAAATCTGTGCTCTCATCCCCCCACACGTGCCTGAGTTTCCCTGTTTATAAAACCCAACTCCATAACCTGAGCAATACAATGATCCCCAGCTGCATCCTACATATGAGGTGGGAAAGAAATGTCCTGGCCATGGACTGCAGAAGGTCTTGTTCTTCCAAATCTTCTTCTTGGCTGAACCTGCTAATTTTCTTTAAAAATTCTGCCCTCTGAGGGTGATGAGGCCCTGGCACAGGGTGCCCAGAGAAGCTGTGTCCCATCCCTGGAAGTGTCCAGGGTCAGGTTGGACAGGGCTTAGAGCAACCTGGGATAGTGGAAGGTGTTCCTGCCCATGGCAGGGGTTGGCACTGGATAAGATCTAAGGTCTCTTCCAACTCAAACCATCCTGTGATTTTTTCAGGCATCCTTTGGCCACCCAGGTGGAATTCCTCCACAACGAAGGTAAGGGGGTTTTCCTCCTGCCCCATTCAGACAGGTTGTGTGTTGTCTCATTGGAGGCACCACCCAGCACTGTGGAGGGTGCACCAGTTTAATCCCATAATTAACCCCTGTAAATAATGAAAAGATCGCTGAATAATTCAGTCTAACCTTTCACACTCAAAGGACAGTGTTTTATGGACTATAACACATTTTCCAGATGGGCCCTACTGCTCTCCTCATACCACTCTGGACTTCCAGGGACTAATATAATAAATATGATATAATGTAGGATGCCTTTGGGCCAGCCAGTTATACTTTTAAAACAGAGTCAGAGATGTGCCACATGAGATTGCAAAAATTACTCCAGTAGCCCAAAAGATGCATTGCCAGGGCTTTTTTCATGGGATGCCCAAGCAATGATGCAATCTGATGCTTCTTGCAGCTTCACTATATCATGCAGAGACAGCAAGAGAAGTGTGCAGAAAGTATCCAAAAGTCCTGGGCTGAAATCCCAGAAAATCTGGTGGCAGGATTTCCATCCATTTCAGTAGAGCCAGGACATTCTCCCCTGAGAATCCCTGCTGGCTCTGCTGGGCTGTGTGTCCATCTCCAACTTTTTTTTTGCTGTTACCAATACAAAGGACACAGGAGCCCATTTTACTCGTGGGGCTGTTGGGCAATTTAACTCACCCAGTTCTGCATGGTGGGTGGGAATTACCTTTTCAGAGGGTCAAAATGACCTCATTATTGTCTTTATTGGCTGAATTTCTGCCTGTGCCGAAGGGTAGGAGCAGATTCATGCTCCCACTCTGTTCTGTGCCTTAGATGTGAAGTTTGTTGAGGGAGTTTTGGTCCCTCTCCCCATCTTTGTGTTTCATCTCTCATTACAGGCTTTAAACCGTGGCCAATTAATATCAATGATGGGATCAAAGATGTGTTTTCCTGGTGTTTCCTCTTTCCTGCCTGGGGCACATGTGAAGTCCAGCCCAGTGGGATGGCTGGGCTGGAAGCTGGACCAACGTTATGCCACTGTCACACAGGAATCCATCTGTCCATCCATCCACCCCTCTGGAAAACTCACGGGTTCTGCTGCTCTACATTTTCTGGTCCAAAAGTAAAGTACAAACTACAGATTTAGACATTTTCACCTTACGAGTCCCTACTGCCCTATGTTCCTCCTGGACCTTGGGTTTTTATTCTTTAAAAAAGGCAACAAAACCAGAGCTCAGACTTTGCTGGGGGGGGCAGGGGGGTTCCTCAGGGAAAGCTTCACAGATGATCCCTGCCAATGGGCTGAGATGGACTGAGATGGAAAGAACTATTTCCAGAGGATTCAGTTCCCCAGTGAAATTCGTCGTGGTTGAAAATCCCTTCAAGTCACAGAATTGTAGAATCACAAGGTTGGAAAAGACCTCAGGATCATTGAGTCCAACCTTTAACTGAAAGGATCAAAGTGTGGTGGGTTGTCCTGCCCCTTCTCATTGGACGGGCGAGGGTGAGCCAGCTCCTGGTCAGCGTGTCGTGCCCATGTCTTCCTGAAAGGGCAGGAGATACTTGTGTTTAAAGACTGAAATTTCTTTTCCTAAGCAAAGAGAACTCCTGACACAGCATCCCTGTGATCCCGAGACAACAGGAGAGGGCTTGAAGTTCAACGAGGCAGAAGTAGGGGAGACACATTTGCCACTGGATGTGTCATGAGGGGGTCAAAGCCAAGAAGAAGGTGACATCACAGGTGCATCACCCTGCAGATGCAAGTCGTGGGTAGGAGGGGAAACCAAGGGGTGAGTCAGAGCCAGCTGCTGGGAAGGAGACAACACTGGTGTGCTTTGTGCTGGGTCTACATCCCCTTTGCTGTCTCAGGCAGAGGATTGCCTTGCTTGGGTTTATAGCTCAGCGTAATCACCCAGTGAGGTCCTGGAATATTCCCTCTGGGAGATGGACTTGAGTACTTGGAGCAGGAGCTGCCATCCAGCCCCGCTGGGATCTGTCCCAGTCTTACCTCTGGTACCCTGTGTATCCTCCAGGGTCCCACACCCAATCCTCTGCGAGCTTCAGCATCCCAGGTGAAACATGGGTGGTTTTCTCCATTCTCACACTGAGAGCCCAGAAGACTCACTGGGATCTGCGTGAACCCGGCGAACCAAAGGGAACCCCGGAGAGCTCACCAGCAGACCCACTGCAGATATTTCCTGGAGAATATTTTCAAGGCTTCCTTACTTCCCACATGCCAGGCAAGCCCTGGACTGGGAAGGGCTCAGGTAAGATGCTGCAGCTCTGCCCATCAGCTTTTTCGTGGGGTGACTCAGATCACCCCATGTGGCTTTATCCCGACCGCTCCGTCCTTATGCAGCGCGGAGCCAAACGCTGCCAGGAGTTTGTGAGTTTGAATATTCCTGACTAGCAGGAAGCCAAGGTTTGAGTTGTTCAGCACTCAGGAGTGTTAGAGGAGCCCTAAATGGCCGAATTGTTACTTGTGCTGAAAGAAGCAGGCATGGTGTTTTCAATTATTCTTCATTTCAGACAACAGCGAGCTGTTTTGGTTTATTGGAGCAGTAGCTGGGTAGAGGAACAATATTGAGTAAACGGTGCTGAAAAAGGCTCAGTGTGAGGCAACAAATTTTTCTGACATAGACCCAACCTTACTTTGGAATATTGCTGGCAAGTCAATAATAGGTATGGCAGAAATCAATCAGGAATACTGTTGCAAATGAGGCAGGGAGCACAAAAAGTTCTTTCAGCGCCGTAAATAAATCCCTGTTTGTTCAAACAAGTGGCATTTATGACATGATATGGAGCTTCCAAAAGCAGAGATTTGGGCAAACAGGGGAAGACGTTGAGTTTATTAAGCAGACAAGAAATAGGCTTTCTTCTTTTCCTCCCAACAGCGTAGAGATGAAATACTAGAAACAAAATGCAAGCAAAGGATTCTGGAGCTAAAGCATCTTACAGAGAGATGCAGCTGGGGGGAGGCAGTCTCCTGCTAGAGACGATGCTCTCTTGGGCATAAAATTATTTTTAGGTTACAAACCTACGTTACGATCCTATAGAATTTAGCAGGAAATTATACCTTTCTGTTGAGCTCTTAGCTGATATTAAATCAGTGCAATAGAATTTTAGAGGTTATTAAAAACTCTGTAAAAATTAAATTATTCTCTGTTTAACTCTACAGATTTTTAAAATAACTTCCATAAAACTGAGTTACATTTCTATTGACTCCCACTGCTTTCTTTCCTTACCCAGTTCTACGAGACTTTTTCCCCATAAAGCTGTATTATGTAACATTAAAATTGCAGTTGATTTTCATTTGCGAGTGGACTGTCTTTCAGCTATTTTAGTATTTATTAAAATGTACTACTCGATAGCACTAAAAAAACGGTAGCATGGCAGAAAAATCACATAAAATATTCACAGATACATATGGAAAGAAAAGTGATGTTAAAATCACTTAAAATATATTGAAATTGGGGTCTTTAAACCTTGGAAGGTCTGGTATCATCTGGATATTGAAAAGACTAAGGGAGACTCAAACTGCAAAGAAGAAAGAGAACTAGAAAAAATATGTTTTTTTTAATGTATGAGACAGAGTAAGGAAACCTGGAAGGAAGCTGGCAATCTTTCAGTCCATCAGAGAGTAAAAGGGGCAATTAGGATGTTGCAGAGAAGAGAAATGATTTCTTTCTGTCTGTTTCCAATCCAGAGGTTGTCAGTGAAATACTTGTTCTGTGCTTGCTCATTGCATGTAATAAATCTGGGAATATTGTCAAAGAATTAGGCTAAACCCGTACTTAAACATTTTGCTGGAATAACTGCATCAGCAGAAGCCCATGTGCTTTTTATATTATAGCAGCAAAAAGTCAGCATAATGCAAAAGACAGCTTATTCTGCTGGAGGGAGCTTGTTTACCCAAAATTAACGAAAACTGAAGTGTCAACAGAAGATAAGTGCGTGTAATATGCCCATTGAGGCTGCACAGCCCAATGACTTCCAGGATGGGTCAGGAAAGATCTGCAGGGTTGAGTGGCTCCTTCCCCATGGAAGTGTTCAAAGCCAGGTTGGACGGGGCTTGGAACAACCTGGGATAGTGGAAGGTGTCCCTGCCCAGGGCAGGGGGTGGAATGGGATGATCTCAAAGGTCCCTTCCCACCCAAACCATTCTGTGATTCTGTGATTGGTGGCTGAAAGAGCAGGGAGCCAGCCCAGGAGTCACAGGAAGAGCCAGGCAGGATCCCACGGGTGCTGCCTCTGGGGACTTCCTGCAGTAGCCCTGGTCCTCTTGTTCCTGGGCTTGTGGTATGGACCTGGTGCTCTCCGGGGGGCCTGGGTGTCCTTTGCACAGAGGACAGGCTGGTGCACGTTGGCCTTTCGTGGATACAGATTTAGGACATGGTCATAGAATCACAGAATCAGTGAGGTTGGAAAATGCCTTTAAGGTCATCCAGTCCAGCCATTAACCTCACACTGCCAAGCCCATCACTAATCCATGCCCCCAGCTGCCACATCCACACATCTTTTAAACCTCTTCAGGGATAGTGACTTCACCAGTCCCCTGGACAGCCTGTTCCAATGCTTGACCACCCTTTCCATGAACAAATTTTTCCGAATATCCAATCTAAATCTCCCCTGGCATAGCTTGAGGCCCTTCCCTCTCATCCTGTCCCAGTTCTCTGGGAGCAGAGCCCAATCCCTGCCTGCCCCTGTCCTGTCAGGGGTCTGTGCAGAGCCAGAAGGTCCCCCCTGAGCCTCCTTTTCTCCAGGTTGAGCCCCACCAGTTCTCTCAGCTATTCCTGGTGCTCCAGCTCTGTTGCTCAGCTCTGAACACACAAAGAAGGCCCAGGCTCAGGAACCAGGGAGCTGTTTTCTCATTATGGGCACTGCTAATGTCCCTTTTAGGCACCAGAACATCCCAGGCTCAGCCTCATTCTATACACTGGAAGGAGGCAGGGATCAGTTCAGAACATACACCTGTAATGCCTATTCCTGGTCCTTAGAGGACATTTTTGGATGTTCTCATGCAAACCACATCAACAATCCCCAAGAAAGAGCAGGCAAGTGCCCAGGGGCTGTGTCCCAACCATGGTTTCTACGTGCTGGCTGTGCTGCCAAGTGCATTGCTTTGGGACAACCCCAACTACTGAGTATTTCCTAGCACCTCTCTCTAAGGTGTTTATCTAGAGAAGTCATATGAGGGCAGAAAAAGAGATGCTGGGAAAATAGGATGAACTGAAGAGCAAGAGGTTTTTAGGGCTATTTCATGCACTTCCATGTATTTTGGGGAAAACTAGCTATGAAGTATGAAGCCATTAGGAAATAGATGTGTTAATTGCATTAAAAACCTGTGACAAACCAAAGGCCTGGAGCACACCTGGTCAATGGTGTACTCTGGTGTATGTTGTACTCTCCTATGGAAGAGCAGAGGAATAACAGCCACACTGGCTGTGTTCCCAGGCCCTGAGTCCAACTGGCAGCACCTGGCCACCAGGATAAACTCTTTAACCCTCCAAAACAGGGACCTTATAACCCAGCCACCCATCAGGAGAACCCAGACTCGTGCCTCAACATGATCTGGGAGAGCATTCATTAGTCTTGGCCAAAACTAGACTGGGAACCACACTGAAAATTTAACCACGTGGGCAGCGCTTGCCCCTGCGCCCTGATCCCACTGGTGTACATGTCACAGTGGGATCAGACCAAGCTCCAAGCAGTCCAACAGACGACCTCCTGCAATGCCCCCACACCCACGGGGCTGTTTGCAATAAGCAAGTCTCCACCCAGGAGGAATTTGTGACTGTGGGATCTGTCTCATGTCCTGCAGCATTGCGCAAGAACAGGAAAGCCGTGCAGTCACCGTGGCTAAAAGTAAATTCATGATTAGCTAATATGTTTTGCTCTAATAGTAACGCAGTGATGTCTGGTGCTAGCTCAATAGCCAAAAATGACTGGTGATAGTTACACCCTGTGCTTTGCACAGAACAATAAATAAATGATCCAACAAAAATGCCTTGCTCGGCTTGTCCCGTTTCCTCGCTAAGGTGCAGGCAGGAGTGCCAATCCCAAGCTCTTAGAGCCAGGAGTTGTCATGTTTTAGGCTGAGACTTCCAGCATCCTCCATTCATCACTGTCATTGGTGGTTTTCAAAAATCTGAGCTATGAAGCAACTATCCCAAGTGAATGCGACACAAATAGTTGTGCTGGTGAAGGCTCAGCTTGTGCCCTGCATGGTCACTGCCTACAGCCAAAGAGCTCCAGATGTGCAGGGGAGCCTTCTCCCAGGTGCATCAAGGGCCACAGCACATACTGGGGACAGCTTGCGTCTCCCAGCACTGCTATTGAGTGCCCTGGTGAGGGTAGAGAGGTGGCCTTGAATTCCTTCGAGGAACACCTTGTCTGTCAACCAAGAACAGCGTGATGGGATCCCACCTCTCTATAGAAAGTAGTCTATAACAGGCTGGGGCTGCCCCATCCCTGGAAGTGTTCAAGGCCAGATGGGTCAGGGCTTGGAGAAACCTGGGATAGTGGAAGGTGTCCCTGCCCATGGCAGGGGATTGGAACTGGGTGATCTTTAAAGTTCCTTCAAATCCAAACCATTCTATAAAAGAAAAGAGCAGCAAGGACCTGCTAAACTTTTCCCCCTTTAGTTTCCAGCTACAGAGCACTTCCCAAAGGAGCCGTGCAGGATCGGGCCCAGCATGAATGATGTGGCTTTTGGCTAGCCCTTTTCACCTGTGGCTCTCAAAGCATTTGGCAAGGGGTTCCCCTCACTTTCCTGTAATTGCAGTAATCTCAGCAATGCACATAATGATTCAGAGGTTTTATCATTACATACCTTTGTGCAAAGGACGTGGCACAAACCCGCCTATCTGCAACTCAAAATAATTTCCCCTCGTTAAGGTTGCAGTCATGAGTTAATTGCAGGAAAGAAAATGCAGAAGACTTCAGACGCAATCCCAAGAAATTGTTGCTGTCATTCATCCAGCTGGTCAAAATGTGATGATCAGTATCAGTTACTCAGCAACTGACCTGGCACTGGGCTACTTTGATTTAAGGTCAAATAGACTCACTTGAACTTGCAAGCAGAAATAAGTTGTTCTAAGGACAGATAGTCTCCTCTTGGAAACCTAGTACTTCTTGTGAATCCTGGAATTCCTTTGAATTGGAAGGGTGGAGTTTTTTCCACAGGAGAGCTGACTGCTTGAGAATCAGACTTCTGAAGAAAAATTTAATTTGGTGATAATTTGAGATTTAGCTAATGCATAGGACATTCTTTTGGCAACAGTGTGATGCAAGCTTGACGTTTTCAGGTTATAAACCTCAAGGAAATAAAAAGAGAGAGAAGGATGGCTTCGGAAAAGTTCCATTGGGCTGTAAGTCAGAGGCTGTTCCACAACATTTTATCTCTGAAATGTCATGCTGTACTGGCCTCAAAGCAAGAAGAACAGACGGTTCATCTAATACAATTATTTTAGGATCCTTTCATCATAAACAGTGTGCATGCCAAAATGAAACATATCATGGGAAAGCATTTCTCATTGAAGCCTGAATCTCCTCCCTAATGTTTATTCTATGTCATGGAGAACACTAGGGGCCAAATACACTCTGGGTTAAAAACACTGGCATCAGCTCTTGCAACACAAATCTGGCAGGGATTCAGGATGTGGCAGCTGAAGGAGGCTGCAGCCTCTCTTGTACCAGCAAACCAGTTGGTGCCCAGTGCTGGCGAGTGAGGAAGGGGAAGGATGAAGGGAAATCTAGAGCATGCCATGGAGGTTTGCTCCCTTCTGGAGCTGCTGGCTGGCACCCTGGATCCCTGCCGTGGTGTCCCAAGAGCCTGCGAGGTGCAGAGTAAGTCGGTAGCAGCAATATTCTCCTCGTGTCTTGATATAAATCCCTGCATGGTGGTGAATGTTCCTCCTTGCAACAGCTCTTTGAATGCCATCCTGGGTGGCAAATCAGTCTCTTCTTCATCTTCAAGAACATCCTGAAGTCTTTTTCCTGGGGGGAAAAAGCTTTCATTGCTGTTAGTTGAATTGGGGTTGCTGTAAAATTTTCTCAGCATGTTCCCATTTAGTGGATTACTTGGGCTGTTTCACTGTTACCACATTTTGGACCACTGTATTTCTTCTTGCCAACACAATCCATACATTTAACAACAATGATGCTGCACTTTGTTGTATTTAAATTCACCTTATTTCCTTGGCTTTCTCCTACCATGGGTCTGGAACTTCCACGTCATCTTCAAGTTTATCAGTGATGATTATTATCATTTCCTCTGGGTCAATCCCAAAGACACTGAACAACCCAGGGTCCAAAATAAATAAATGGAAGACTTCAATATCTCTAGTCTAATTGAATTTCAAATTGCATTATAAGATCTCATGCTGAAATAGTTTTTAATCCATTTAGTATCCCAGATTAGGTTTTGTACCGTTTTCCTTTAATTGGGACTGTGTTCAGGAACTGTTCAATAACTTGCAGAAATCTCAGTAATTTATAACAGGCTTATCTTTATTAACCAAACTTACATTCTCATTAAAAAAACATTCATTTGTTTGACATGACAGACTTTCCATAAAACTGCTCAGGCATATCAATCAGGTTAGCATCCTTTAATTCATTACTAATCACAGCCTATATCAGATTTTCTTTGATACTGTTTGGGATCAGGTTTAAACCAATGAATTTGTAATTACCTGGGATTTTCCTATTATACAGTCTTTGGATTCTGCACAGAGTATCCTTACAAATTTATGCAAAACAGAACCAACACGCGTGGGCAGCTTTGTAATTTTGTTGGCACTCAGCTGGAACGAGCAGGACAGCAATAGGACTGCCCCAGACCCACCCATACAGGATTTCAGAATCACAGAGATTTGGAGAGCAAAAGACCTTCAGAGATCCCCAGGCTCCTCTCTCACACCTTTCCATCAGATTTCCCAGAGCCTTTCCCAGTGGAGTTTTGCAAGGATAGAGATCCCAAAAGCTCTCTGGACCGGTGTTCCAATAGTTAACTACTTTAGTTGTACTTTTTTCCCTCCTAATATCTAGTTTTAACATCATTTGCTGCAACTTGGGTTGATTTTCTCTCGTGCACCTTCAAGAAAAATCTGGTGTTGTCTTTTCACTAATCTCCTATAGGTGATAACAGCAATAAGCCTTGTTACCTCAATAATCTCTACTCTTCTGGGTCCCACCAAGTGTTCTCTGTGGGCTCCAGTGTGGAGAAATGTCCAGCTTCACCGGTAGCCCCACTGATGGGGAACAGACTGCTCAGATACTGAGAGCTGCTTGTTTCATGCTCTCTGCCAAAATATAATAGGCAGATATATTCACCCAGCTTAAATGCTACCTCAATCCTTGCACCTGCTCAGTGGAGGGTGCCCATGAGCCTGGAGAGCCTAAGGAAAGCCTTGAGCAAGAGTCATCTTTGTGCAGCTAATGAGAAAGAAGAGGCAAGTGGATGTACGTGGAACTGCAGGTCTCTGTGACCTTGCAGGTTTGTGTTCTTCCTTGTTTAGAGATGTAATCATTTTATGAGGAACAGTGACCCAGAGAGCTGGGGACTTAATTTAATACGTCTCATATAGGCCTGGGTTTGTTGTCTGATTTATTAAAAGATAGCAGCACAATTTTTGGTGCTAAAAAAAAAAAAGCCACCTGTGTGCTGGACACTATAAATCTGAAAGGGTAAAGGGATGTTTCCATGCATGGTACACTCAGACCCCTTAATTGCCTTTTCTAAAAGCCTACTTGTTCTCACACTGAGCTGGAGAGGGACGCCTCAGCAGGCAGGTGATCTCTGTAGTGCTTACAGAAGCATCATCTTAATCCACCGCCCTAAAAAGGATTTTAATGAACCTTCCTAGCTCTAAATCCAGGCCCTGGGAAGAAGATGGAAAGAGATGAGGGGGTGGGAAATATTCTCTTCCTTTCTTCTAGATGGAGAAAAAAGATGGGGCAAAGACTGGCATATTGCAGAGGTGAGCATGGGTTTAAGAGACAAACTCATAATTAATTAATTAAACTCGTTATTAATTAGATCTGCAATAATAGAGTAAAATGAATAATGGTTTCCTATCTGGCAAATGAGCCAAGGGTGTTCTGCAAAGAGGGGTGGTACAAAAACTGCCTTGCAAGCCCAGTAGGAGGGTGTGAAACTCTGTTTGGAGGGAGCAGAAGTACAAATGATGGAGCAAAGTTCCTGTGGGACAGAGACATTGAAGCTCTCTGGGATTGGATTTATTAATGGGGAGGAGGATGCTGAGAATAAGAAGGTGGAGATTAATTAAATTGAAAAAGATAACAAAATGATGGAGTATCTTTCTCCAAGGAAAGGAAGGAGTGAGGGAAGCAGAAAAAGACATCAAGATGTACTAAGACGGGAAACAAGACTAGGAAAATCATGTCTGTAAAGAAATAGTGTGACTATGAAGGACTAAAATGAGAAAGACCAGGGGCAAAATGAGTTTCAATTAGGAAGGGATATAGAGGGCGATAAAAGGATGCTCTGCAAAGGTATTGAAATAAGAGGAAGGCAATGGAAATTACACATAACTGAATTAATGGAAAATGAGAGAACAGAAATAACAACAGGGAAAAGACTGGACCATTCATTAGTTTTTATGCTTTAGCCATGGAGGGAAATAAAATATTAAAAAAAAAATTATGAACTGGTATTTATCAGGACCACTTTTACTGCAGAGGGCAAGACAATCCAAACTAGCAAATAAACACAGTTTAAATCATTCAGAGAAGTTAGACAAATTCAAGTCAGCAGGACTGGATGAAGTTCCCCCTAGAGCACTTCAGGCACTGGCCAGAGCAATCTGACTCATTACTAATTATCTGGGAGAGCTCATGGAGAAGGGAGGAAATCCCTGAGGAGGGGAGAAGGGCAAACACAGTGCCTGTCTTTAAAGAAGGGGAAGAACAACTTAGGGACTTACACAACAGCCAGTTCAGCATGTAATGCAAAAACTGTAATACAATAAACTGTGCAATGATCTCTTTATGAACATTTGATTGACAATAGAAAAACATACAGCCAGTCAGACTGGATTTGTCACAGAGGAGTGATGTTAAAACCATCCAGTTTCCATCTTTGAACCCAACAACTGTGTTGTAGAATAAAGAAGAGGGAGCATATGTCATGTATTTTGAAATAAGCAGGGTTTTTAACACCATTTCACATGACATTTCCATAAGCTGACCAGGAACTATGATCTCTCTGAAATCATCTTAAGACATACTTGTCAGGAAAAAAAATGTATTCAGATAAGTATTACTAATTCCTTTCCTTTGGATTTAGAGGCTTTTCCAAAAGGGCTCCCTCAGGGTTTGCTCCTGGACCTGATTCTAATATTTTCATTAGTTATTTGGATGGCAAAATAAAAACTGTATTAGTACTCCAGAGGATGTGTTCCAAAATGTGGCCTGGGAAATCAGCGTAACAGTATAAAATCAACCAGATTTGGTTCAGTAAGGTCATAAGCAACAAAATATATCAATGCAAAGTGGCAAAACACTGGTCAAGCAGGCGTTCAGTGGAAAAAGAGCTGTGAAAGAGGCACTGGAGAGGACACAGCTGTTGCAAAATAAGGGAAATCTTATTCTGGGGCATATGAACAAAAGTGAAACATCAGAAGCAATGATTCCACTCTAATGAGGGCTCAGTTGAAATACCGGGTGTGGGTTTGGATGCTGTGCTAGGAGAAGGCAGAAGAATAGTGTAGACAAATTGTAGAGGGGATGGAGGAAAGCAATGAGAATTATGAGTGGTTAAAAAAATTTGGAGGATTTTCTTTGTTTCTTCCAGAAGGAAAGAAATGTGTGAGAAGATGAAAACTGTCTTCTAAGGCAGAGGAGACTCATAAAAAGGATACTGACAAGTGTTCAGGGTCCCACAGAAATAAATTGGCAAAGATCGTTGTTACTGGATATCTGGGAAAGAAGAAAACCGCACAAATTAAACGCAAAGGCTTTCTAATTCAAAGAAAATGTCTTTGAATTGAAATTTCTAAATTAATTTGTAAGTATTCCTCTCTGGAAGTTGATTAGCTTCTCTCAGGGATGTTTGCATCCTGCTCAGGGCACTAAGGAGGATTCGCAGTCTTTCTCCATTTCCCCTATTCCATGACTGTCTCCTCAAGGTGTGCCAATGCTTCCATCCTCCCCACGGCTGGCCAGAATGTGAAATATCGATGCAAATCCTGTGTCTGCATTTTAGCAGAGCTTCAAACACTCTGTTGGTGTTAATTAATTATCCAACAACAGCAGGAAGTCAGTGATACCATACAAAGCACAGAGCTTCCCTGACCAATGACAAAAGCAATCTTTCCTCCCGTGCATTGCAGAGCTCCATCAATTCTCTTCCCTAATGCACCACAAGCAGAATGAAGAGCCTTCTCTTCTGCAGACCTCCCACAAACAGCGTGTGGCTGCTGGGGATGAATGTGGTGCTGAGGTCCTCGCTCCTGAGGGCTCCAAAAATTAGGGAACATGCTGGAGGGCAAAGCAGCCATGCAAAAACAGGTATTGCATGCCAGGGAAACAGTGTGTTCCTCACTTTTTCCTAACAAGGAACATCTAATTTGTGAATAAAGGAATAATACACGGATAAAGTTTGCCAGAAGTGTTGTTCAAGAGGAGCAGGTGGTGAAGAAAAAGGAGGAGGACGTTTGCAGGCTATATTCCTATCTGGAAGGAATATGCTTTCTCTGAACTCTAGGAAGATTATGAAACAATCTGCTGGATTTCTCTGGGTAGTGATAAAGGAAAAGAGAAATCAAACAAAACCAGGAGCAGTCTCATGGTAGAGTCCATTGTACTTCAACTACCAAAAAAAAGGAGATAGAGGAGCATGTTTTTTGAAAAAGAAAACAATTATGTAATGAACAAGTGCTGGTGGACCTGAAGGAAAATGATACATCAAGGATATTGTGAATTTTAAAGTGAGAAAAATGAGAGAAAAAAAAGAGGAAAAGAGACTAAAAAGACAAGAGAAGGAATTCAGATTTTGACTGCTGTTCAGCACAGCCCTCAGGGTCTTTGGGAATTTTTTGGTACTCTGAGCATGTTGCCTTCTTCCTTCATAAACTAACACCAAGTTCTGAATAATCAGACAGCAGAGATGGGTTTCTGTGGGCATCTTTTTTCTTGCAAAGCACTTTGCTTATTCAATACAAGTACCATAACTGGAGACTGAACTTCTCAGTGTAGATGTGCAGCATGGATTTGAGGAGGGAATGATATCCCTCCATATTTTTAGAGAGGGCAACTGAGCACTGGTCAGTTCAGCTGGTCAGGCAGCATGGAGAGACCCTATGAGTGCCTATGAATTTGTTGCTATATTTTACCTTGCATATTTAACAAAGGCATAGTACCAAAGGTTTTCAACTTAAAAATCACTTTATGGATCTTGTATGATGCTCACGGCATCCCTGTCCGGCAAGTAAATAATTCCTGTTCCCAAGAGGGTGATATAGAGACCAAGAATTCTATAATGTATATTTGGAAAATTTTTATACACCTTGAAGGTGAGACCCCTTCATTCACTGGAGAGATGAGGTGTGAAATCAATGTTCATACGGTCTCTGCACCTCTCTGCTTGGTCGCTGGGGTGGCTGCAGCTACTGCACCTCTCATGCTGCTGAAGAGGTGGATGAGGAAATGATCAGAGAGGGTAGGATGTGGTTAAAGCCTCAGTTTGCTAACTGGGGCTAGTGTGAGGGAAGCATATAATGTCTCACATCCATTAAGGCCTCCAGCAATCACCTCCCACGAAGGCGAAGGAGCGGCAGAGAAGGAATTGCGACTTCCTGAGTCCCAGAAGCTCCTGGAGCTGTTCCTGTTAATATTCAATTATGTGCTGCCCTGGACTTAGAGCAGCTTAGAGCCGAACTACATCTCACTCTAGCCCCGAGGCTCAGCTGCAGCAAACACAGCTGCAGGAGGCTGAGCTATGGAGAGAAACAGCCCCAAAACAGGGTTATCACACCTCCAGCTGCCTGTGCGGAACCAGCGCGTAGGAGGAACCACTCCGTCCACCCCTGCCATCTCCACCTCCCCTCTCCAGGCTGTGAGACTTTGGGGAGCTGGTCATTCTGTGAACTATGGCCAGGGTCATCAGACTCTTTCCACCAGTTTTTTAACCTGGATGTGCCAATTTACCACAGAACGCTCTGCATGAGCTTCCTCTGCATCTCACACCACGCAGCTTCTGCCGTGGCTTTTCCTTCATCTCATCTTCCCACCCTGAAGTGTGTCCCTTCCTCGTTGACCCACCCACCCTCTGATAAGCCCCTTCCACTTCCAGATCATGGTATTAACTTGACATTTGCAAAAGGTCACTGTGTTTGCTCTGCCTGAGTGTTATATTGCTCACTCTTTTGTTGTTCTGCTTTGTAAGCCCTTCAAGGCAGAAGTTACCTCCTTGAGTGTGACTACACAGTGGCCAGGAGAACCAGGGAGGCCCCCGGTCTCAGTTGGTGTCTAACAGCTAAACCAGAAATAATAACTTGCTCATCGATGGAGAGGCTGGCTCCCATTTTATAGATTATTCATCAGAGGTTAATGAATCTCAAATTTATATGCAAAAACCTTCCTTCCAGAACAGGTCCATAAGCAGGATCACAACTAATGTCTTAATTTCAAAGACTACCCGCATAAGATCCCTGCTGTATTTCCAGGAGCCCATTCGGACCATGTGGTATTGCTGGAGCATATGCCATGTGCTGCAGGAACAAATGTGGGACATAAGGGAGGTGACACACAATACATTTTTTGTGCATCCAGTTTATGCAGATGAAGTCCTGGCTTTTTTTAGCCTGGAGTTTGTCACGCTGGAGCTGTTTGTTGCATCAAACTAATTGCAATGGAGATGAGAGCGTATGGTACGCGCAACGTCAGGGTGTCCCCTCTCCGGTGGCTGCTCCCAGCGAGGTGCAGCTGGTAGAAAAAGGACGCATAAATTAATTCTTTGCTCTCAGGTGAGAATGGATCTGATCCTGTCCACAGTCCTGACCTGACCAGCAGTTCCTGGAGGGAGATGCCCAGCTGGAGCTGTCCCATCTCCACTGGGCAGCTGGGAGGGCTCCAGCCAAGGTAGAGACCCAGCACTATCCATGAGGAGACACCCCAGGCTTGGCTTTTCTCAAACATAAACCAATTCTGAGCATCAGCTACAGCGAGGCTATGCCACAAAGGAGGATGGGAGAGTGAGGCTGTCTGATACAGCAGCCTGAAGCCCGTGGTTGAGGCTACTCTTCAGCTGATGTTGGCATTGCAGAGGAAATGTGTCCATGCCTAGAAGAGGTGTGGGTGGGGGATTTTGGCCTTTAGCTTAAGTGCCAAGAGCAACACGGCACCAGACTGACAGCTGTGCTGGCTCTAGGAACAGCCCGACCTGGCTCCTCTGCCGTGGTTTGTTTTGAAACTGACACAAAAGCTAAATCGTTCCCCAAAACAATGTACAGCCACTCCCAGGTATTAACTTTTCCGTTGCTTATAGTGATACTCCTTAAATTTCCTCTACTATTTTGCTTTGAAAACAGGTCATTCCCTGAGTTAGCCCAGTTCCTTTGCTTCTCCACGATATCCCTTGCCAGCCAGAGAAAACTGTACTAGGCAGGATAGGGCAGCGCTGTGGCTCAGAGTCACTACACAGAAATTAATTGCCTGCTACAGGTGGGCTGTAGGCTGGAAGGTGGATGCCAACCCAGAGGCGTTAGGGCTGAGTTCTGCTTCAGTTCCTGATCTGAGTCTCTCCCTCCTGCCCGTGTGCACCTCGCAGGAATATAACTGAGTTTGAAATATCTGCTTCCTCCCAAATTCATTTGAAATTCATTAATGGGTTCAAAAGCTTTTGGGAGAGGGGGATGGACACATACATGCACAGAAAAGCAGCGCAGCAGAACCTTTATTTCCTTAGGAAGGCAGCCTAAAGAAATATTAGCATTTATTCTCATCTGTTGCTGAGCTTACGACCCACACAAATAACAGGGAATAGCGAGCGAGCAGCCGGCTGCAGAATGGGAAGAGGGAAAATGACTCAGCAAGCTTGGCACCAATCTGGAGAAAATGCAGGTACATTATAACCTTGCTGGAGCATCAATCTCATCCGTGATGTGACGTACAAACAGCCGCCAGTGTAGATATTTGGATTTGACGGAAACATTCCTTCTGATAAATGATTTAGCTCTGCTCTTGCAAGTAGTTATATCCAGGAGTAGAGCAGGTGAGAAGCTGCCTTCATATATGCCAGCAAAGGAGAGAAAAAGTTCAATGAAAACCTCTCACTGCTTTATAAATACCCTTCTTTTCTTCTGTTATCAGTTGACAAATAGCTGCTGAATTATAGTTTCATGCTTTGTTCATGTCATTTTCCCCAAGAACAGTATTTCCTGCTACATCACCTTAGAAACTTGATCAACAAACATTCTGCTCTACACGTAAACAAAGCTTTATTTTACCCTATTTTTGACAGCAGCCAGCATTTTAGAAACCAGAACATTTCGGGTTCTCTGGGCTATTTGCCTCAATTTCACAATTTGATTTTGGTTTTGAGGGCCTGTCAGCATTGTTTATACCCAGATCTGTTGGAGTAGTGATGTTTTTGTGTGAGTGGCAAGGAAAATATATTGCTGCAAATTGCTCTCTGGAATCAGACTTTCTCCTCTCACGAGTTTAAATGAAACTGCACTTTGTAACACATGGGAACTAAAGAGTGAAATGAATTCGAAAGAGAAGTGAAACAAGAAAATTCAGTGTCAACAACAAAAATGAATCAAAAAGAAACAAAGACAACTTTGACAACTAAGCAGGACCATCTCCAAAACTCAAGCTCCAACAAAATCCAGGAGTGTTATCACCAACAGAGCACCTGAAGAACTCTGCAGGGCCCTTTAGCCATTTCCTTGTGTAATAACATCAGATCTTGTCCTGACCCCATGACAAGGTCTTTTTTTTTTTAACTGTGGAAAAACAAGATCAGAGCCCTATAAAGTTTTCTTACTTGGTTTCACAAGACGAGCATTTCCCAGGTGGCAGCTGTGGAAAAACAAATTAATCCAACAGCAAACAGGGGATTTTATTTGGCAGTTTTTAAAAACCTGCACAGGAGCCCCAGCTACTGAGCCTCCTGTGATCTGCCACCACATGAAGACAGAGTCCATCAGTTAGGGATTAATTTTAAGGCAGATATTAAAGCCTATCACATGATGAAGGATTTTCCTCTATGTGGACTTCAATGGGATGCTTCAAATCCTGTGTGTGTGTGTGGATATGCACATGTACGTGCACACCGGTGTTTAATCATGGGCAGAAACAGCCTCAGGCTTCTTCAGGCCTTTCCAAGGAACATAAATTTGGGGGGAGGGACAGAGAGAGAGAGAAGAGTCATCTTTAAACCTCACATTTTTGAAAGTTTTTGAAGGAGACAGGCTGAGGTGGAGGGAGCCAAGATCGTAAAGATTTTATAACTAACAACATTTTTTAAGAGGAGATAGAATCTCTGCTCTTTTTTAGTGCAAGATCTTGCAATAATTTAAAGCAAATTTGGGAAAAAGCTCCCTTTTGACAGAAATGCTTCATTTTCCTTTTCTGCTGGGCTGTAACCTAAAGCGTCTTGGCTCGAGAAAATGAAATAAAGCTGAGCGATGATGTGCTGTCACTGCTGCTGCCGCCACTCTGCCTCCTGCAAATCTCCCCAAATCGTGCACAGCTCTCCAGGTCAGAGCCTGGGAAGGCAGTGCTGCCTTTTCCTTCCAGGCTCAATCCTGCACCAGACAAACTTACCCGGGGCTTTGTAAAACACGGCCAGGGTTCACAGCGAGCGGCTCTGCCCGAGGTGCTGCTTCCAAGGGTTGGTGTGGAGAGGAAACTCTTCCCATGACACAGCAGAACAGCAGCAGCAGCAGCAGCAGCAGAGTAAAACAGATTGGTTCTGGCAGTACTCCTAAAAGACTACTTTAAATCCCAGCTCCACTCTCTTCCTCCTTTAAGGATGATCTGAAGAAGGGAATACGGAATAAAAAAAATCTTAGTGAGGCAGGGAAATGAGGCCCGAAGCTACAGGAAACAAGGCACGTTGTAGTTAGGCTCCACAGCAGTGGGACAGCCTGGATAAATGGCAGAAAGGAGCCCGGAGAGGAAATTCCCCCAAAATTAGATGGGAGGGAGAGATAAACATAAACAGGGTGAAGGGTGGATGGACGGACGAATACGAAAAGGAAGGAAAGGAGGATGAACTGCTCCTCACTCTGTTAGCTCTTTTCAGCTAAAATCATTAGTAATTTTTACAAAACAAAAAAAGAATTTAAGAAATAAAAAATAATAGTAGAGACATCTGGAACACTGATCTGTTAGGTATACAGCTCATTGCATGGACACCTGGAAATGAGTGGGGCAGAGAAGAGGTACTTCAAGTGCAAAGCACAAACGGGAGAGCGGAGGGAGATGATCCACTGTCACTGCAGGATTGGGCCTGTGCCGGGGGGGCCGGGTGGCTCTGGTCCCCTCCTGTGGCCGACAGGCATCAGCACCAACCCGGGAGTCAGAAAAAAAGTCGTTTATACGACTCCCTTCAGGAAAACTTGGTGGGACACCGAAGAAATTAAACCCCCAACTTAAAATTTACTGCATCTGTGGGTCATGGTTTTTTAATCTGCTGAAGGGCTGCGGGAAGCTGTAAAGGAGGAGTGAATGTGGGATCGCTTTTCCTCCTTCAGTTTTTAACAACAGATTCATCGCCCCCCTCTCAATCTACTTCCTAAAGCCTTGCACTTGACCACCAACACCGACGAGATGCCACCGGTTTGGGAGCAGAATTCGGGGGCCTTCGCAGGAACCTTCCAGAGGGAAAACCCCGAGAGTCCCCTGCGCGTTGTCAGCCCGGTGGTGGGACCGTGGAGCGGGTGGGCTTCAGCTTCCTGATGTCAAATCCTGGGGGCTGGTGGAGAGGAGGGAATAAAACCCACTTCAGCACCGCAGGCGGAACAGCAGCCGGAGGAGCGCGGCGCTGCCGCCGGCCGGCCCCCCACCCCCGGCGGCTGCGGCCGGGCAGCGGGATGCGCAGGGAACCGGGGGTTGCCCGAACCACGGGGAATTGTCGGCATCTTCCATCTTCCCTTCTATGAAGGCTGGCTGCTTGCTGGTAGTGTTGCAGTGGCCAGCGCACATCCCTAGGAGCGGCTCCTTCCAGCAGTTCGGCACAGAGCCGGCTGTCGGGAGCCGACGGTGCGACAGGTCGGGACGGTGAAATCGCTTCGCTACCGACTGGTAGAGTTAAACCGGGCGGTCGCGACCACCGCATCGACCCCGCACGGGCAGACCCGCTCACATCTGCTCCTCCTCAC
>VYXC01003764.1:75769-104711 GCA_013397175.1 Platysteira castanea | reverse complement strand
CCCCCTTCGCCCACCCGCCTGTTTGTTACGGTAGGGGCCACGTGCCGGCGCCTCGGGCCGGTCACGTGGCCCCCGGGCCCGGGGGACGGTCTGACAGGGAGCATGAGGGTCTGGAGCCCTCCTGTGCATGGGGTCTGACAGGAACCGTGAGGGTCTGGACCCCTTCTGTCCCTGGGGTCTGACGGGGAGCATGAGGGTCTGGAGCCCTCCTGTCCCTGGGGTCTGACGGGAACCATGGGGGTCTAGAGCCCTTCTGTCCGTGGGGTCTGACAGGGAGCATGAGGGTCTGGAGCCCTCCTGTTCACGGGAGTCTGATGGGGACCACAGGGATCTGGAGCTGTCCTGTCTATGGGATCTGATAGGGTGACACTGGGGGGCCTGGAACCCTCCTGTCCAGGGGGGTTCTGACGGAAAACAGGGGAGCCTGGCGCTGTCCTGTCTGTGGGGGTCTAACAGGGAACGGGGGAGTCTGGAGTTGTCCTGTGTGTGGGGTCTGATGGGGAACAGAACTGGCTGCCAGCTTGGGAGGAGCCTGAAGCCCCCCTGCCCAAGGCAGTCTGACTGGTTCTGGGTCTGGCTACCAGCCCAGGTAGCCTGAAGCCCCCTGTCCACGGAATGTGTCCAGGACCCTCTTGCCATTGCCCCCAGGCCCTTGCTCCCCATGACTGTCCACTCGGCCCTGGCCCCATTAAATCTCCTCTGAACGGCCTGTCCCTGGCTGTTGTTCCTGTCATGGCCGAACCGTGACAGCCTGTCCGTGGCTGGCTCTGGCCTCTGGAGAGGGAGGTGTTTGTCTCCCGAGGAGAGCTGTTTATGCCCAGTGATTTTTTTTTTTCTATTTTTTTTATTTCTTTCCCCTCCCTCCGTGCTCTCCTGCGTAAGCCACAGCAGCAGCTCGGTGCCTGCCCAGCCCAGCAGTGTTACGGCATGGCTCTTATGTAGGTGAAGCCGGGGAACGCTGCAAGGATCGTGTGGAGCTATCAGTCTCCTGAGCCTGGGGCTTTGAGCCTATTTATAGGTGGGTTGGGCAGCGTTCAGTGTGAAGGACTCGAGCCACGTCCGAATCCATGGCAAAGTGAGGCGTCTTAAACGATGGTGTTTTGTTTTCAGTGGTTGTTCCTGGGAATAGGGTTTTATGAAATGCTCTGGAGCTTGGGTTGTTAATAGGTTATGCAGAGAAAGGCGAGTCAGTTTGGAGTTAAGGAACGTGATGCCATTTTAATGCAACTTCTCGGGTGGCAGAGCAAGCAGTAAGGGGATACTCGGTTCTAGATCAGCAGCTTTCAGCTTTGCAGGCAGTGGACAACTCAGGCAGGATCAGTGGGAAGCCACAGAGGAAAGGACATCGTGTTTTCTCTAGGCTTATGCTCATTATACTGTTTTCTGCACTGCCAAAGATTTTGTGGCTGACAAGCTGAAAAAAATATGGAAGTCTGTTATTCTAGATCACTGAGATGTTTTGGTTTAGAATAAGTGGAGGAGAGGTGGGAAAAAACCCCTGAACTGTGTGTTTTGTTGTGTATGTTTCTATTGTACAGCTTAACAATTTAAAATTCAGTGTATTTTTAAGAGTTACATAACCTTTAGTAACGTGGTGTATCTCAAGTAGCCTTCAAGAGTTAAATAACAGCAGATCAACGAGACTGGGTCGAGAAGAGGAAGAGAGGGTTTTATAATGGTGAGGACTGTACACAGATATTTAAAACTACTTCGGTGTTGCACTAGAAACGAGTCTTTGCTTAGGAGGAGGAGGATTTTAATATTCTATAAATACAGAACATGAGAAGGAGGATGGAGAGATGAGGTTTGCAGTTTTATCTTGGTCTAGTCCAGTAAATGGATCGGGAATAGTTTATGATATTTCACATTCTTCAGCTTTTCTTCCATCTTGACTTTTTTCAATACAGTTTTTGGCAATCTGAAATGATGAGAATTTCCAGATATTGACCACTGTGGATGAGGAAGGAAATCTGGCATTAAAATAACAAGAAATTGCAGAAAGGAGTGAGGGGCACTGTAGAAGTGAGAGAACTGGGGTGGTGACACATGTCCTGGGAGAGAGCTGGTGCTTTGTGTTGGTTACGGGAGTAATTTGACACGGTGTTACCTACAGAAAGATGTTTATTCAGCCGGGGTGGTGCACTTGGTTCGTGTAGGCATATCTATGTTATTTCTGTATTTTGGGGAGGAAAAAAGAACCCTGCCTTAATAGAGGAAATTGCTGGGGAGCAGCTGATGTGCTGGAGATGTGAGGATACCCGGAGGTGCGCAGTGGCACAGCGCGCCAGCGCCTCGGAATTCGGAGCGTACGTGGAAGTGCTGGCGTGGAATTGATGCACCAGGAAATTGCTTTCTCTATTTTTGTTGGTGAGATGGAGTTAACGTAAAACGAGCCCTTTGGATCCCATATCCCGTTTCTCTTTAATATAACTAAGATCATTTATCTTCTCAGGCAGCGAGAAGGAAAAAAAAATACTTTGTTTTGTAACTTGGTTCACCTTCCCTTTGTTTGCTGTCAGCTCATGACAAGGCACAATGTGTGCTGCACACTGTGTTCCACTGAGCTGTTTTGGTGACGAATACAACGTATAGGAAAAAAGGGCTATGAAAAATAGGTATTGTGCTAGTTCTCTCCACTTTTTATATAAACAATCCCCATTTTTCACTGAAGTACTCAAAAAGTGCCATATTAGGGTCTTATGCCTTGCCAAAATTTGGTGGCAAAAGGGTTGCTGTTTTAGTCTTTGTAAGTATTCAAAAAGCAGCTGAAAAGGAAATATTTAAATTAGTGTTTGTATTGGTTTTGCAGTAGGAAGTAGTAAAACCTTTTTTCAGTTTTAATAAGAAGGGAAATTGTGAACTTACTTTAAAAACATGTTTGATTATGCTGTATTAGTCTGTTATATTGTTAAAATTAAGAGGATTTCTTTAATCCAGGCTAGATTTTAATTGCTGTGATCACGTGTTTACTATATTTCTTTTGTATTTATAAGTGAAAACACAGAGTCATGTTTTTTTGACCTCGTGTGTAGCATGACTGGCTGTAATTCATGCCATATTTGCATAGTGTTCTTCCATAAACACCTTGCTCCTGGAATTATTGGTAGCACCAGAATATGAGTTTGAAAATACTGTCACATAAAGGGTTAGAGCACTTGCAAACAGGAACCCTGAAATACAAAGTTTAAAAAAAAAACCCCTCTCCCAGCAGTTCTTTCAAGTCAGTTTGATGATAATTTTGGTTCCCGACTCGTGGTTTTCTAAATGGCTGGAGATGAAATTAATGGGGCTGCAACTCTTTGTCATGAATTTCAGCATAAACAATATTTTTCTTTTGGCTTTAGATTTCATGCAAATGCAGTGAAAAACCCCCCGTCCTTTCCCAGTCCCTCAGGATGCTGCACCTCAGCCAGCAGACGTAGCATTGTTGTCTAACAGCGAGGCTGGAAATGGGAGTTGTTTGTGCTGAGTTTTACCCTTACCAAGGTCAGAGATTTCATCCTTCCGTAGATTCCTGATCTGGGAATTTAACACTTGCCGGGGGTCCTGATTTAGGAATTTTCATGAACTTCTTTGAGCTCTGGAAGGAATTTAAATGTCCCCGTGTTGTGCTTCTTCCCAAGCGTAAGTTTGGAAATGCCTGAAATAGTGACGTCTTTGTGGCAGAAATATTCATGATGGTAGTAAAGCAGTCAAGCTGAAAATCTAAGTTTCTTACATAAAACTGATTTAATTGGTAGGACAAAAAAAAGCGATAATTGTAATAATATTCCTGTTTTAAAAAATTTTGCTCAATGTGGGCAGTGAAGTTTTGGTTTTGACAGTGGTTATGACTTGTGGGAAATAATTTGGATGAGAGGAGATGGTCCTACTCTGTTTCATAGTGGGCTGAATTTCAGTGTATGCTACCTGAGAATTGGTTTTTCATAATTATGAAGTATTAGTGAGCTGATGGTGAGGGGTTTTTTTTTTAATTCTTACTAGGCTAGAAATGTCTTACTAAAATATAAGCAAAAGAAATTGAGAAACAAATGGTTTAAAGGGCATTTATAACACAATTTGTAAGCCATGATTTTACAAACACTCCTCAGAATGTGTCTTGTGTAAGGAGCAGGTCCTGTTAGGGAACGTAAATTGTGCAATTGCGTAGAAAATCAGCAGAGTTGGTAAATTCTGAAGCAGTCATCCTGTTTTTTCTGTCCTATATTTCAAATCCTTGCTCTCTTGCAGCCGAGCCCATGGTGTGCTTACATGTGCAGAGTGCTGAACATTAGTCTCACCTAAACAAAAACCTTGGAAAGTCAGCCTGCCAGTAATAGTGACATGATATTATTATTTATTTTCTTTTTTTTTTTTTTTAATTTGTGTCCTCTTGCCAGTTATCAGAAGCAGCAATTAGCAGTCTGGGGGGGAAGATGAGCAGAATGGGGAGAGGGAAACCTGGTAAACATCATTCTCTGCTGTTACAAAATATAGCTATTTCTGCCCCAGTTTACCTGTGTGCTATGCCAAAATGTACCAGTTTCAGTGCTGAACCTGAAGTAATCCTTGTTTTTTTGTAGTGATTATTAACTTGGGTTGAACATCATCCACAGAACTTTTTCTGGTAAAGATGGAGCAAGTTTTTATCTCTCTGGAAAATATACCTTGAATCTGGGCTAATTCTTTTTCATATGTGTTGTCGTTGGGTATAATTTTTTTGGTAGCTTTCAGATTTTCAGAAAAGCAAGATGATTTTTGTGTTCATTTAATAGCATTGTGTGTGGAATGCCCCTAAAATTTACTGTTTTGAACAATACCCGCATTATGCTCAGGTTGCTGAATTTTAACACAACTGTAGCAGCTTCTCCAGGAGCTTCTGCAAAAATAGAGTTGTAAAATGACGGCAGGTACTGGCCTTGAATAAATTCCAGTGTGCTGAGGAAAAAAAGGGAAAATCAAACTGAGGCTGGGAAAGAAAACAAGCATTTGCCTGGATTTTATCCTGATGATTATTTACATCAGCACAGGAAGGTGTTTGCCAGTGATCAGGTGCTGGTGAGACGTGTCTGAAGCAGGAGGGGATCCTTGTGTTTGGATTATTGGAACTTGAGAGATTTCTTGCTACGCAGCAGCTCATGTGAGCGGCTGTCAGGTCTCCTGGGAGGGAGGCAAAGCCTCCAGCCACGGTGTTTACTTCCAGCAGGAGGAGGAAAAGGACATTTCTGGCTATTATCTGGATGTGTTTTGTAAACTGAAAGCGCTGTTAATGCTCCCGAGCAGGGTGTAGTTGCTGTATCATTCTGCAGTGTCGTTCTCCACCCCTTTTTCTTATTTTAGCATAATTTCAGTGTTCATCTGTCAACATCTGCTGGGTATTGATGGATCATCTGTAGCTCTTGGGAGGTCCTTACATCCTAAATTCTCTGGCTTCGTGGCAGTGCTCCAGGACCGTGGAGCAATCAGGATTACATTTATCCCATTGATAGAGAACAGGATTCCAAATCCGGAAAGCAGCAGGTATATTTTTCCTCTCTGTAAAACGCAAGTGCAGGAACTACATTGGGAGGAGAAGCCTCGGCGGCGCAGCAGCGTTCAGCCCCCGCAGCGTGCGGAGCTGCGTGTGCTCCGCGGCAGATGTCGGCCGCGTCTCGGTTCCGTGGAATACTCCGCTCCTTTCCAGGCGATTTTTCCAGCGTTGCCCTCTGCCGGAGGAGACCTGCAGCGCCAGGGATTGCTGTGTGCGCTCCTGGATGGAGTCCCTGTCGCTTGGCACTTCCTTGGCAGCTCCTGTTCCAAGAGCCCACCTTCCTCCTGGAGCTGCAGCAGGGGCCCCTGTTCCAGCCAGAGCGTCTGATGCCTGTTCTTCCCTTCTTATCTGTGTCCATGGGCATCTGTTCAGGGAAGCCGGTGGTTGTTTGGATAAACTGAAAGCCAAAAGCAGATCCAGCATTATGGGATCAGCTGCTTCTCAAAGGTTATTGTCCTGGAACCACAGCTAATTCTGGCAGGGGGTTGTGCACCTTTCCCATAAAACAACTTTAGTCTTTGGATTGTTAGCCCTGTCTGGCTTTGGTAATCCAGATGCTTTTAAAACAATACTGATCTAAAAATCAGTATTTTGAATGTAAATGCACTTAAATTTGGTTTAAATTTGTTTGGTGTTGAGACAGTATGAAACAAGAGTAAGGTTGGAGCAATTAAATGTACAAGATTTTGCTGTACCTGCTGTTCTGATCAGCCTGTACTATAGCACAACTATATGTTGTGGGTTTTCTTTTTTTTGAGGTTTGTTGGGGGTTTTTTTGTTTAGTTTTTGTTATTTGTGTGGTTTTTTTGTGGTTTTGTGTTGTTTTGGGTTTTTTTTTCTTCTTGGTTTTTTTTTTTTGTTTTGTTTTATTTGGATTATTATTATTTTACCAATAAGAAAATAATTATTATATGTTTTTTGGGGGGTGGTGAAATTTTATTTTCCTTTGTGTTTTTGTGACTTAGGAAAAGGCCTTCTTTTTGGTTTTCAAGAAACTGCAGGTTTCAAGTATTGCCGGTGTTGTAGTTAAAAGGAGTTAAGGAGGGCAAAGCTCAGCTGTACTATTTCAGTGGGAGTTGAGTGGCGACCTCTGTTCTCCCAGTCCTTGTTAATGGAATTGCTGACATTCACGGGGAAGTCCTTGCTGAATATTAGGGAGAAAAAAGTAAGAGATGGTGACTGTGGAGAAGTAACCAGGAATTGTGAGCTGAAATGTTATTTGTTGAATAAAACTGAATTCCTCAAAAGCAGTATTACTTCAGCAGTGAGTGAGTCACATCTATAAGCAGCAATAATTTGTACTGGAGACCAAAATTGTGTAATACAGTGGGAGAAAAATGCTGGTAGGGACGTTTGATAGGTTAACCCAGGCCTCCAGCACTGTGATGGGAGAACAGCATCTGTCAGAGCACTCTTTCAATTACAGAAGCATTGAAAACAGATCCTCATGGTGCAGCCTGGATGGCAGGATCCAGCCCTTCCCTACTGCTAGTAAATGTGCACTATGATTCCTGCAACAGATTTCAGGCTCCAAATTGGAACCCTCATTGCTGCATTTTTCAGCTTTTTCGTGCCCTTCCCCCTTTTCAGGATATATTGCAATCCCTGATCGTTTAAAGACCACTGCTTTCAAAAACAAGCCCTTGTAGCCTTTTCCTGTAAAGCAAACTTTGTGTTCCTGTGTTTCTCAGAGAAGGTTTACGTAAGATTATTCTCCTGGTTGCTTGGATCAGGTAAATGCTATAAACACAATTTGTCATGTCTAATGCTCTCCTGGTCAAGTTCTCTGTAGGATGTATCTGGTTGTATTTATCCCTTTTGTTGATGTTCACTTTTGCAATTACAAAGTGCTCCTATATCATGAACAGTTTAATTCTGTTCCAGATGCTGTGGGCTGATAAAGTGCTAATGCGTCTTCTGGCAGTTTCTTGTGAGATCAGTTACCATGAAAAAATGGTATTTACCCAAAGTAAAGTCTGCTTTGAAGCACAGGTTTATGATGTGCATACAATTCCTGGTAGACAAGGAATGTGATTTATTTTTTTCTAATTCTGCTACTTTAGAAAAATCTCCCTGGGTAGATGAAAACTGGAAGTCAGCTCAGAGACTCTCGGATGCAGTCTCTTCGGTAGCTGTGTCAACATTAATTACTGTATGGCCCTAATGTTACTGTATAAAGTGACACCTCTTCTGGCCTGCGATATTTCTGCTGGGTAAACTATGCTTGGCTTATTTAATTTTCATATTTGATCCGTAAATCTTTGCAGAGATCTTAAACAATGTCGTTCAGCTGTTCATTGTTCTTTCTGGTAACGTGGACAGAAATGCATCCTGTTTTTGAAAGACGTTGCAGTGATTCTTTCCCACTTCAGGACTTTTCCACTGATATGTTCCCTCATGGTTGTGCCTGCAGTAAGTGTCCATCCTAGGTCTTGTGTTCAGGCTGCTGCTGGAAACAAAAATGAGGTGACTAAATCTGTCCTTTCCTTGCGAATGGCATTCGTGATTTGTCTGTTTTCTTCAGTTGTTTTTCTGCTTTTCCTGCAGCAAAAGGAGACTTTGCCTCTTTGCTGGGTGCCGGGTTATCTTTGTGGTTTGTTGTTTCTGGAAATGCAAAGAAAGAATCTGCAAGAGCAGAAATTCCAGCAGGGAAGGGCAGCAGTAGGGACGTTCTCTTCATCCAGTTGCAGTCAGACTCCTCAGGTCAGCTTTCCATCCTGACCTGTGTTTTGTTCCCTACTGCCCGTCGCTGCCACCAGGTATCCAAAGCATAGGGATGGGCAAAATCCATCTTAGGCTCTTACCAGTGCTTGAGGCAATGCTCCCATGGATTTTAGCAGTGTAGTTCCTAACTTAGAAGTCTCTGGAGTGAGGAATGGGATCATGGAATGGTTTTGGTCAGAAGGGACCTTAAAGATCATCCAGTGCTTCCCCCTGCCATGGGCAGGGAAACCTTCCGCTATCCCAGGGTGCTCCAAGCCCCATCCAGCCTGTGCTTGGACACTTCAGGGATCCAGGGGCAGCCACAGCTTCTCTGGGCACCCTGTGCCAGGGCCTCCCCATCCTCAGAGGGAGTAATTTCTTCCTATAAGATAATAATTCCAGTTCTTTTCTCTAGACCAGGGCCTGTAAGTGACTTCCGATCCTGTGGTTGTAAGGTATGTTTTCCTGGCATCTTCACTGTGTGTACTAGATGGATGAAGGTTTTCAGGATGCTTGCTTTTAGAACTGATTTTGTAGCAGCCTTTCTTGCAGAACTGACATGAGAATGAATTTCCCTGCTAGCATTTAGTTTAAAATGAATGAAGAGCATAAATACATGTTTTTTCAACTAATCTTACTCAGCTGACCCCTCTACTTCTACATTCTGTGTCTCTGAAGGGTTCTGTTAAATAATATTTATATTAATAGTACCATCTACAGCTGAATCCCTCCTGTGGTTTATAAGAGCATATTTAAGCATTAAATTATGTTAACCAGCTTCACTGATAGCTCAGAAATCGAGCTGTTTGTATTTGCAGTTCTGCTGCTAAGTCCCTCATCTCCCGTGAGTGTTGTAAATAAGATTCGGACCTGCAGAGAAAGAGGCCTGGGCAGCAGGGGCTGGGATTCCCCAGCCCTGCAGGGAAAGGGGATGTCCAGAGATGCATCCACAGCCACCTTTCCTCCTGGGGAATTTGGTGTGTGTGGGTCAGTGTCGCCAGCACTGAGGGCACAACAGAGGAGGTAGGGAGGGGATTCTGTCTGTGAGCATCAGTTCTGAAAGTGTAGAAGCACAGAAATCCCAACTGAGTAAGATCTAAAAATCAGAGACTGTGAAGAAGAGACAAATGGCTAACATAGGAAGACCAGAATAGAATCATAAAATCATTCAGATCAGAAAAGTTCTTTTCTTTAAGATTGAGTTCAGCCATTAACCCAGCACTGCCAAGTCCACAGTTTAATATAAAAATTCAAACAAAACTGTTTCCTCTGTACACAAAAATCAAATTTGAAGAATTCATTGAACTTCTCTGTATTACATCTGCTTATTACTAATTCATGTTCCTAGTACATATTATTAGGCATTTTGGCTAACTTTAGGGGCCTGTCAATTGACTTTTATAAACTGTTTGTTATATTATTATAATATTATATTACTTCCCTTTTGATGGAGAAGATAGCTGTGTATTCATCTGGGAAGATGTCATCCTGTGCTCAGCTCCAAGGCAGCAGTTCTGAGGCTCCCAACTTTGCTGTCCCATCTTCCCACATGTCAGATTTCTGCTGGGATCCTCCATAATCCTTCCAACTGGCTGTGCTTCCTGTTGATTTGCTTATTGCTCTTCCTAATGAGTGCTGGTGTTCGACCTGGTTGTGTAAACACAGAAGGGTTTGGTGCCTTTTATTGAAAGAAACTTGGAATTGATGGAGGAATTAACTTCAGGGATGTCAAGTGCCTGGAGCTGTGGTGCAGAAGTAAGTTCAGGAGTAATGCAGGGATCTTAAATTTAGATTTCATGGAAAGATACGTCTTTGTGTTACTGCTAGATTAATGTGTTGGCCCAGGATAACGCTGGCTTTTGAAGAGCTTATCTTCAAATGTTTAAAAATCTGTTCTTGTGTTTTACCATAAACTGATGTGGTCCAGCAGTCATCTGGCGCACATACTGGAAATATTTTGTTTTTCTTTTAACATGACTCATTACCATGCATTTGTAACTATGGTTATTTTCTCTTAAAGGATTTGTTCTGCCCTTTAATTATCATGTTTTGGGGCATTCAGGTTTGACTTATTACCAATGTAGAAATTCCTCCAGGGACTGCTAGCTTCCAAATAAATGTTTTAGGCTGCTTGCCCGTAAAATTAGCAGTCCTCTTGCTGCTTCTCCGTTAGTCTAAATTAGAGCTTCAGTTACGTTGCCCTAGTGCGTGTGTGAATCTTACAAGTTACTTCAGGTGTCAAAAGTGTTGCTTTTGATGTGTTTGGGGGAGTTCAGCTGCTGGAGGTGCTCTCACTTGCTCAGTAGCTGTGGTGCGTGTTTGTACTGATGAAATAGCGAGTGAACTATCATGGCAGGTGTGATTACTGATCATTTGGACTTGAAAAAATCATGAAGAAATGTTGTCCCTGTATTCCTGTTTTCACTGAGGTATTCCATTAATAGCTAGTGACCATTTCCCTTTCTCCTTGCATTATTAGCTATGTTCTTCTGATTTCTCTAAGACCCTTTTTTTACAGTCAGAGAATTAGAATATGTGTTTCTGTTTGCTTTCTGGAGGATGATCTTGCAGTTTCTATTCTTTTTTTTCTACTGCTGAAGGGGTTATTTTAGATAGGAGATCTTCTGATTGGGTCAGTTTTCTTCATTATTTCTTCAGTATTGGATAATTCTCTTTCTTACCTTGGTTTCCTGGTCTAATATACTTATTGCTGATGGTGTTCGTGATATTCCTGCAGAATTAATGCTAACTGCTAGTAAGAATATTGAACTGGAAATGGTTTCCTAGGATTCTAAGTCTTGTCACTTGATATAGGAAGCTTGGTGTTGTATAATTGCTATATAATTTGTACTTTAAAATAATCAAACTCCGTCTTAAGGACAGGTTTTTTTACTTCCATTATTGGAATTAGAAGAAAGATTCCAACTTTCAGAGCATCCAGGGTCTTGAAAGTCTTCAAATTACCAGCCTAACATTTTGAAGAGCCATTTCATGCTCCCTTTTTAATGATAATTGCAGAGTTTGCCTTATGCCTCTTGGCTCATGTTTATTACTCTAATGCTTTTATGACCAGGAATTATATCAGTTACTGCCTCTTCAGTCAGGTAAGCAAACAAAGCCTCTAGTCTGTGTTCAGTATTGAATTTTCCATTCTCCTGACTGCCCCAAACTGTGCCTGCTCTGCATTCTTGGCTCAGCTCGGAGCTGGCGTTGCACCTTGGTTTGCCTGCAGCCAGCACAGTTAAACCAGCATGGGACACAGTGTCCCTGAGGATCTCTGTATTCCTCCAGAACGTCTGTGGTGAGTTCAGCTCGCCGTGCTGGGCTCTGACGTGCAGTTGGAATCGTTCATCAAAGCACAAACATGATTTAAGGAACTATTCTTAATCATGTTGCTGTTGTTTGCTGCAGCTGAGGCTGCATGAAACGAGTGCTCAGCTCGCCCTCCATTTCCTGCCTCACAAACCTCATGGTCCTGCCTTTCATTTTGGAGCTGGGGCTCCCGTGTTGTTTCCAAGTGTGGAGGCTGCAGGTGCTGCTTCTGCTCGCTGCACTCAGCTGATTCCTGCAGTTGAATACTTGAGCACAAACCACTGATGGAGCAGAGGGCGGCAGAGCAGGAGCTTGTCCAGGCAGGGGTTTGTTGGTTCTAGGAGGCAGCAAGGACCAGCAACCACTGTCCTGTGACTGCTGACACTGATCTTGGCTGAGAAATCAGAGTTCCAGGTCTAAGGCCGTGGCTAGTGGTCAGACAGTGTCCTTTTTTCTTTGTTTTTTTGTCCTTTTAAACTTGCAGTGAAATGGGCCAGGTCAATCTGCCAAGCGCAGAACTCGCAGTTGCAAGGCAGAGCTTAACCATCTGCTGCCATTCCTGCTACCTAAACCCACCTTTCTTTCCATGTTCCAGTGTGAATCCAGCTCCCTTAAGCAGTGCACACACAATAATGAGGTGAATTTTCCAGGCAGCCGTCAATTGGGGTCACAGTTGCTTTATTTAGCAGGTGTGTCACTGATGATCCACCGTCACTTAGTAGTGGGCTAGGATTTTTCCTCCTTCATAGTTTCCAAATTAAGGAGGTGTTTACCTGATGGGAATATGTGTTTTACCCAGGTGTATGACTGCACATCTTCTGCTGTTGAATTCATCCCACTTCTATTATTTAAATTTATTATTTAAGTTCTTTTTGTACGTTCTCCTTTCCTAACTCAGATTTGTCAAAAACCATAAGCAAAAGCCAGGATTACCAGTGGAAAAAAACCCCCAAAACTTACCCCCAAGCCTGACAAATTTATAATTCTAAGCTTCTATATATCCATGAACCGAGACCATGACTAGTTACATGTGTAGAACTTAGTGCAGTCCATGTGCTGAAGAGAGTTAGATTTTTGCATGTTCTCTTTTACCAAGATTTAAAACATGTCCCGGGATATACGAGTGGATTTAAAAAAGCAGATGGTGAAGTCCAGTTGTTCTTGGAGATGTTGCAGCTCGCTTGGAAATACTCTGCTCAGTGAGGTAAACCAGAGATCCTGCAGATTTGAAAATGGAGAAATGTGGGAATTTCTTCCAGTCAGTGGTGTAAAAACTCGTAAGAGAGTGGTTGCATTTTTGTATTTGGGTAGAAATAATGAAGGCTTCAAATGCAAATACTTGGCTAAGTTCATTAAAGAAGAAACAACATAAAGAATGGAGAAAGGATTAAACCTGCTTTAAAAAATGAGAAGATAAATAGAACCTGAAAGCCACTCTAACACATGTCAAACAATGATAAATAAATATCAAAGAGTCTTCAGTCAATTCAGATCAGAAATAGAATGGGGAAGCAGAGCTCTTATTGCAGGTGATGGCATTTAACAGTTGGTTCAGTCCTTTGTAAGGATGAGGAAAGGCAGGATAATTAATGGACGTGATGGTTTGGAAGGTGGATAAGAGGTAGGGATAGGTAGTTTTGGAAGTGGAAGGAAAGGGGTGGGTTGGTAGAGAGTATATGGATTTTTGGTGGTTGGCGTGGCTGTGAGGGGTCACATCCTCTGCCTGTTGGGGCTTGGCACAATGGAGTTCATATTCAAAATGTAAAAAAATCATTGAAAGATTGTGGTATTACAGAGACTTAATGGTGTTTCACTCTTTGGATATGGCACAAGCATCGCACTGATCTGTATTTTTAGACCTGTAAAAACCCGATTCCTTTGATCTGCAGTTTTCATAATTGGGAAGCGTTGAGTGAATAGTGAACATGCTAAAAGAAAGTGACAGCGAGAGAATATTGCTCTTTTTCATGTTGTAATTGTGTGGTGTTTACATGAAGCTGTGAGGTCACTGGCTTCCGGTACGAGCCACTTCCTGAAAACCTTGTTCTTCATGGTACATCTAAAAATGTACTTCTTAGAAAAACTCAGCTGATTTTTGTTTCTCCTTCTCGTGCTGCTGCCTGACCACCTGACTTGTTTCTACTCCAGAGCTTGTATAGCACTGCAGAATAGTCATCCCTTGGGATGGAGGTGATGCTGCAGAGGGCACAGGAGGAGGTACTACAGAGAAATTGGGTTCACAAAACCCAAAGCAGGCAGTGGGAGCATGGGAATAACTTAAACATGTAGTCTGGCACGTAGAAAGTATTGATAGTCTCAGGCTTCAGCAAACTCTGAGTCATACATTGACAAGTGATGCAGTTAGGTTTGAAATAACGAGGTAAAACCAGCATCAGGAAAATTGCTCCATGTTCTTATTTTCCTGTTGAGTTTCAAGTGTGTAAAGAGGAATTAGTTACTTGCAAAACCTGTTGAAATGAAATAATTTCATTTTATTAATGCAAAGTTCTCATGCTGTCAGTGGCTTCTAAACTTGTAGGTTTTGGAATCATGGAATCATTGATCTTGGAACAGACCTCTAAGATCATGGACTTCAACCATGCACTAGCAAAAAACAGGTTCCCAAATGCCACATATTTGTGTCCTTTAAATCCCTGCAGGGATGGGGACTCTAACACTACTCTGGGTAGCCTGTTCTAATGCTTAACAACCCTTTTGGTGAAGAAATTCTCCCTGATATCCAACCTAAACCTCCCCTGGTGCAACTTGAGGGCAGTTTCCTCTTTTCCTATTTCTTGTTGCTCAGGGGATAGAAGTAGCCATCAAATTTCTGTAAGACATGAAGGATTTGGCAATAATAAAAAAACTCCAAACATATATGTGTGTGTGTGATAAAGGAAACAGGCAGCCAAGCTTTATTACTCATCACGTACAACACAGTTTTGGATTGTATGACATTTATAATGTAGATGAGATGATTCCAACCAAAATACATTCTTTGAAGTGAAATGTGGTCCTCATAGGGCAATATAAATTAACTAAACTGTGGCAGGTCAGCATGTGTGGGAACCAGGAAAGATGAAAAGTGTGTCTGAAGAAAAAATTAGAATTCTAAAGTCGTTTTCATAGAGTTATGTCTGGGTTTTAAAATTTTTAAAACCAGATTAGATAAACTGAAATAATTCAAAAGTGTATGTATTTTTTAAAAATAACAGTGTAATCCTAAAATGCCTGGACGACATATTTGAGTTGAATTTTTTTTTCTACTTTGTGGGGATTTTTTCCTTCATATTAATTGGCTAAAGTGCTACTTAAGGCTAATACCTAACCTAGCAGACTAAAGACTAGCTAGAACACCTTTAAGGGAGTGCTTTGATTTATAAATGATAGGTGTTGCAGTATATGAAAATACAGAGATTCTGCTGTGAAAATGAGTGTTTGAACATCATGTGTCAGTTTGAAGGTCGAAGATAAATATGAATTTTTGGGCTTAGTAATGCACTCATTCATTTCAAATCAGGTCTTCCTTTGTTTGATGACCATGCACAGTATACTGAAACTTGCCAGACTTCACAGAAGTAATAACAATGGGAAATTCTTAAGTACAAATAGTTCTTAAATTTACAAGCACTTCTAACAATATTGTGGTTTTAGCCAGTCATCATGCTGTTTTATAACAGCTATAAACTCTATTTCCAGAAAGACATGCTGCCTGTCAACCTAAAGTTGGCAACGTTCCTGTGAATTTCCATGGTAATTTTATTGGTAATTAGCATTTGTCAATAGCTTGTCTGTCATAACCCTTACATGTCTCAAACCTCTTCTGCTGTATAGCAATGAGATTCCTAAAACTCAACTTTATGGCTTTTGTCACCCCTGTACGAAGCACCTGGGGTTTAAACCCCCTCGAGATTCCTGTGTTCACTGTTCTGTTGATAATATTTTTTTTTTCCCCTCGTTATCTGGGTTTTGAACTTGCAGCTGTGGCACCAGTATCCTCATCTTCTGGTGTGTATTTCCTTTTATCCTGGGTGTTGGGGAGAATGCAGTGTGGTCATACGAATTGCAGGTAATCCCAAAAAGTTGTACTTGTTTGAGGTCCAGGTGAACTTTCAGTTCAGTCTGGTAAAGCCCTCGATGATTTTTGCATTCCTCTGTAGGTTGGTGTTGTCATTCAACCGAGATAATCTGGGAATGTCTCTTGAATTGTTTTTTGTCAGTTCTCTGGTCAGTGCATGGTCATCTGACAGGTGGGAAAAAAAATCAGATAAAGTTCTTTGCTCTGTTTTGGACAAAATGCAATAATCTGTGATAGAAAAGGGTTCAGATAAAGTGACCTAAAGCCTGTGGCCTGCAGAGCTGTAGCCCAGCTGCTTTGTAGAAATGAAATTGAAGTTTGTGAACCTTCAGTAATGATCACATTGGAGGAGCATTCATGTTTACTCAGATTTAAAGTGTTTTGTCTTTGAGTGAAACTGGCACACAGACTTACCTGAAAATGATGTTGGAGTCACTTAGTTTTCTGTGTTGCTTAAAATCCTAAACCTTGAAGTACTTTGCACTTTGTTCTTCTTAAACCTTAAATTGCTTTATTGGTTTTACATTTGCTGTGCAGTAGTTACTAGTTATCTCTGCATCTTGATTTTATTCCCAGCGAATACCTAGTGCTGAGCTTGTGGGGGCTTTATTTGGGTGAGTAACGGTGAGCAGTATGTGACTTGACAGCTGGAATTTCCCAAAATCAAAGTGAAATGAAGGAAATGAAGAGTTAAAGCAAGGACCGAGCTGGTAGCAGCGGATCAGTGCAGTTTCAGATAGTTATCACTAGGAGGACACACAGACCGTGGTATTAAGGAACTAATTGTTTACCTTTTCCTATTAACTGGTTTGGTACTGGAAAATTTTGTCTTGAGTGGGTGCCATATAGTAATGTGTTAATCAAGATACTTTATTTTACTAGAAATTAAAGAAAAGGGTTGTGTAATGGACAAAACCAGAGTGCGATGACATGAGGAAATCTCCTAGGGATGACTTTGTCGGTGAAGCAGAACACGGATTCTCGAGGGCGTTTGCCTGCCAGAAATAGGTGACATTTAGGTAGAAGTGATCCCTTTTTTTTACCATTTACTTCACAGCTTTGTGTTGCAGGAATTCCTTGCACCTTTCTGTGAAATGTTTGTGATGTTTCCTGCTGGGCAGGACACTGTGGGGTGGATGAGCGGCTGGGATTTGATACGGCGTTTGCTGTAATCTTCGTTTAATCTGTTAGTGATCTTTCACAGTGTTTGCAAATAGCTCTTCTTTTACTTGTCTATATGTGTTTCCTTAGATTCTGATGTACAGTGTCTGTGTCAGGTTGAGTAATATGGAAATTAGTCTAATTGATTTAAATAGTTTGTAGACTGCCCCTGTTGCTGAGGCAAGCTGTTACCTAATAAAGACTTCGGAATCTGACTCTTTCTGTATAGAATCATTATTGATATCACACATGCAGACAAAGATGATAACTGAAGCATATGCTTCAAATAACATGACACGAGAAAATGAAAAATGGTTTCAAATTTGAAGTTACTGAAGGATGCATGGAAATAACACCAGATGGAGAGAAAGAGAAACTAAGACAGAGATTATTGATGAGTGTGGTGCGTTGCTGCTGTATAGAATAGAATCCTACAGGCTTTCAGTGTATAAATATTGTTGTTACTTTGGTAATAGTCCCTGTGATGTGTAAAAGTGAAAATGCATCATTTCACTCCTCCAAAGTAATAGTCCCTGAGGCTACAGAAAGGAGCACAACCCAGTTCTAAGTCACTTTTGAAAATGTACTAATTGTTTTGCCGTGGTAGATGTGGTCAAGATTGAACTATATCTTTATGAAAAATAATATTTGTGGAATCAGTGCAATTTTACATCTCTAACTTCATAAACTTATTTCATTGAGAGACATTTTCCTCAGTGTTGAAACTTGTTTCTATAGTTCATTTTGTCAGACTAAAAAACAGACCACTGAATCTCCCTTTGATAAAACTCCTGGTCTGGAACTGTTGCATAGTTGCTTTGTCAGAATTTCTGTGTTGGAACATACTTGTTCACCTTCCCCCCAGTGTCTGTGTCTAACACAATTTAATTTTTCACACATTTCTTTCATCTTTGCAGCAAATCCTGCATTTTAGTTTCCCTGCAGACTAGAGTTCCTGTCCATCCATTTGTATTCCTATTGGTTCTGTTTACTTTATCATTATTTTTTGTGAGAATCAGACTCTGCCTCATAACAGAAACTTGGTGTTCTGTGTGAGGCCCTCAGTTGTTGGAAAACAAGGATCCAGCCTGGTTCCAAACTCTTGAGTCGAGTATCTGTGCTCACTCTGTGGGCAGGACTGGGCACTCTGCAGATCTTGGGCTTCAGTCTCTTGGGCCAATTAATTCTTCATCATTTGGGCTAAATTGTCAGGGTTTGTCAGGGCAACATTTTATTTTATGACCCTGCAGAGATTTTCTGTATTTTCCAGAACTTTCTAGAAGTCTGGAGTAAGACCTGACTCAGCAAAGTACTTCACGTTCTTTTTATTTACTACGTATGTTTTAATGACAGAGACTTCTCTGTCTTTATGATTTTTAAAAAGACCTTTTAATCACTGATCCTAAAAATAGCCTGGAATACACTAAGCAGTGATTGATGTATGAGCAGAAACACTGTATAATGTCATTAGAGGTCTGCACTGGTTTTGTGAATGATCAGATTTGAATTTTGGAAAATGCTGAGCCTAGAAGGCAAAGATGAGACCTCATATACTACCCAGAGGAAAGATGAAGGTCCTTTTTAATTTAATGGGGAGAATGATGATGAGGCTGCAACACTGAATTGTAGAATGCTAAAAAAAAGGATTGGATTTTATTGGGGGGGTTTTGCTGGTTTGTTTTAGTTTTTTTTCCCCAAAAGCTGGCTGAACTGCTGTGTACTGAGGAGTTACACTGGATTACTGGAGTAAGAGAAGTTGCTCTCAGGATGAATAAATATTGAAGTACATATCTTGTTCATATTAGGGAATAATTGATGGTACTGTCAGGGTGTTGACACAGAGAATAATTATAGTACCATGGAATATATGCAGTGTTGTAGGGAAGTAGATTTTTGATTATTCAGACCCTTTAAATTAAAAATTGCTTTGTAAGTTATGTTCAGTTACAAACATCAATTTGATCAGGTTTTTGTTTTACAACAGAGATTTTTAACCTTTGACTAAAAGCGAGTCCTCTGGAAGTCATTCAAGGCGGCGCATTAAGATAAGCATTCAGATTTTGAGAGCAGTGAAAACAGATCAATACTGAGTTCTTGTTCTCTGAGTAATATCAAATTAAATAATGCCTCATAAACTCAGCTGTGAGGCTCAGGGATGGACAGCTGGGACACAGTCGGAAGCAGGAGCAGGGCAGGGCAGGATGGAGGGAGGCAGGAGGTTACAGCAGGCGACCATCTGATGGGCAGACACCTCAAAAGGAGCAGTGCAGATGGCACCACTACTGTGAGTATTGATATTTGTAACATAGCACGTGAGGATCCTGTGTGCGTTTGCCACTAGGAGTGTACTCACACGTGAAATCCTAATTCCTGCAGCGTTTAGGCTCCGTTAGGACAGATTTGCCAGACTTGGTTTTGCAGCCCTATGAGGTGTTGCAAAGAGCAGATCAGGGATGAAGCAGCTTTCTGCCTTCAGCTTCCCAGGTGGATAATGTGAGCTGGGGAGAAGGAATTGCTGAACAAGAGGCAGGGGCTGAGGAAGTTCAGACGTGCTGAAAGAGGAGGTTATTACAGATCAGCTTTTAGCAGCTGGTTGCCAGAACTACAGTGCATCTCCCAAGTAGCTGCCAGTTTACTTCCAGAATATACCAAGGATTTTTTTGCTCTAATCAGAAGACCAAATGAAAAAAAAAAAAAAAAACCAACAAGGGAGAAGGCTTTCCTTGTCTCCACAACTCTATTTTTGTGCTGTTGTTTCAGTGAATAATCAGATTTGGTACTTGTTTGCCCTGGTGTAGAACTGCATTAACGCTGGTGGAAAATTGTCTTTGCAACACTGTATTGCCAAAATTGGCATCTTTTACATGGTAATGGTGGACTGAATCAGATCCTGTTATTGTAGAATGATAGAGGTGTTCCTGTGGTTTCTCTAATAATTGCCAGTTTTTTCTCTAATAATTTGCCTCTGTAAGCCTAAAAGTAAGAAACCAGTTTTGCATAACTAACAACATTTTCAAGAAATCATCTGCATTTGGCTTTTTGAAAATTCTAAGGATAAAGCAGAAATTCTGGAATTGATTTTGCCATCATAACAAACAATCAAAGAGTTACAGCAACTATTTCCCAGTAGTAAATGTATCTTCATTTTGCTGTGCTCAATATTTAATAATTTTTTTCCTCCTGCTTTACATTAAAACCTTTTTGTCCTTTTGTTTGTTTCCACCCTTTAGATTTTTTTTAAAACTAAAAATTTTAGTTGTAGGTGCTAAGTGGATTTTCTGATTTTAAGTGCCACAGGTGGCAGCAGTATTGGGGTACTGGGTGAGTTTTGGGAATGACAGTGAACTGTACATTGTGTAGTTGTCAGTGTTAGAACATAATCTTTTGTTTTGACCTCAAGGATTCATTTTAAGAGGAAAGCAATTTCTGTGTCTTTCGTGTCTGTATTGTCATGTAAATAGTTCTGGGAGCTGGAGCAGAGAAGTTCATGTTCAGAGGCTTTACCTGAATCCATCTGTTGTGCAGTTTCGATGGATATCCAGGGTGCAGGAGGGGAGATCCAGGGTGCAGCAGTCACACAGAGTGCCTTGGGTGGCAGAGGAGTGTTTTTACACTTGTTTTTTTAACTGTCTTACGGGAAATAGATGCTGCAGCCCAGTGGAGTTGGCTTATTGAAGATGAAAGGTAATTGAACCAACATGGGATTAAATAAGGCTTTTCCATCTCTCCATGTGACCCGTCTTAACAGCTTTTAACCAAACAGTGGAAAAGTACAGAGTGTGTCCGTGGCCATTTGGCAGTCAGTTTCTCCAGACACCATTTCCAGGGCCTTCGGTTGTTCCCTTCATTTGCTTCAGTCAGTTTGTTGAATTTGATAACATTATTTGATGTTATTTGATAACATATTCTTCAAGTCTGGATCGAAACAGAGAGTGGCAGAGCAGAGAAGAATGAAGGAAAGACCCGGAATACTGACCCTGTACAATGTGAATACAGTAGAACTAAATAAAATAAATTCTTGTGTACAGATGGGGGCTGGAGTCTGCTCAGTGCATGAGGGATGGTCAAGTGGGTTTTTTCCAAGAGGAACAGTGCAAATTGATATCCAGAGAGAGTTTCCCAACTCCATTTATTCTCAGTTATCTCAGAGCTGTTGGGCACTAAGGGTGAAGCTTGCTCAGCTTGCTTCAACCACAGGACTGATAATTTCCGGTGGAATTATGGCTCCATGTTTCAAAAGATGCCTTGGAATTTCTTGGGAGGGGAAGATGGCTGACATAAATGTATCCGAACAGGAAAGGAAGGATGTTATTCTTGGTATTGTTCAGGGTGTTTTTCTCTTCTGTGGAATACAGTTGAATCATGAACAGGAATGACAAATTAGGAAGTTTGGAAGGGACTGCAGTGATCAGACCTGATTGTGCTTGCTTAAGGAGTCAAAACCCTTGCTGACACCAGGTCCAAGTCAGTGAAGTGTGTGTTAGAACAGCCCAGGAGCTTTTCTGGTTCTCAATGTGGCAAATACTCAATAATAGGTAATTTTCTTTTTTGATTAGAAAACTTTGGAGTTGATTTAATTTTTTTTTTAAAGAGAAAGCACTGAGTTTGCTGGCTTTCTTTGGGGGCTTTTTTAGTGTTCTGGTTTGGTTTTCTAACCAAATGCTGAGGAAAGTAGTATTAAGTGTTTCAATCTTGTGCATTGTGTTATGTGGGTAACAATATTGTCTAATTATAAGACATAGGTCACTGACTGATGTAAAGATCAGATACGGTGAACTGCTCTGTACTGTGCAGAAGAGAAATTGTGCTTTGCTACCTCCATTTAATTTCTGTTTTCTTCAATCTGAGGGTCTTGTCTATCTGTTCTATCCTCTTAGGTAGAAAAGACTCAGCAGTTTCAGGAAATAGAATCAGATGTGATGGTTCATTTCTCTCATAGAAGGATGAAATATCATCTTGTCAACAGAGGGAGGTTGTGGTCAGACCAGGAGGGCAGGATGTCTTTGTCCTCAGCGTCATTTCCTTGCCTGATGACCACAGGGTCACTGTGTCTTTAATTAATATTCTGGGTTTGCGTATATAATTTTTGATACCGGAAGTTCAAATCTTCCTTTTGCTGAGTGTTTAATTTTTTGGACAGGAGCATTGCCTTAAAACCCTCTAGGAGAAGCTCAAAATTGCCAACAAGATTAATCCCTCCAGGCTTCAGGAACAGCAGTGTCAGGGAATGACTGATCTGAGCAGGTTACTCCAGACTTTACAGTCAGTGGAGGGCTACCTTGAGAAGTTTAGGATGTGATTCCTCATTTTCTCATGGAGAGACTGGATTAAGTGAAGTGAACCAAAAGCTCTGGTAGTTTAAGAAGATCTCCTTTACCTACAGGGGTACCTGGACAGCTGGTACTTGGTGTGGACAATTGAGATAAATCCCAGTAATCTGTGATTTGATTACTGTGGTTTGTAAAGGATGTGGGTTTATTACAGATGTGCTGTTTTTCTGTGGAAATCCGTAGAATCCAGGTCTTTCATCTTCCAAAATGAAAACAATATATACCAAAATAGGCTTTTGAAGGCACAATGGAGAATTAGTAACATTGCACTTCTCCTTTTTTAATGTAAGTGTTGATGTAGAATCTTTCTTGAGTTGTAAGAATTGAGTCAAGCAGTTGGAGGGGAATGTACTGGGTTAGAATAAAATTAGTCTGTCAAGCGTAGATACATAATAGACACCATGATGCCACCTTGGCCACTGTGTCATTAAAATCCCAGAAATAGTCCTGATGAGTTTTATTCTGTTCTTGTAATCAGACCCTGCAGTGCAGTTGACTGTAGTCTTAAAATACTTGCATGGATTGATTAAAGAGGTGCAGAATTACAGGGCTGCACTCTAACGTTCCCAAATGATTTCACCATCTCTGGACGTGTCACCTGCTGTTGAAATAATGAGAGGAAAAGTAAAAATTGAATCATATTGCTGAAATTAGAGATTTTATTGCAAGGTTTAGTTGGGCACTAAGTGCCGTGCTGAAGTGATTAGGTGGGATCTTTCCCACTTGGTGCTTGCTTTACAGCCAGGTGTAGATGTTAGCATAGAATAGAATATTTCAGTTGGAAGGGACCTACAATGATCACCTAGTCCATCTGCCTGGGCAATTCAAGGCTTGCTAGAGGGTTAAAACATCCAGGTCATTGATAAATACATTGAACAGAACTGGCCCTAGGGCTCACCCCTGAGGAGCACCGCTGGTGACAGTCCCCAGGCAGCTGGAGTCTCTTTGAGCTCTAGTCTTCAACTAGTTCTTCATCCAGAGCACTGTGGACCTGCTCATCCCACAGTGGGACCACTTGTCCAGAAGGATGCTGGGAGTACAAAAAGCCTTACTAAAATCCAGAAAAACTAAATCCCCTTCCTCCCCGTGGCAGTTGACCTTATCACAGATGGATATCAAATTAACCTTATGCTGACTGTGCCTGGCAGTTGTAGTCTTCAAAAGACTCTCAGCAGCACCCAGTATACTCCTCTCTGTATTATTTTCTGGGAGCTGAGGTCAGACTAACAAGTCTGTCGTGTTTTTGGCTGGGATAGAGTTAATTTTCCCTAGTAGCTGGTGCAGTGCTGTGTTTTGGATTCAGTGTGAGAATAGCATTGATAACACACTGGTGTTTTGGTTGCTGCTAAGGAGTGGTTATTCCAAGTCGAGGACTTTCAATTTCCTGTCTCTGGTGATGAAGACACGGCTGGGACAACAGCCCTGAACTGACCAAAGGGATGGTCCATACCATGGGACATCATGCCTAGTATAAACTGGGAGATGTTACTCAGGAGGGGTCAGTGGTATTTTGGGATGGGCTGGGCATCAGTCAGTGACTGGTGACTTGTGCATCACTTGTGGCCTCTCTTTTTATTATCTCCCTTCTCATGACTATTATTATAATGTTATTTTACTTAATTTGAATTATTAAACTGCTCTTATCTCAACCCACGAGTTTTAACTTTTCCCAGTTCTCCCCATCCCCCTGTGCTGGGAGCGAGGGGCTGTGTGGAACTTAGCTCCTGGCTGGCATTAAACCCTGACACTTTTTGGTGTAAGTTCTTCTAGAATTATTTTCTGTGCAAGTTGATGTCTCTTGCAGATAGTTTAATTACTGTGGATTATTTTAGGTATCATATTGATGACATGGGTGAGCAGAAGGAAGGGGAATGGGGTTGTCATGACTACTGTGATTTTTTTTTAAATTTTTGTACTTCGATTTAAAAATATTTTTATCTCTAAATTTTTTAGGGATAAGAAATGTCCTTTGCTGTAAATTTGTAAATTACTGGTCATACTGCAGACTCCAGTAATTCTAGCAGAAGCAGTTTTTCAAGGCATTTTTTCTGGAAATCAGAAAAGGGTGAGAAGAAAGCATTCTCTTGGCAACTTATATAAAGGAGAACTGTGTTAGTTTAATACTTGTGTAATAGTTGAGTATAACTTACTGTGGTGCTCACAAAAGGGCATGATTTATTTCAAATTGAGTGGTTTTATATAGAATTTCTCTAGAAATTTTTTTAAATGCTGGCAATTTTTGCTTGAACTAGTAAATTGCTGCAAGCTTGCAGCTACTATTACTAACAATAATTTCATTGTTTTATTTAAATCAATGTAATTATTTTTCCATGAGGAGATCTTGCAGTGCTCATGCCTTAGTTGTGGTTAGGAATGAGTTTCTCTTGTGGAACTGATTTAGGCCTTTAATTACTTCATAGCAAATGGAAAACTGATGCAATTTTAAGGTACTTTCAGTCATTCAAGGGGTAAATTAACTTCTTTATGACTAATTGAGTAAATATTTCTCTAATGCACAAGAGTGGGTGTCTTTTGTCTTCTGGGTGTGTTCATTCTTGACCTTTGCATTACTTGGACCATAAACACAGTAGTGCAGGGAGAGAATTCCAGTGCTATCCATGTGTTGTCAGCATTGATCGAACAGGGGTTCTTCCACAGTGAACAGCTCAGGTCTGGCTTTTAAAAAAGAGAAGTTTTCTTGGGTTTTTTAAAACATGTTCGTTTGCAAAAAAACCTCCCAACTTGCTTAGTTTATCTCTAAACATACATATTTATGTGATTATTACCTACACAGTTCCCTCCTGAATGTGATTGATGCCTCTGGCCTCCTTTATGTGCTTACTCAGCGACAGCAGTGTCTCTGCTCTGATTCCCAAGCTGGTTTTAGCTCGGGTTGGTGATATAACCAGATCAGCCCAAGCTGAAAATGGGTTAATTTGTCCTGTTTCTCAGCCCTTGCTGAATTGCCTGGTACATGAGTAGGCTGCCACTTGTCCCCCTGGCTTGCTCAGTCTCGTTCTTAGGCAGTCTGGCAGTCAGTGTTGCAATTAAACTGCAGAAAAAATTATTTTTCAGTCATCCTTGGGTTGCTGGTAGCTCTTAGCTGGGTATTTTTGTACATGTACTTGGAGGCTGATAATTTCAGGTATTAATTTTGTGAAAGACTGAAATGCTTGTTTTTGTTTCACGTTATTAGAAACAACACTGAAAGTATTTTTTTGTTTTGGTGAAACCTAGTTAATGTTATTGACTAATATAAATAATAGGATAAGGAATCTGTAGCAATGGATTTTTATGCTGACTGTGTCTGTCAGCTACATGCAGCTCATTCAGCTGAGGAGCTTGTCTTAAATCCCACACCTGAGCTACTTAGAGGAGCAGATCTAAACAGAGGCTGTGAATTTGCAGAAAGTATAAAAGGGCTTTAAAGCCCTGTGTTGCTGAAGATATTTCTGTGCAGTGTCTTCCTTTACGGTTGGTTTTTAAGGTGGCTAAAGCCAGAAGCATCAGGTGTGAGAAGTGATGGCTTGGCTGTCCCAGCACTTGGTTCCCATCCTGTGTATCCATGACTGCTCTGACCACGTCAGTCCAGTCCACGGTCTGTCTCTACATGATGGATTTAAAAGTGCAGTTTGCCCATGGTGGTGATGAATTCCACTTTTCCTGCTCACACAGAAAGCAGGAGAGAATTGGAAAAAATCCTCATTCCCTGCCCTGCTTGTTTTATTTCTACTTCTCTGACAGGTGTTGCTATGTAAGTCAAGGATCTTGTAGTTAATCGAGCACAGTCTTTATTTTAAAGTGAAAATAGGATTTTGGCAGAAGTTGGCAGCACTGGAAAAATGCTCCTACTTGCCCTGAGCGGATTGTTTCTTTCCAGGGGGTGTGTGTATGTGACAGAGGCTGGAAAAGAGAGGGATAAGTGTGTGTGGGCACTGGCAGCAGGCCACACTCTTCAGGCCATGCTCCGTATCATCCCTCCCCTCTCTCATTGCCTTGCAGAATGTATAGGCTCAGCTATATAAAATAATACATTTATTTCAAAATTGTGTTAAATGAGCTCATCTCAGTCACTCAGCAGTTATGAAATCCTGCCAAGTGCTACACGTCTTGTAAATTTAGAGGGTTTTTTGGTTTTTTTTTTTTGCAAAGGATGAAATACTACGCAGTTAACTGAGGCAGAGAGAAGGCATCTTCCTTCACCCGTAACATACTGAGGCACGAAGAATGGTGCTGAAAGCCAAGGTTTCTGATTTGACCCTCCTTAGTTGAGCTTCTGAACGTGAAGATTCCCGACTCACAGAAGCTGTCGGCTCGTGGCAGGCAAAATTATCATTCCCTGCACTCACAGCTGAGGGTTTTGACAGGGTTGGTGACCAGCTCTAGCACAGCACAACTCCTCCTTTTCCTTCTCCTTTTCCTTCTTCATCGCCGGCTTGGAACCAGGAATGGGTGAGACTTCTGCTGCTTCCCTCCTAATGAGGTACGAGTTCCAGATCAAATGTTAAGAGCTGCTTGTTTCTATGTGAAGAAATCAGATTCAACCCCTGGACTTGTTCCAAGCAGGAATATCATTAAATTTGACTCTCGTGTTTCAAACTGTTAGAGCCTGCTGATCTGACACAGCCAGGGACAGAACTAAAATATAGCTGCGTTTCAAAGATGGGAGGCAGAAAGAACTGTTGGGTAATTTAGTCTGGCATTTAGGGTGTCGCAGGTCATTATGTGTAACTGTTACTCCCTGTTTTGAGCTCAGTAGCTTATGTTTGACTGAAAAATTGAAAAATTAACGGGCATCTGCTGAAAATGCTTTTCAGAAGGGCAGGCTGGCATACTTGGGAGTTACTTAGAAATGAGGATTTCAACATCTCTCTTAGTAATTTGTTCTATGGGACAAACAGTCTGTGCTTGCTTCTTTTGTGTTGTTGCTGTTGTGTTTTGCCTCATTTCTAGCTTGGATATGCCTAATTCTATGTAGTTTCATGGGAATTTTAAGCTGGCATAAACTGGCAGAACTGCTGAAAGAAGCAGTCAGCATCCCCCAGTTCCTGCTGGATGCCAGCTGGCCCCTGGTCCTGGCCTGGTGCTCCTGCAGCTGTGGGTGAACCCACTGCAGAACCAGGCACAAAAGCAGCAAAATCAGATGTGTCCAGGGTCACTACCGAGATCTAGTTCATGGCACAGCTGCATGAAGGGAGACCGAACAGTCAGGGATGAGAAGTGGTGGGTAAAGGTGGCCTCAGCAGCAGGTGGTGAAGCCATGGAGTTGCTTTCAGCTATTGGTTCTTGGCCTCTTCCTTCTGGGAATGATGTTGGTTCTAGGCCCTTTTCTGATGGGAATAGTGGTGGTTTGTGTTGCTCTGCAGCCAGCAGTGTCTGTGGGTCTCAGGGTTCATCCTCAAGGTGTTAAACACCAAAACTTCACAAACAGGTGTGCATTGGAACTCTGGAAGGAAAAAAAAAATACAGTTATTTGATGTAGGAAAAGCTGTTCAGAGGCAAGTGTTATCTAGGTATTAAGATCTGTTTTGTTTCTGAGAGTTTAGTATCTGTGTTGTAGTAATTGGTAGCTAATGCACAAGGGAAAAGGGCTTTGGATTTACTGGAGGGCTTATATGAGGCAAATTAGTCTGAGTGTTACCAGGTTGAACGTGGAAATTCTCAGTATGTGATGACTATTTTTAGTAAACGTTTTTTCAAAAAATAAACTCTGCTTTCAGGACACAAATTGATACTTATCTTAAGACCAGCTGTTGAACAATATTTAGTGCTAAACCAGGTGAAGTTCGCACTAAATAATTTTTTTGTCTCAACTGAATGATTATTTCTCTTAGGAGAGCATTTGGTAAGAAATCTCTGTGCCTGCTCTCATGTATTAATACTTCATCATGCTTTGTAAAAAGAGGAGAACATCGTCAGCCTGTAGAAGTCTGAGATGTACATCATACTAACATTGTATTAGTTTAATGTGGTTCCTCTGTAGTCTGAGGAAGGGCAAGGTTTTCTGAGATAGAGAAAGAAAAAGCTTAAGCTGTAAAGAGATCTGAGGACAAGTCAACCGCAGCAACAAAGGATTGTGTGCAGTGTGGGCAAGGGAATGGCTCTGTCACCACAAAGCACTGTGGAGTTTGTCCCTGTGGAGTTACGAACTAGACATTCAGGATATACCCATCTCCTGGAGCATCGCATGCTGATGTTGTTCTCCATAGCTGGAAAATTACTTTTTCCAGATACTGCTGAAAATGTTGACTGATTGGTTTTTTACTACTGTCAAAATAATTTTTGTTGTTTGCATTTCAGTTTACCAGTAGCTCTTACTGTAGTGAAAGTTGTTACATAAAATTGGCCTGTGTTTTCTTGCCAAAAGACTCCAGTATTGTTCAAGCAACAGTGGTGAACTGTTGAAGCACCAAGTCACTATTCAGCACCCTGATTTCATGTCTCTTCGGGCAGCACAGAGCAAAACCTTCTTGTATTTCAGACTGAAAAATATTCCATTTTCTTTTGAGAGGGGTTTGGTTTTGGATAATCTGATTGTGACCTTTTTCAGCAAGACTTCACCTTCACAAGTTTTAGCTGGTACAGGTGTCATTTTAGCCATGGGAACTGATGAACTCAGCTGTACAGGCTTGTTTTGCAAGAGGAATCTTCTTTCCCCTTCTGTCGCGTTCCACTATGGGGAACTGCTGAGAGTTCTTTTAAAAACGGATGGTCAGGAACTAAATAAGGCCAAACGAGGCAAACGTATCTGAGAACCGTTTATTGATAACAACGAGAAGGAAGAGGAGTTGCCGGAGTGAAAGAAGGCTAGAAGAGTCAAAAAAGAAAGAAAAATGGTAAAGCACTGGG